>JAWNGG020000166.1:565200-919001 GCA_036937485.2 Tetragonisca angustula
TAATAGACAGTGTTAAGTAATTGAAATATGTCGCGACTACAAAACTAGAACTTTTCTCAAAATAAATAAATAAATAAATAAAGTATTTATTAATTTATGTAAATCAAAATATGTGCGACAGATACTACAGTTTATTTAATTATTATCTTACTGCATTACGTTGTATTTTATTATGAATTTGGAATTGCGTAGAAATTTATTTAACGGCATAAAAATATTTACCGAGCGTAATATGGAAAATTTTTAATATTTTTACTGGAAGAACGTGATTAGACGGATTGATATAATTGTGAAAGAAGATTTAACGTTAATCCAGAATGCCGAGATTCTTTTACCGAGCAGAGAGACGAGAAATATGAAATATATAATTACGAAGGGGGATTAATTTACTTGTTCAGGCTTCCTACCCCATCATTAAGGTAATTAAAAGCATTTAATCCGCGGAAATTTTACGCCTTGGCTCTGGGCTTCGAATTTTATCCCGACTCGAAAAAGCGGGATCCATTAATTAACCAGTTGATTCTGTTCTATCCTCATTCTCGTCAGTATAATTAGAAAATTCTGCGAGTATTAGTACTGTACACTAGTGACATAACCAATACTAGTATACTTTGCTTTTAGTGTATACATAGTGTATACATACTAGTATCCTCCACTTTGTACAGATACTTTCAAATTTGTTGACCAACATCGTCATACTGTTACTGCTAATAAAAAGTTTCCAGATAGATTTTAGTCAACGCACGCAAATACGTAAATAAAATGGCGTACTGTATATAGTCGACAGGCCATCTACCCTCTCGCGTTTCACCATTACAACTTCCATTCTCTTGCGGCTGGCGAAAATCGTTAAAAGGATAATCGAGTAGATTGTAAAAGGGTTCTCGTGGCCTGAAGCAACGACACGAAGCGTGGTACCAGGCGAAAATTGTGGCTGCAGCCGCGGGCTGATAATCACCATCAGCCTGGAATCGGCGTCATTGTCATACATTTCGTCGCTGGAGTAGGCCAGGCGATCGCATTAATAATACCACGGCCAATATTTGCCTTGGTCCACGGTCTTGCGATCACCTGCAACAGTTCCCACTGAATCATCGTGCAGAATTGCCACCGGTTGCTCCGTCCTCTTGCTATTATAGAGTTTATAACGAGAGAATTGCCGGAGAACTGGCTAATTATATATCTCCTATTGATGTTATTGTATAATCTAACAGTTAATTGGGCAGCTGTGTAACGAGTAGGCTACGGACATTTGTGAAAGTATTTCCGATGAACATATTAATTTCGAAAATAGAATTCTGGTTGAAAGCTTGCTTGTATTATTGGTACTTTGTAATTTTTCATGCCTGACGTGTTAAAAATCTTCTGAAACAGATAATTTAATATACGTGTATTTGATAATAATTCAATGTGTATAAGCGTATATGGCGTGCGTATTGATAAATTTTTGAATAAACAGAGAGAAAGAAAATTGTACGCGTGCACGTTGAATTCCGCGAAATAAAAGTTATCCTATTCAATATAACATCCTGATTCGTTCGTCCTCTGTGTTACCATATCGGCGCTGCTGGTTTTTATCAAATTTAAATTTCAATGACGTAAATTGTAACAACACGTTTCAATGAGAATCTTTTAACGAGCATCTCATTGCTCCTCATATCGGATAAATCATGACCAATTAGCGTACGAACGAAAAAAGAAGAAAAGAAAAAAAAAAAGAGAAGGGACAGAATATGAGGAAAATATATCGGCGAGATTGCTATCTTCGTTCGATATTCGATAAAAATAATTAGACGCTGCATCATCTGATCAAATTACCATTAAAAAAAAAAAAGAAGAAATTATTCCGTGTTTAAAAAAGATTCGATATTAAATATGGAATATTTACAGTGGAATATTACGTTATATAAATTTATAAAAATTCTTCTAGGGAAAGGAATGATCACATAAAATTCTAAAATTATTATACTAATACAAGTTTTATACGTTAAAATTATAGAATATTTAAAAATATATTGAGACTGTATATTTCAGTAGCGTACTAACAGTATTCCAATAGTATTCCAGTGCTGCTATTACTAATTTTCGTAATAAAAGTTAAAAATTACGCGTCATTTTTCTACATCATTCTACGTAATTCTCATACGTCAACTTCCATCGTCAATCCCCATCAAAGAATCATAAGCTCTAGAAATAAATGTTGCATAAAGTATGCCCTCCGTCTGACACACACAAAAACCGTCCGGCTGGAACGAATATATATCCTCGCGGTTAAAATATTTTTCGCGACTGTGGATTACTCGTCAAACTATTACACTAAATACTGCGCTGCATTTGATACACTGCGCGCGCATACGTCAGGCAAGAAATTTCACTGAGAGAAACACATCCCCCAGTTAGCATGGCGTTTAAGCGAGCTGGTTAACCGCGGCACGCTCTAAGCTCGGCTAATTAGTTTTTCGCCGTAAACAACAAAAGGATCGTCGGGCGTATTTTTATCCATCCAGGCCGCGAAACGGAAACGGAAAAGGGGAGAATGTAGCGGACGACACAGGGGAACCGGCTTCGTAGCCGCAATTAAAATTTTAATCTCTGTCTCAGGGATAATAACTGCGCCGTTATCACGGCCGATTAAACGCACCGTCTCTGACGAGATGCAATCTCTTGTCGTTTGTGTCGTGAAAATTTTCGTGCGATACCGTCGGAACGTGGAGCGAAAAAAATAATGAAAAAGAAGGAATTAAATAGTTAAATCATTAAGGAATACTAAAAATATCAGTAGTATTTATTGTGAGTATAGTAGTAGTATTTTGCCGTGAGTATTAGTAATAATACTTCCAGCATTTTAATATACTTGAGTATCAACAATACTAGTAATATAATACTTCACTACAAGTAGTGATACTAGTATTCTATTATTTTTCGTAACATCAGTATCTTTTTCTCTCTCAAAAAAAGTGACAATAGTAGTAGTGGTATTACCTTGTCGAAGCATGTAATTCTGTCGGTAAATAACTGAACTCTCATAAAAATGCATGGCGTCCAGTCGACGCGAGAAATATCTGCAAATGTGAATGGAATCGTGGCGGAGGGAGTTGAATTCGTAGAACGTAGCAGAGAGAGAGAGAGAGAGAGAGAGAGAGAGAGAGAGAGAGAGAGAGGTCGCTAATGCAAGCAGTGTCACGCGTTTTAGCTCTCATCGAATATTCAATATCGCCGTTGTGACGGCTCGGATGAAGAATTTATATTTTTCGCCAGGCGTTACGATAAATCTGCCGACCGTCCGAAAATAAGGGAAACGATGAATGAAAATCGGAGGAAATCGGAAAAAGGATTGCCACGGTGAACTGTTCAGAGTACTGACATTGTCACATTGCGGCAATCTTTCTGTTTGATACAGTACTTTTGTTTCCTTCGGTTTTTTTCAATTTTGTTAATTATATTTACGGCCTTTCGTGTCTGTTGTTCCCAAACGTACACTGTCGGATTAAAATTTCCCCCTCTTTCTTTGTATTTTCCATTTCGTATTTACGCAATAAAATGGAAGTATAGAATAAAATGTTTTATAAATAATTACCGACACACGCCGAGCGATTAATTTATTCCAAAAATGGAATACAACAAAAGAATTCGTCGACATTTCAAAGCTAATAATTTACTAAAAATACAAAACTGACTGAAATTCAAAAATTCTTTGGCTATTTTCGGTGAACATCGAGCATCTGGTCCGTTATTATTTAAATGGAAAAAGTATCAATTTTCCCACGGAATTCACGGAAATATTCCCAAAGCAACAAACAAACAACGTGGAAAAGCATTGAAAAATTACTGCAAAAAGAAATACTGATATTCCCGCTATTACTTCATTCCATTACAACATCACTTTGCTCGATACATTATTATCCTACAATTACTCCCGTTGTAAATTACCGATATTAATATCGTTGGTTAAATCAAAATTACAAACGATATAATAATCGTGACGTTAATGCCACAAATAATTTTTCTCGCAAATCCACCGAGAAAAAGCAAAAGTCAATCGAAATCGCGATTCTCCGCTGGTTACACGATCATTTTTCCCCCCTCCACACAACAGATAAATAAACAAACGCGGCTAAAAGCTCGATGGAAAAGCATAAAGTGGCCTGAAATCAATGGAAATTCTCTGCCCAGCCATTCGGACGCTAATTATTTAAGCTCGACTCTTATTTGCCGCAAACGAGCCGTCGGAAAAGCGACCACCCCTTTCAACCCCCCTTCACGTTCCTCACCACCCCGGTCGGCGGATTCCGCGAAATTAACCAGAAAATGAACAGAAATGGTACGCAGGGGCGCGTAAAGCGTCGCTAATAACAATAAAAATCGCTACTTTCCGCGGGACAGATGCTCGTTATCGTTAACATTCACACTGCTCACGGAAATGGCTCGTTTTTAGGATAATTACGTCCAGGCTCGTGCCCTCCCCCTCTGCCCGCCCCTCTCCAATCCCGGCATCCAACAGCGAAACGAGTGTTTAACATTTATTCGGTTTTAATCAGTGCCAGTTTTATTGCGCGACATTATCCGACTTTGCCGCGAGTAATTTAATCAAGGTGAAAAGAAAGGCGCTCTCTCCCTACGGTTGCGGTTATTGGGGATTTGCTCGCAGGACGCTGTTGGTAGTAACATTAATTCACCGCTGTATTTAAAACTACGGACTGCGGAGTTTCTATTTTAATAACGTGGAAAGGAGTTATCGGATCTGCGATATGTATACTATAATGAATTTCAAACGCCAACAGGGTTTTAACTACATCCAGTCAAAGATTATTAATCGCGATCTATCATCTACGATCTAATAAATTCCACTCGTCGGTTGTTAAAATCGAATCAATACCCGTTTGTTCAATACTTTCGATATTACAACAAAATACCATCGTTGTTTCACATTCTAAAAACAATTATAACCATCGGAGACCTCTCATTAATAGATACATTGACTAAAATCTTTCCATCACGCCCGATTGAACGATCTGAAAGTTCAAAGTCCGATGGCTTTGCTACGAACGATCGCACACCGTTTGTTGCAACGGCGTTAGAAACTGGAAAGCTTCTGTTTTGAAATGCCGCTCGAATTATGTCGATTGGACTTCCGGTTCCGGAGATATCGTCGTTGGAAGCGAGGTCTAGTTTTTCTCGTTTCTCTGTCGCTGTCTCACTCGCACGCTCGAACCTCTCACTCTCGCGCTGACCTATCCCAAGCGACACTAGATACTAGCGGGTTCTCATTACTAGTACTAGCGAGTAGTCACTTCCAGGAAAGGATGTCGGCCACATCGTTGACTACCATCACTGCGTCTTAAAGCCAAACTTTGAAAGTCTGTATCTTCAGAACGAATTGAGATATCGATTTGAAACAAAGCGCGCGATCTTCTCCGTCCGATCGATGTATTTCCCGAGATATTTTAAAATTTGCCAAGATCAAGAGATCCCACCAATCTAATAATCCATCAATTTCACAATCTACTAACAGTCTGACAAACGATTTGTTTAACAATCTAACAATTTACTAGTTTAACAACCTGACAATCCAACTAATTTAATAATCGGACAATCGAATAATTTATTAGTTTAACAGTCTATCAATTCGACCGATCCATCAACCTACAGCCATTAAGTGGGAATAGGCAGCTTTTTGCAAACGGCGCCCGCACGATAATTCCTAGCAGCGCACACTCGCTTCGGGATAAAGCAACCGACGTGATTAACGAAAATCGAGCGGCGGTGCAATCGCCGGGCGTGCTGCCCGATTCCGATTGCGTTTTCGAATTCCGTAGAATCGATGACGTTTCTTTCGCCGGCGGCCACGATTCGCGCGCGGTTTTGTTTAATTATTGCCGACGGTTATTTCGTCTGCTCGCCATCGTTATTTCGGCTATCAGTGACGGGCAATTTGCCCGGTCGCGTTTTTCAGTCGACTCTCCCTGGCTTCTCTTCTCCCTTCGTTCACTCTTCGTCCCGGCTCTCTCAACCCTCCCCCCCCCTCCTCCCATTCGATTCGATTCGATTCGCTCGGTTTTGATCGCGGCGACGAAACCATGATTACGAATTAATGGAAGGAAAATTCGTATCGTTTTTCCACGGACGAGATCTCTCTATTAACCCGTCCCGATACGACGCGGCGCAAATTGTATTTGCCAGCGTAATTCTCGACGAAACGGGCGACATCCGACGGAATATTGCTGGCGATTGTTTTTCAAAGAGCGGTGGGAAAATAGTTTCATTGGTCTAATTTGGAGAAGTGAACGAGCTAGTAACGTTCGTTCCCTTTTTTTCTTTCTGTTTCTTTCTCCCTTGTCTTTAACTTTCTATCTACAAACGATTGTTCCATTGACAAGGTTCAAATTGAATTGATAAACGATAACTCGACACTGAAAGGATAATTTTATGTACAAGGATACCAAGTACTGTTGTACTACTGAGATTTTGTAAATTGGAGGATTAGAAAGCAATAATACTTTATTATAAATAGTGGTACGGCTAATACACATGAAAATTCATATTTTGTCTCAGTACACAATTGGCTTCTTTCTAAACTACTTTTTTTTTCTAAATAGTATACACTAATAGTGAGTATTAACAAGTATTAATAGTAATCACTCCTTTCCGGCTGCTAATTCCACTAGTATCTTAACTTTAAAAAAATAATAGCAATATTTAAATAGTATATGAAAGAAACTTTCGATCAGGGAGGAAATCATCTAAATACCGATTCCCAATGCAATTATTCCAGCTAGAATCGCGAGAATATCGACAAGAATCCGCAAAAATCGCGCTCGAAACGTGCTTTTTTATTTCCCTCCATTTCGACGGTAAAAATTACGCTGTTGTCGTTCGAACGGCCGTACTCTTTCTTGAACGCGCGAGCCTTTGAACAGCATGATTTCCCGCGGGGTTTTCCGTTGAAAACTCTTGCCCGAGTACGGTCGCAGGATCGAGAGTATCGACGTGAATGCCACGTACGTCGATTGAATCCCAGCCGTGGGTATAATTTACTCCCGCGGCGAATGTGAAATTTATACGCGTTAGTATCGCTAATTTTTTTTTTTTTTTCATCTTCTACGATTTCTTGAATATATATACCCTCTGTTCTTTCGTAACAGAGAATTCGACAGGATTAAATTTTTACAACTGTGGAATTAAGCTTCGACTGTATTTTTATGACGTATGTATCAGTATTACATTTCAATAATGAAAGGTATTTTTTTCAAATTAATCCAAAGACATATTTTATCGACGAAATTGGCGACATAAGGCCAGGGGGTGAATATTTGCGAAAGAAAATGTCGGAAACTTTTTATACTTCGCGTCACAGTTTGAAAGGGGAAGTTATAGGGGAAGTTTCTCGACAATTTCATACAATTTTATGATAGGGAGTAGTATGGCTGTGATTAAAACGGGTGACGTAATTTATTTAAAACGGAAAATGAAGCGAAACGAGGGATTAATTAACGTGGTAAAAAAGTTTGACCGCCTCCTATCGTACTTTGAAAGCAAAGTTGGTTAATGAATCAGTAGTATTATGAATTCTATCAATATACTAGAGATACTTAAAAAAATCTACGAAAATACTAAACTTTACTACTGATACTAATACTAATATCAATAGTATAATACTAATAATAATATCAATATTAATAGTAATAACCAATAGTAATACTAAGTATAAGTAAAATACGTAAAAATATTATAAAAGTATTACTTGACACAAAATTTCCATTCTTACCAATTATCTTCAATACATCTGTAACAATATTTTTTAGTATATTACACCATACTTGTTCTAAATATAAAAAAATACACTCAATATTGAAATTATTACAATATAAAAATATTACATCATAATACGATGATAAATATTACATCATAATACTGACTGAAACGAGACGAGAACAGAACAGCAAAAATGAAACGAAGTTTCACGTTTAAAATTATTACACGCACTATGTGACAGAAAACTCGACTATCGTTTGAAACGGTAGTGATAAATACACTGCGTGTTAAGCTCGGTTTCCAAATGACGTCAAATGCTATAAAAGCGCGGATATTTATTGAAAAAAAAAAAAATCATGGTCGCCTATATTTTAATTAAACGAAACCGCGGAGTGCCGTTGAATTTTTTATCCTCTCATTTCCATTTCCACTGTCGTTTATCCCCGGGTTTTTCATGCGCCGCTGTCAAACAAGCGATATGTAATACGTTTTGTTGCTGAAAAACGATACGTTCAACGTTGTGACGCGAATAAATGTTTAATCAACCGGGGGTACTTACTTTCGCAAACATTGACAAAATCGAAAAACCAGGGTGCGTTGACAAAAAAAAGTTACGATTACAATATATTATTACAGATGTATTTAAAGATAATTGGTAAAAATGGAAATTTTCTTTCAAGTACTGCATATATAGTATTTCTAGTATAAAATGACAAGTAAATTACAATACTGCGAATATATTAATGTAATGCAATCTACTCCAGTATACTAATGTACTGTACTGATTCTGAGAATTATTAAACAAATACTAATATGCTGATATAACGAAATGTAACAAAATAATACAACCAATCCGAATAGGATTCGTTCCTTTCACAGCGACACTAATAATACACGAAACTATCTGAAATTACACTATACCACGGAATCATCAGCCACAACACAACTCATTTCTATATTTCCTCCGTTCTCGCGCGCGATAACAATTTTCAAAGCTCGAAGCGTCCTCGAGCCACGAAGAATTCAATTCCCGCGAAATTAACGATACCTGCCAAAAAACGAAGATCGCCGGAGTCACGTGCAGCAATTTACACTGCCAGCTGAAGGTCGATACCTGGGAAAGTTTTCTCATCGCGGCGGCAGGTTTCGATTGAACGACAAACTCGGGCGAAAAATTCTTAAGCGGTAGCCAACTCCCCTCGCGTTTCTTCGACGACAGAAGTCCATTTCGGTGGCTGCGAGAGGCCAGTCGGGTGGAAATGACGACACAATAAAAGGGACAGATAATAAAGCATCCCGCCGGTGTGTCCCCGGCGAATTACATTTCGCCAGTTCTATCGAAAAATTCAATGAACGTTGGGATCGAATGTTCATGCGGTTTCCGCTGGTGCCTCAGTGTATTTTATTTAGTAATTATAAAATTATACGCGAAACAGTGATGATTTGTTATTAAAGATATTTCTCCTCGATGTTGGATTATTAACTGTACCGTACAATTATTAGTATCACTGTTTAGTATCAGTGCTACTGTACAGTAAAATACTAAAAATAGTATAGTATTATTAGTACATTACAATATACTAATGCCAGTACTAATACAGTAATAGTATTTCATAATACTAATATCAGTGTTACTAATTATATTCTTAATTTAAAAATTCAGAGGAAGATTTCTCTGTATTTAATGCTTAATTTCTTTATATGTGGAATCGCTACGAAACCATGATCGAAATCGTTATTCATCAATTATTCAATATTTGCTACTGATAGAAACTGACTTTCACGCAGATAAGAAATAGATTTAAGTGCTTCGTTGAAGTATTCTACCATCGGCATATTGAAAATGACAAATGAACAATTGATTTCGGTTTATATTTTCCGGTTGTCGTGATTTTTGCAAATTATTATCGGCAAATAAACTAAACGATAACGACGACAATTATGGAGCGGAACACTGTGAAAAAGGCCGGGTGAACGTTGCAAAATGGCCAACGATAAAAAGAGCAGGACACGTGCTCGTAATTAAACACAATCACGTGTACCCCTGTGACAAAACATTTTCCAATAAACTTTCACTTTCCACGTGTTTCAATTAACCAAGCTTTTTCACTGCGCAAAAATTCCTCTCCATTACGCGTCTCCCCGTTTTTAAAAAAAATCATTTCGTCTAAACATACTTTCCAGGAAATTTCAATTTTCGTTGAACACGGTTATTCACGCTCCATTTGTATAATTTTCTTAACAAGAAAACACGCGCAAAACAAGTTCTGTGTTAAAATTTAAATCAGTCATTTGACGGAGAAATGAAAAAATACCGAAAAATAACACTGATAATTCACATTCGGCCAGCGTTGGAAAAAAATTACTTTTCCGACGTTTCTCTCGTTCATCAGAGAACGCAAAAAAAAGATCTTTTATTTTAACCAATCAACGTCCAATTTCACCAATTTTCCTAGCAAATTTTAGGCTACATTCGAGAGAACGTTCAATAAACACTTCCTTCTTTCCATGTCCATCGATTGAAATTTATATCATAATTAATATCGAGTTTCCCCCGTCACGTTCTCTCTCTCTCTCTCTCTCTCTCTCTCTCTCTCTCTCTCTCTCTCTTTATAAAAATATCCAGACTCTGAAATTAATATTTGCTATAAAACACGAGAAAAATATTAAAAACAAAAAAAAAAGAGTAGGAAAATGTACCAGACATGGTACGCGGGGGGAAAAAATGAAAAAAAAAATTGAACGAAAAGAGGAACGTTAAAAGCAAGGGGGGAAATATATAAAAAATCGTTCTCGACGCGTGTGATTGCTCGACGTTGACAACCAGTGTGTTTGCCCGTTGATTATCAAATCACGTCACTGTCAACGTGGTCGAAATATAGAACAGCAGCCGATTCTGCGGAATATCGATGAGAATCGATTCGCGGTATATGGCAGTGTGAAAGAGGCATTAAAGCTGCTGACGTAATTCCAGTACATTTCGTATAACGTGCAGATCTTTAAACGTTTAAATTTAAACAATCTATGTTCTATACCTTTATATTATTTCATCTAGGAATTGTTTATCGTACTTCGCGAAATATACTTTTTCAAAATATATTTTTCGCTCTATAAATAAAAATACTAGTAATATGTATGTAAATTATTGTGATATTTTAAATACGTACATCGAATTCGAAAGAGAAAAATAAAAGAAACACGTGAACTCGTAATCGATAAAGTAAACGATATACGAGCATATTCATCTCTCACAATTAGTATACAATTAGTATATAGAAGCAATAGTAGATACATTGAATATAATTAGTATTACATACATACTACTCACGAAATAAAATTCCACATTTTCGAATGAGTCTACAGAACCATACGAAACACAAAATCTATCCTATTTTACCTAAAAATAAAATTTCAAACTTTTTAATAAACCCGCACACTCTGACAAAATACAAAATCCATATTTCCGTACAACTCCATTTGCCGTGTAAAACAAAATTCCGAACTTTCGTACGTAGTTTTCACTTATAGTGCCGCAACAGCGACCGTAATACCGAGAAGGAGAATTCATTCGTTCGTTCTGTGGAAATGATGGTCGTTTATCGGTCTCTAAGGGACCACCCACACCCGTCGTCAGCCATAGCAAACGTCGACCCCTTTCATGGTCACAGCGGCACGCATCGTCGACAGAGAGGTCACGTTGTACATATTGATTGATGTAACAGTTATTAATTCGCGTTCTCGATTATCGACGCGCCCATGCCCCGTCTCTCTCTCTCTCTCTCTCTTCTCTTCGCCGTTAATACAATAACGCGCAATAATAGTAACGTAATTTCACCCCGTGTCCGCGTCGACGATCCGGCATTGTTCGTCCTTTGGATACACGCTAAAGGATGAACAATGCCGTATGGTTTCTGGATGGTTTCGATATTGCCAGAACATAAAGTACTGTTGTTCTCGCAGTTTTCATTTCATAGCTTATTTTTATAGTCTCAGCAGCATACGGGTTATTTAGTGGAATTTGTATCGTATAGTATTAACTTACGAGTGATACGTTATCGATGTACCGGTCTATATTTGGTGAAATATTGACTTATGTATATTTGCCAATTAGTATTAGTTTATGTAATAATATGAATGTAATATAATAATATGATATAACACGTCTGGTATTAGTTTGTACGATGATACTAGCTAATATATTAGTCAACACTTGGTAATATACCAACCACGATTTGATACTATCTTCGATACTAACTAAAATACAACAAAAAATACTAGTCTAATTCCCATTTTCAAGAGACACTTAAGCTTTTCTAATCAATTCCATACTTTTTCCATTCATCTGATAAAATCTTTTCTCAATAGAACAATAATGTGTTTCAAACCATCCTCTTTTCCACGAAATGGGAGGGAAAAAAGAAGTAACCGAAAGAAGAAAATGGAGAAATCGTTCGCCATTTGAGGCAACTACACGCGTAAATATCAAAAGGCCGGCGTTTACGTATCCTGAAGGAGAACGTTTTTCAGCGCAGGACGTTGAGGAACGCGTTCAGAGAGAAATTACAGGGAGGAAAACGACCGGTTTCGAGGATGCCATGCCGCTTTTACGAGCCTCCATCCAACGACTGTATAATCCGATTTACGGAACGAACTCGCGGCCTGCCACCATTTCTGCTTACTTTCCCCCCCGCGCCCACCCACTTTTTCCTTCTCTCTTTTTTCACCCTGCCTTCTTACGTGTCTCGTAACCCCGTACGTACGTAGAACCAGCGGGTAGTTTTTCACGGTTAGCTTGGGTGTAACCGATCGTCTCTTCGTGGCTGATGGCTTCCTTTTTACTCGTGACCATTGCCCTGTTTTCCTTTTTCCACGAACAGACGATTAAAGGATGGTACAGAAATCTGCTGTATTACGTTCCTTTCCGTTTTGCAGCTTTGCTGAAATTAATTTTAATTTATCTCTTATCCATCCTTACTATTTGCTGAAGAAATCAAGTTTTCTCTGTTTCTTAATTTGTTATATGCAGACTCATCTGTAGTGTATAGTACTGTGCAGTATGTAGTATGTAGTATAGTATATACTATGTACTAAACTACAGATGTGCTATTATACTGATTCCATCCACCTGAAGAAGAAAAGGGTGGCCTGTCGACGCGACTTCGTAAAAACTTTCAAACGAATAATGAATTTCTAATGATCCGTGAAGCGAACGAAATGTATCGTAACCAGCGGCCATTGATCGCACAAACTATTAACGGCTCTCCCTTTTTTCTCGACTCTGAAAGCCGTCGTCAATTTTTTCTGTTTTCCAGAATAACTTTGCTACTTGCGGATTTCATCCACAAATGATCCATGAAACGAGCCAAGAATTTTTCCCAAATTATCGACGAGAACAAACAAAGGTAAGAAATAAATCTTTCACCGAGTGAAAAATTAACTATCTCACAAACGGAAATATGGACCACCGGAACGCAAGTTATACTCGAGTAATGAAATTTCAATCGATTATTTGGATACGAATGGCAAGACCGCGGTACTTCTTCTCGCGGACCTCTCGAGCGTTATTAAATTTTTTTCGCGTTTCAACTTCCTTCCCTCTTGAATTCTCCGTGTTTTAATATTTACAGATTTCACTTTGTGTTGTCCCGCATCGACCTCATTTAAATTGCCCGAGGAGGAAGTATTGCAGTCGAAGCAGTTGCAAACCCTGAAAAAAAATTCTGAAAACTGATCGCCATCCTACAGATTTGCTGTTTTGTGATTAATACGATTTGTCCAGCTGTCACTCACAGTTGAGAATTTTAGTAAGACGTAAAAGATACTGTACACTTTAATATACTAGTATAGTGTACTAGTGCTATACTAGTATACTATATTATACTAATACTACAATATACTAGTACTATAGTATAATACAGTACTACACTATACTAGTACTTTAGTATAATATAGTACTACACTAGTACGAATTTTATTCTAGTATAACACGGTGTTTAATTCACTCTCTTACAATTATGGTAAGTTTAGCAACATTTCCAAACGCTAAAGTGGCAAATCTCCATCAATAATCCCGTTGATTCGTATTTCATTGGTATTAATCAGGAATTACGTTACGAATAAAGCACTGGAATTATCCATTAAATTAATATCAAGCTAATGTGAAAGCAACACCGTCCAATTAACTAATCTTGATTACCTACGATATGAACGACATACAAAATCTGACGAATCACGAATCACAGACGTGAAAAATGTCAGAGTCATATTTTGTCTCCCACTAGTAATCAAAAATTTCCCCAACAGCCAATCAAAATGTTACAAAATCAACACGATTGGTTATCATATTTTTCTGAACAGATAGGACGCGGATTCGAGTCCGAAGAAATATCCAAAAGATTTAGAGAGAGAGAGAGAGAGAGAGAGAGAGAGAGAGAGAGAGAGAGAGAGAGAGACTCCGCATTACGACTTGATGCACCCCGGGTTCGGAGAGTGTACAGAGTGGTGGAAAAGTGGTAAGCCGATAATGGACCGACTAGAAAACACGGTTGGATTACACCCGGGACCAGGCACTGGCCGTTGTTTGGCCGCGTAAGTAGGCTTACGCGGCAATTTCGACGCCGGATTTACACGCATCGCGATCGCTCCGAAAGATTAGCTCGGCGCTAAGTCGATTCTGCCTGCTGACCGGAAGTGCTACCCTCGCTGCCTTTGTTCGCTGCGAGTAAACCAAGATATCATCCAGAAATTTCACAGTATTTGAATCTTTGGTTTTGACAGCGATTCAAAACTGACGACGATGAATCGAAATAACGACAAATGTAATCCGTAACTTCTCAACAAACGCCACGACTTACAATTTCTCATCTCGAAGGATCTTCAGATTCTGACACTGAAGTTTTAAATTTCAATTTGCTCCCTCTTCGATCGTGTGTCGACTATTTCAATCTTCAATTCGACCTTAATTCCCATTTACGCTGCGACGTGGGGTTAGAAAAATCCACGAAAGCGCGGTACAAATTATTCTACCGCACGTTCACGAAACTGGAAAACTGAAAAACCATTTCACACCCAGGAGAACCAAAAGAAAGAAAAAAAAAAGAAGAAGGAGGAGGAGGAGGAGGAAGAAGCAAGAAATGAAAAAACGCGGAGAGCAAGCAAGGAACGCTTTTTACCGCACGCTTTCCATTTTTCGTCGCCTGGCGAACCCGCGAACCTTCATTCAGACCTTTCCTAAAAGCCACCCCCCCCCTACGTCTCTCTCTCTCTTTCTTTGCTTTTCTTCTTTAACAGTATTCAACAGTGATGTTTAGCATACGTCACGTACGAAAACACGCGACATTCAGCCGGAAAGAAGCCACCAGTTTCCGGATTCGTGGGCCGTGACGCAACGCGTTACTCGATCCTCTGAAAAATGCATGGACCTCACTTGAAACCGGAAATAGCAGCCGATTAACGCGTTCTATGGCCTCCAGAGAGAGCTTATTTTAATCACGAAACGTCTGTTTCGAAGACACAGACGTGTTAGCGTTAGTATGGCAAATTTTGTGGTAGTATCAACCTCTTCATCCTTAATGGTAATTATTCATTGCTACATTATTAAATTGTAATTTATTAAACTGTAATTAGAGTGTAATTCAAATGTTTCTCAATTTGTTTAAATTAAATTACAACTAACGAATCAAATAAAGAAATTGATCGTTTAAATTGTATTCCTTCTACTTGTCTTTCATCGATAACTTTTCCATTCCATGCTTGACTAACTGCAGATCATACTCCTTTGCGCGTATCCTTCATACAAATTCATTTAACTCCAACTTTTTTAATAACAGCAAACTAGAACAACCTGTAGCATTTTATTTCCCTACCAATTCTTCGTTTGCAGTTCAAAAACAAAACCTCCTCTAACAAAGACCTCCACACTGTTGCACAATAGATATTGTCTCCCGTTCTCTTTTTTGCTTCTTTACTTTTCTCTAAACTTTCACCACGATCAGTGCCCTCTCCCACGGTGAATCGTTCTTTTGTCATCCCCACTTTCTTTTTTCTTTCGTCCCTTTTACAGTGCGAATTTTTTCAATTTTTTTTTCCCCAGATATGGAGAGACCGATAGAAGGAAAAAGAGGCAGAGAAAAATTTCGAATGGACTGGGTGTTGCGCGCGATGTTGATGAAGATTGGTTGCATTCCTTTCGAGATCGATCCCGCGTGTCAACACGGTGAAAAAGTGTTATAGGAAAACGACAGTTTCTCGTAAGCAAAAATTGGTGAAATATCGCGTCGACTTTTTCAATCCACCCTCAGTTTTCCCTGTTTCCTATCGTATTTCATTCCTCGAACGCCGGTCGTAATAAGTTACGACGTATCGAGAAATTTTCCGGATAACTGGTTCATCCTTCGTCCGTCTATTACCAAGAATCAAGTGTACATGTGTATATACATGGGCGAAATAAATTACAAACTACAACAAATTTCAGTCGAAGAAAATTGAATATCTATTAACTAGTATTTACAAGCTGTACTTAGTAGTTATTCTACCAGCCTCACTGGTATTATCAATACTGAACACTAACTAGTATCATTAAAGAGTACTAACTGTACTAACTCAATACTAACTATCATGCAGTATGAATTATATGTATTTTATTATATTTATATGTATGTGTATGTGTATTTGTGTAATTAGTGTGAATCATACTCAATGCTATCACTTTCTATTTTTTCAAATCTAGATCTACAAAATTGATGGAATCAACTTTAAGACGTTCAACTAGTATTCAATTACAAATCTTACTAGTATAGTTACGGTAATTGTAATAATTATAATACTAGTATTTAGAAGTGTAATTAAATACCATTAGAGCATACTAGTATCATAATTATTACCATAACTATACTTCTCACTGACATAGTTATGGTACACTATAACACTAGTATTACAATTAGTACAGTAGTATTGGTTTTATACTTGTTAAGAGTACTAACTACACCAACTTCTTATCAACTCCTACCAGTACGGATTATACAATATTCAACGCCATCATTCTCTAGTTGTTTCAATTCCAGATCTACAAAACTGATCTTATTAACTGCCACCGGCACGAACCATATAATGTTCAACACTATCACCGTTTCGATTCCAGATCCAGAGAACTGATCGTGGCTTTAGAACTTTAAAAGTCGTTCTTCTGCAACGACAAACAGCCGCGATAACGCGGCAGTAATTTTAATCGACTCGTTAATCGAGCGTCACCGAACGTGAATTAATCGTCCAGGAGAATCGGCTTCTGTGCACCGATCCCGCCGAAACAGGCGAATTAATTGAATAACAACGCGGTTCCACGGACTGCATAATTTCCGCGCATCGTTAATTGCTACTCGTTAATCCCGTAAATATGTAATCTGACCGGGGAAGCCGTTTCCTTATTACGGATTCGTCATGCAAAATTGGCGGCGAATGTGACCGGATCGTTGTGCACGCAATTGCGTGTTTCAATGGCATCGCATTATGCCAATCAATCGCTCGTTTTCGCGCTGCTTCGTCCCGGTGAATTATACGTTGAGCTAGAATTAATTTGAAACGCCGATGAGGTACTACTGTAATACCTGCGACGTCCTGTACAACTTCACGCCACTTTAGAAATTTCGTGCGAGGATTTTCATGCGTGCCGAACCTTCTCGGAACGCGTCAGCCTCTACACGGATTGCTAAATCGACGAAACTCCACATGGCGCATTTATTATTTACGCTGGTGGAATTTTAACTTTCATCGCTGGAGAACAGAAAAAAAAAAAAAAGAAAATACAAATCACGTAATATATTTTTTCTCTTTTTTTTTTTTTTTTTGAAGAGCGAGATTCAGAGAAACGCGAGTTTATGGAAGCACGTTAGCCCGAAATGCCCGGATTTCCATTGCCAGTCAAACGCGAAAAAAATTCCTAGCAAAATATTGCTCGTCCCCTCTCGGCCGCTTGATCCGACATTTTCACGAATTTACGCTACACCTTTTATAATAAATAATTCTACGAAACTGCATTCGCGAAAACTAGGTCGAGCAAATTTTCATTCTGACAACGTTCTCTCGTTAATGGCCACGCTGGTCAATTCTGCTTCTCGATCTCAATTGATTAATCAAACGACCGAACAATTCGACTTCAGCGCTCCACGAGTTCGTGAAAAAAAAGAAAAAAGAACAGCATCATCGCGCGAGAAATGAAACTGCCTGATCGTTGAACGTGGGGGAACGAAGCTCGAACGAGCCGAAGATCGTAGAATCGGACGAGGCAGTGAACGATCTCGTCGGATTGTTTAATATTCCATTAACGAAAACGGGGCGAAAAAAATCTGGCGAGATCGCGGCGGACGAAATATGCCGTGGCCCATTGTGTAATCCACGCGCAACCATCCTACCTCCCTCCCCTCCCCCCCCTCTCACGGCGCCGAAAGGAGAAAATATCCGATTAATCGGGAATCGAATTCGCCGGATACGCCGCGAAATCCGATTAATTTCCCATCTCCTGCATTATTCCCGGCGATTTCGACCGTTTTTACCACGGCCGCGAGATCACGAACGGCGTTCCCACCGATAAATCTCGCGCGTTCGATCGTTCGCCAATCCTCTTTTCGACCCTTGGACCCCGGGAAATTTCAACACCCCAAATTTGCCCGGATCTCCTTCTCTCGCGTAATTACTCGACGGGCCTTCCTCGCCATTTCTGCGAGGAAATCTCGAACACTTCCGCCGTTTTCTTTTTTTTTTCCCCCAATCGCCGACGAGTTTCGCGATTTTCGAGGACTTTCTTGCCAATCGAAATTACTCACAGCGAATTCTTCAAAATCCCTTTCGAAACGTTGCGACGAGAGTATCTTTTCATTTTTTTTATTTCTTTTTTCTTTTTTTCAGGGCTGGCGAGCGGAATGCTTTGTCCGCATTTCCCACCTCCTCCCCCCTCTCGGGCAAGATTCCGCGAATTTCCACTGAATTCTTCCACGGCGAAACGTTTCAGCGTTCGATTACTTTTCTGCTTCTTCGACGATTCGCGTATCGATCTTAATCGACCGAATAATTCATCGCACGTCGGATAATTAACCGACAGACACGTCGCGGAGCAGGCTGTGAAAAATTGATTGAATTATCGGGGCAAGCGCGCGAAAGTTGCCGAGGGAATTAATCGATAGCCGGGAGGGAAAACAGAGGACGTAACTTACCTGATAGAGCACGTCCAAGGAAATTGGGTAAACCATCTGCTCGACGATGACTCTGAGAACGGTGTTCGGGCCACCCTGGGTCTCCGCCTGCGTCTGGGCCACTTGGTTCTGTCCAGGAATCGCAACTTGGTTGTTCGAGTTCTGCAACAAACGAGAAACGCAGCCGAGGTCAGTCGTTTATTCTTCAATGAGTAATGTTCGAAATTCTCTCGCGAGAATTATTACTGTTCTTTGATTATTCGGAGAAATCGACGAGATTTAAAAAAAAGGAGTGTTTCAATAGAACAATTTGACGAATGAAAATAACGACTGCTTCTTTAATTTCGTCTAAGACGTCGAGGAGACTCAAAAAGATACGTGATAAAACATGTATATACCTTGAAAGCAAGTATTCAAAGGCGCCTTTAGGCTGTCGACAGTAGCCAAAGTCGAGGTTAAAGTTAAAAATCTCGTTACCAACCAATCAACCAACAGTACGACCTACACGAGCACGTGTCAGCAGCTTAAGAGAAGAAGAAAGAAAATATCGAAAATAGAAAACATTTCGAGATGAGAGTCGGGGATCACGTAGACGAAGTTCGGGACGGGAAACTTGCTTCCGGTACGGCGAATTTCCAGCAGTTTTTGAAGTCCGTGGCATTTATAGTATCGGAGACGCATCGTCGCTTCCGTCACGTACGCTACACTCGTCCGTGTAAAATTAGAATGACCACCGGGTATATTGAGACGGACACAGTCGACGTGTCCAAGTGTTTTTATGGACGGGGCGGCAAACCGATATACACGAAATTACGTGGAATTCGCGCGGCTCGTAAAACGGATGAAATAAAATTAACTAATAAAAACCGGGAAACTGGATGTCGACCGCCATCGAGAACAGCATCTTTCTGGTTCATGATGACCACCCATCGCCGGGTAACGAGGCCAATTTATCCCCAAGCGCGCGCGCGGATCTAGTGTTATTGGATATTAAAGCTGATTTTTATTTCGCACGACTCGCCGTACAGCGAGAACGATTCTTCGATGGCTTCAGTTTCTCGAATTTTCAATTTCTCCGCTGTGCGCTCGCTCTGCTTTATTTTCCTACCTGTGTCACAGTGTGTTTCTATCTCTAAATTAACACAGGTTATTCATTTCCCTCTGCAGCGATGGTTTTCACTTGAAGAAAAAAAGAAAAAAGAAAAGGAAAATAAACTTGATACTCGCGTCCACGTATCGCGAAGAATACGTAAATTTCGGATCAGATTGTTGGATTATAATTTAGAATTTGTAAATTAGACAGACTTCGCCTATTACGTTTTCACCCCTTTTTGATCATTTTTGCAAATGAGAGAAAACGTGCATTTGATGATGATAATTACGATTACTACGAAACTTGTTTCGTCATCAAACAAGAGAATCGATCGATCCGCGTGCTAGTCGATAACTGAGTTCCCAACTGTACCATTTTTCGCGATTATCCGCGGCTACGTGAGAAGGAAGAAGGAGAAAAAAAGGAATAAAATTCATGCGTCACAGGAGCGTATTTTCATCCATTTGCGTCATCCGCGGCCAAATAAAAGTAAACAGTTTTGTGTACATCGACGAAATAAAATACAGAGACCAATTACTTCGATACTGCGAACACGGACAGACGTTGAAAAATGAAAGTCGACATACGACAGAAAATTAACGGGCCCATCAACGGACCAAGGAACATTATGTTCACACGCGATGTACAATTAAATATCATTTACAGCTGAATATGTGAAAATGAAGTTATTACTCTAACGAAAAGTCAAGAAATATGTTCGTGTGTTCTCGAGACTGGAACTCGATAAGAATTTTAAAAGAGATTTATAATCCTGAATGAAACTTTCGATTCAATCCAGTTTTGCTGATCGTTCAAGCAGCCATTTAATGCATCTTTCCTTTTCAAACCTGAAGATTGAAAACTTATTCTCTACCAAAAATTAATTGACTTCTCGAAACGAAAACGAAGATTCGGAATTAAGGGGAGGAGTAATTTTTCGTCGATCACAAATCACTTGTTAACAAAAACTGCTACATTTCTTAATGAATTTCCAAAAAATAAAAAAAAAAAAATAAAAAAAATAAGAAGAAAAGAGGAACGTGAAACGAGATAAATAAAAGGCATAAAATTACAATGTCCGACACTAACCGAGGCTCGCAAAGTTTGATCAAACAGATGCGTCTAACGATCGTTGCCAAGTTCAACAATCGGACGGCCGATCGAAATAGATAAATAAAAAGATTCACCGGCAGAAATTCCAGAGTCGTTACACGGTAATCAAGATGAAGATGCAGGGGCACCAGAGACCACGTAACAGGGACACGAGGATAAAGGCAGAGCAGACGAGATACGATTGCAACGACAACAGTTTACGGAAGCTGCAACGAGGACGCGGGTAACGCGAGCTTTTCACGCTGAAAAACACACGTACTGCGCGCGTCCCGCGGGTAATTCCCAGTTATCTTTCTTTACGATTTCGCGGCTACGCTTGTAACTGCTCCGACCTCGAGATCCGATAGATCGAGAGAGAAGCTTGACGAACTGTCGAGCTACGGTTCGCCCCTGGAAGATAACGAGAACAGCTCTACGCTTGAGCAAATTATTAAATCTCGAAATTCGAACTGCCGAAGAGGTTCGAATAGTCGATAATTTCTAAATGATCAAATATTGGAATTCTTAAACTTCCAAGCGCGCGAATTTCCGTATTTTAAATTTTAAAATTTTGTAAATTTCTGCAATTTCGTACGATTCCACGAATTTCCGAACTGCTGAATTTTTTTTTGGGATCCTCGAATTTCTAGATTTCCAAGCTACCAAATATCTGAATTTTCGAGCTGACCAAGTGTGCGAGTTTTTGAATTTTTAGATTTCACGATCTTCAAGTGCCTGAATGTTTAAATCTTCAGGCGTTTAGATTTCAAAATCTCCAGATTTCTGAATTGCAAAATTGTCAAGTTCCCAAATTTTTAAATTCCTACATTTCTAGATCTCCAAGTCTCTGAATTTCCAAATTCTTATGTATTATTCGAGCCACCAAGTTTTTAAATTCCTACATTTCTAGATCTCCGATCCTCTGAATCTCCGAATTTCCAAATTTCTATGTATTATACAAGCCTGCAAATTTTAATACCATCCCGTAAAAATTCCAAAAGTACGCTGTTATCGAAACTCGAAGAATCCTTCAACGTGCTTTACTTTCACAGAATTTCCAAAGTTTGTACCCTTCACCCCCTCCCTCTGCCCCATAATAAAAGTATAAATCTCCAACTTCTTCACTGCTCCACCAAACGTTCGAAGATAAAAGTAACGACGCACTATGCACATCGTCAACACTTTCTCGATCAAACGAGTCGCGATGGCAATGACAACAACAATAATTTCCAGGCTGGTTCGTTAAAAATGTGTTTACCTCCCTCTACGAGAATTACACACGAAATATTCACTGGGAGCACTATAAAACGGCGTTGGCTGGAATAACGACGGTGAGGGGAAAGGCTCGGCGAGTTTCCCCGTTAGTACGGATTAAAAAGTTTCATCGAGCAAGCAAATGTGTTTTCTATGATGGTTTTTCGAGAACCGGCGGCGGAGGGTTGGACTTTAATGGCCCGGCCGATGGAACTGAGTTTTGGTTTTCATGGCACGTAAAAGGGGAGATCTTGGCCATTCGTGATTTCAGAAGTTTTCATCCGGATTTCACAGATTTCCCTCATGGGGGATTTAAACACAGAATTTTTATTAATTCCCTTCTCTCTGCCATTCTCTGTCATAAATTCTACAGTTCCGCCAGTAGTTTCGTCGAATTTCGAAAGGTAATTCCGCCAGTTGTCCACTATTCTAAAATACAGAGGACAGAGCAACTTTTCATACCCTTCGAAGTAGTCGAGAATACAGGCGAAAATTCAGATCTCCATTCTCCACCGCGAGGTATCCCTTTCGTCGATAAACTCGATATTCTCCCACGCTGTTCGAGCGTGGAGAATCAATTTCATTAAAAATTCTCAAGTTTACTCGGCGGAGATACGGCGGGCGAGGCCCGGAGGAAATTAAATCTCAGGTAGGAGGGTGAATTTTCCAGAAGGCGTACAATGCGCCGCCGTTTCTTCGATGCGGCCCGGAGGTTCCTCCGATTTCGCGTGTCTCCTCGGGAAGATCTACGAGTCTGATGGGATTCTTTTGAAAAACAGCGGGCAACCGAAGGGATAGACGCACCCCCTCCGGTCGGAAATTTACGAGGGGAGCACGCACCAGAATTTATGGATTGTTAATTGGACGAAACGAAAACGAAAGCTGCGTGCCGCCTTGAATTTTCACGCTCGTTCCCAGCGTTCCGCTCGCTCAACACTAGAGCTACCGACGACTAAAGCGTAAGGTTTTCATAAGAGACATTCAAATAAAAAGGAAACAGAAAATCTTCGTAATACAATATGGCACGCGAGCTTTTATTTATTTATTTTACAAAGAATCGCTCGAGCCTCCAAAAATAACACTGTTTCACACCTGCAAAATATCTAACAAAAATTATCAATTGGTCATTTCTGACCATTTTGGTAGTTCTAGTGTACGACAGAAAAATTCAGTTTGGCAAAAGGAATAAAAAGAATTCAGATGCAGTTTTCAACAAAAGTAAAATGTTGCAACATTCAGAGAGGGACTGATGAAACAAAATATATGAATAACTCCTTTTCTAAACGTCAATCTTTTGCACGAAAAAGGAGGCCACAAATTTCCTTCGAAAACAAAAAGAAAAATGGAGGGAATTAACCGAACAATACATTGGTGTTATTAAGCCAAACACACACGTACTGCCCGAAAGAAATTTATTCAACGTCGAATATAATATAATAAGAGTCCGCGAGTTCATCGAATGAAATGCCAATGACAAACCAGGGGGGTGAAGAAAAGAAGTATTTTCGCCACCTTTCGACCCAAATTCCGGAAAAGTCACGTGAATTCGCGCGTCGTCGAGAGGAACATTTTCTTAAAACGTTGCGCTTCGTATCGCCTCGTCCGGGCGAGCAAACTTTCCAAAGGAACTCTCGCAGAGACAGAGACGAAAAAAAAAAAAGAAGGAAAAAGGAGGAAGAAATAGAAGGGAGTTGCTTCTGCGGAAGGAGCTTCAAAGGAGCGCGACCCCCTCCCCTCCCGTCCCTCGTTCCGCTTAAAAAGATGCAGATGGTTTAATTATACCGAATGTCGATAATAAAGTCGCGCAGCTGTGAGCTGGAAAGGCTCAATTAAACTTGTACCTTAATTTCTACGACGGGGGTCGGAGACGGAGTTGAAGATAAGAAGGAAATCATGGCCACCGAAAGGAATGTAAAACAGTTGGAGCTGAGGAGAGAAAGGCGCGAGAAAAACAGAGAGAAAACAGCCAGTCAACGTGTTAAATAAATAAAAGACATGAAATGGAATTTTTAACTGAGACAAAATTCAAGAGACTGGGTCGAGAAAGATAGAGCGAGAAAAAGAAGCTGATTCGACTAGAGGGATGAAATAATCGTACGAAGAGATTTTACGTGTTTCTTAAAAATTTCTCTCGCTGTCAGTCTGAATGAAGTGTATTTTTTAGATGTTTTGGATTTTCTAACAGAACACCGTGTTTAGACGAATTTTTTACTTTCCTCCGAAAAAAGAGGGGAAGTTTTTTAATTGCAAAAAAAAAAAAAAAAAATAAAATCAAACTTACCACGTTACAAATCCAGCATCCAATAACAAGTTTCATTCGAAACATGAAAATCGCAAGAGAATAAATGTTTTCTCCCCCAAATGCGACGTTTCTCGAAATTTATGAAATTTATTTTATTTAACAGACGGTACAGACATTTGCAAAACCAGCGCGCAACGCAACGCGGCGAATCGCTTTTCCGCGATATTCACGGTGAATCGAACGATTCCGGACGTGGCGATCGTTCTCCGAGATTGCAACTACCGAAACACAACCGTTCCCGAATGCAAGTTTTACGTATTATTGTTGCTCGGCACAAATGGGGGGCGCGTCGTCGTTGTTGCCGGAGTCGCACCCCTGTAAATCGTGCTTAATGATAGATGAACGCCGAATGCACCGGCGCTTGAAGAAATCCCACGGAGTTTCACCGAATTTATAATTCGACGAAACTTTTAACAGCAGTTTTAGGTCCCTCGTAATTTCCTGCCTTCACGCGTCGTGTGTTCAGAACGAACAAACGCGTGTCTCCGGTGTTAGAGAGCGTTTGAATGGAGAGAACCAGAATGGAGTTTATTTCGCTTCGATATTCGTCGGTATGCTGCGGAGCAACGTAATTGGAGTGGAAGAATGATGTATGAATATATAATGACTCTGGAAAGTGTAGAACACACGAATACTGCGTACTATATAGATACTAAATACTATAATACAGTAGCACTAGATACTAGATGCTAGATAGTATAGTACTAGATACTAGATGGTATAGTGCTAGATAATATAGTACTAGATACCATTGAAACTAGACAGCACTATGAATACTAATATAATCTAAATAAAGCATAAAATTTTTACTAAATTAAAAAAATCTGCTCTGTCATGATAATGAAAATAAAAGATCCACAAGATCGTCGAACGATTGAAACTCGCGTCTCTTTTCTTTTTCAAAATACTTCGATACTCGAAAATTCAGAAAGTAAGTACAACGAACGGTAGTTAAAAGTCGAAGTAATGCAAGAAGTTTCGACGAGCAATCTTGCCTCGGTAAAGACGGTTATTTTGACTGTGCACTCGAGCGTAGCGGCTTTCAACAAGCGAAATAACTACTCTAAGGGGTAGTTTCCAACCCCTTCCTGATGGCTCGTCCCTAAACTAACCGTAAGTGCTCGGACTGAGAACATTACCATAACCTACCGCTACTTGTTGCAACTGATACAGCCCAGGCCATTTACTTTTGAGCCCCGATGCGAGTTCAATAGCAACGACAATTTGTTATCCCGAATAATTTTTGTTTGAAAAAGTCTTCGAGTCTTCGTTTCTCTTCTCTTTCAATTTTCTCTGGCACGAATTTTGAAAATACTTTCGTTTCATCTACGCGGAGATATTGTTCTCCAATTTTCAAAGTCAGAGGTTCTGAAAGGTTTTTGAAAGATTTGCAGTCCCACGACGAAAGTTCCATCCCTTTCGAGACTAATTCACCGGAGAATTAATCAGAACCCAGGATTCTGGAAATAAATATTTTCTCTTTCTCGCGATATCCACGGAATCGTCAGAGCAGCTGGGCATGCACAGTTGCCAGTATCTCTGCATTTTTCAAATGTTTCGATGTTTATTCGCGTCGGGAGCCGACCAATTCTCGTATTTCTTGCCAGCATACGACCCGGTTTCTTACGCTTTTCCATATCTCAACGTTTCCAGGATATCCAGTATTTTCCAAGTGTGTTCCCTATATTTCACAAATCCTCGATTTCTCTTCGTTTCCCATCTAACATGCTGCCGTGCTCTGTGTCTCATACTTGTTGCAAATCTCGTGGATTTTTATTACAGTTGTACTCTCAGTATTTTCGTCATTCTCTCGTCGAGATATTCTCCAATTTTTATTCCGTTCTTTCTTCGTTCGTTGATTCGCCCTTCAAAGTTATTCTACCGAGTGTCTTTTGACTTCGACGTACTTTGCGAAACATTTTGTGGCAAATTGTACTATGAAAGTCTCTTTTTTTTTTTATATGATTATTAAAATTCTATAACAATATCATAATTTTGTTAATATCATAGAATGTTTTACTACCAGTATCGAAAATATATATTAATAGTATAAATACTGCTAGTATCAGTATACACTATTAACATATTGCTAGTATCAGTACACACTATTAATGTACTAGTAACATAAATACCGCTAGTAATGTATACTAGTGATACAAATACTATTACTGTCAATTGATCAGTATATACGCAGCAATAAGCGTCAACACGACACTATCATCACTGAAATCGTTGAAACAAAAAGCTTCTGCATTTAGAAAACAGCGCCAGCCAAGTACGCTCGATTTCACCCCGAAGAAATAAAGGAACGGAAGAATCGCGACGGCCAATGAAATTCTTCTTCTAGCGCAACAATTATCGCGTGTTTTCCTAGCTCGGTTTGTTTCCGCTTTCTCGGAATCCAATTAGAATGGGGAAAGGAACCGAGAGAGTGAATCGTCGATGCGGCATCCAGCTATTCATACACATTAACTCGAACCGATCGTTTCACCTCCTTCTCATCCGATCGATTCACCCCTCCATCTACGATTCTGATTTCCGTTTAATGATTCACCTAGATCAAAGTTGACTTCATTTACGACGGGAACAAAGAGAGAAAAATTTTAGGGATATTTTTCTCTCTGTGATATTTTCTGTTTGCAGTCGAATTTAAATTAATAATTTAATTAGAATTCTAAAATTTTTATCTCACTGTGCTTCGACCAGTAAAATAATACTTGAAAATATAAATAAGACTGTCGCAAGTGTGTGTTACACACTTTGACTGAAACGAAGAAATTTCCAACTCCCGGCTCCAATAAAAAGAGAACTAATAACAGCAGAGCAGAAATTGAACGTAATTAACGATTCTACACACGGCGCTTCGGTCCTTTTCACAGTGGAAACCCGAAACGTGTTTTAACATCAGCGCTTCAAAGCACAGGAGACGAAGAAAGAGCGTTAGAAAGGAATTCGCAAATTCAGCAGCCGATACGTTGTTCGATGAGTTAACAAAGACAGATGATGAAAAGAAGAGGGAAAGAGAGGAAGAGGAACAGGAGTGACCTCATGATCCACATTCGCGGAAAACATTTCGATGCAGCGAATGGTTCCAACGAACCCCCTAGCTGGTCGTCTGGTTAAATATACATCGGTCGATAGCAGCCTGCGGGATGTGGTTTTTTCGAAAACGGACTAAATAATACAAGCTACGACGATAAATAACAATACCATTTCCGTATCGGTTGCACGATTTTGTTTAATCTCTAAACGAAATTATCGGAGAGGTAACGTGAAAGTACTTTTAGCTATATTAGCAAGTAATTCAGAAACTCAACGAAGCAAGTAATCTTATTTGTGCAAAGGATACTTGTCAATTTATTCGAAACAAGTACTAGACAGGAAATTCCCTGCAGTTATGAATACTTAAATATCTTGTGGACTGTACATTTAAATACACTTAAGCTAGTATACTTGAGTTTCAAATTAGCTAGTATATATTTTGTATTTAATCTAGTATACGCAGCTATGGATACTTGAATAATTTGTGGATGTAAGTATATTCAAGTATACTTAAGCTAGTATATGCTTGAGTTTCAAGCTAGCTAGTATATATTTAATCTAGTATACGTAGCTATGGATACTTGAATAATTTGTGGATGTAAGTATATTCAAGTATACTTAAGCTAGAATGCTTTGAGCTAGATATATTTTGTATATTTGATCTAGTATAACTACCATACCCAAATGTATTTAACCTAGTGCAGTTAAATACAATTGTACGTATATTTACAAGCATCAATTTAAGGCTCATATTAAAACACTAATTTACTTTTATACATCTCTATCGGTTAATCGATCTTTTTAATGAAATTCGAAGGTATTACATCTTGATTTTGACAATTTCAAGCAGGCAATACTCGGTTAAAATATGTAACTGGCGCTGCGTAATCAATGGTAATTTCGGGAATTGAAGTTGTGGAGTGAAAATTGAAGTTTACTGCGAGCGGAGAGCGGGTTTGTCGCGTTTCGAGTGGAATTTGTGGAATATCGGATCCAAAACAACATTGCCAGCTAAAAGGTTAAATCTATAGTCCAGTTTCTAGACGTTGGTTAATTGGTCAGACACAATTTATTTATTACAATAGGTGGTAAATTTTCAACGAAAGTATTATTTTCGTTGAATTCTTTCTGGGCGTGTCGAACTTCTGGTCTGTCGAATCTGCCTTTTAACTTGTAATTGATTCGCTTCCTCCACTTATCCTCAAACTCGTTCCCAGACAAACGACTCTGGATCAAATATGTATTGGGATCGTGAGACGGGCTCTCCAAAACAAATTTCGAGGCAAGCGTACGAATTTTTCATCAGGAGGCACCGCATCGAAATTTCCAGGAGCCATTCCCTCTCGATTCGGTGGCACCCTCTTCGAGAACATCCCGCAGGATGCTCGCTCGTTTCGCAAACAAATCGCAGGTACGTTCGGGCGAGCTGAACCGACTAGCAATTTTCTACGGGCCTCTTTCCCACCACTATTACTGCGGGATCTCTCCATCGTGTTAATTCTTAATCCCTTCATTTTCTTCTCGTGGCGCGTCTAGCATTTTCCCCCCGTCTGGCCGGAAACAATCGCTTAAATATTTCGAATTTCGACGAATAAACCGGAAACCGTCGCGTATTCGGAAATCGAATACTCCCAAATGCTCGGATACTTCTTTCCACCAAGTATCCGAATGATCAAACTTTTATCTTTGACCGGTTGAAAGCTCCCAACTCTGGAGGGCCAAAGTTGCAGTTGACTCTTGTATTTCTGATCTCCGTGACTTCTTTGAAAGTAAATTGAAAATTGCAGAATATTCACATTGGCGGAGGAAATTCTGTTTAAGAGTCTCGAGAATAAATTCGGCCGTGACCAGCGTCCGGCGAGCAAAAATTTCCAGCCGAAGCACCGCTGGGACGAGCTCATCTCCATAAATCTGGCGAAAATATCACGGAGAAAACAGGAAGAACAAGCAAGGTGGCGGCATCCAGAGCCCGGCAGTCGGAAAAAGAAGCCCTGCCTGTCCAACTTTGCATTTCGCTTAGCACTCTGATCGCGGAAATAGCATCGGCGACGTGAAAGAGAGGGCGCGCGCCGAGAGAGACCCGACGGGAAGGGAGAAAGGCGACCCTAGGCGGAAACAGGGCCGAGAAGACTGATTATTCTGACTGCAGAAGAGTTCGTCTGGCTGGCTGGGCCACTCCATCATTTTGACGGCCGCGAATCCCTCTCGTAATATTGTCCAATGAACGCGCCTCTCCTTTATTCTCAACGAATGAGGTACGAGTATTAAAAGCGAGAAAAAGCGAGCGAGCGCGTACGAGAGAAGGAGAGAGGGACAGCTGGCTGCCGAAAAACAGGCTCGGTAATGGAATCCACGAATCCTTCGGGGGGCCCTGCCGAGATAGAGAGAAAAAAATAGCGGGTGTCAGTGGATTTTCGCGTGATTGAAATCGATGATCCTGGGAGGGAGGAGAATACGAATCTCGCGCGTGTAAGAACGTTTTGCTTGTTTGTTTCTCGATTGGCGAACATCTTTATTTTCGACTTTCTCCTTTTCCGACTAATTTCAATTGGCTCTCCAATGAATTTTCTACTCTATAAGAACTCACATGCACACGTGAATCTACCCTCAATTCTGGGACGAGAATTACGAACTGAAACACGACGGTAGTCGGGATTCTTTGAGCGAGTACGCAATCACGATTCCATTTATACGGGCGTTTCACGATTTTAATCGAACGAGCAGCACGCGACGTGCATCATCATCCACCTACGTGCGAAATCTAAACACCATGGGAGAGACCCATGTTCTTTCGGAGCAGTCCCGGCTCCATTTTCCGGCCGCGACTCTTTCACTTTATCCATTTTACTCATATTTCATCCGCCGGCAACGTCGAAACGGAGGGAAAAAGAAAAATCGAAACGAACGCCTCGCCCCGTCCTTTCACCTTGGCGACAGCTCTCGTCTTTTCACGAGATCAGAAGAATCTTTTTTCGGGGGGTTGGGCGTTGCTTTTTAGTCTCCGAAGCGGAGTGCATTGGGAAAGTTGGTTCGCGCGGTATTACGTTTTTTTTTTTTTTTTTTTTTTTACCAAATCAATTTGTCGCCTGAAATTCATTGAAATTTGTTAGAGATTTTATAAATTGAAATTTTCAAGGAGGGCATCGTTTAATTATTGAGAATTTTATTACAATTTTACCGTATCGATCAACTATATTATTGTTATTCTGCTAAATATTTGAATTAGTTGTGATTAGTTCGGATCAGTTCACGCAAGCGTCTATGCACATACGTCGCTAAAAATTATTCAACCAACTCTTGTTTTTCAAACAATCGTAAATGACGATTTTATAAAATATTGTTCAAACTCTTAATCGTCTCTCTGATAAAGTGGCAACAAAAATTCATGTGGAAATATAAATTACACTCCTCAAAATTGTTTTCAATTAACACGGGATTAAATGAAATATCAGTTATTTCCAAATTAAAAAGATAATCAATTTCATCCAACAATTTAACCATCCTCTCGACAAAAGCTCCTCTCTTCCACAAAAAAGAAAAAAAAAAAAAACGAACGAAACCAGAAATTTTCTAGAATAAAACAGACGCTGAACGGTTCGTGATTTCTCCACAAAAAAAAAAAAAAAAAAAAAAACAAAAACAAAAACAAAAAAAAACACACACGCGATGTATCCGCGCGAGTCGCGCGTTTCACGGGCCGATACGTCGGATACGAGTAGAACAATGGCACATTGTTACTGGGAATTCCGGCTGAAACGCGAAGGAGCCGCGTGAAGGGTGCGAGAGCAAGGGGTGCAGGGTGGTTACGCGGCCAAGATGGCGTAATATTTTTAATGGAGGGTGTCTTGGGTGATCTACGACGCGTTGCATTGTTTCTGCGAGACACCCCCCGCGCGCGCATTCTTCTCGCGCCCTTCTTCACCCCCAACCCCCTGTGTTCCAACCCCTATTTCTGACTGTATCTCCCGGAGAAACTTTCGCGCCGTCCGAGGGAATTTCGAGATGTTGGGATTTTTCCCAACGTAAAATGCAGAGATACTTGACAAATATTGCCAAATATTTCCAGAGAACTGCCCGACGTTTGACGTTCTCCGAATGTTTCCCTCCCTCCTCCACCCCCAAAGAACGCGACGAGTTGAAAATCCTCGATGACGTTGGATTTCTGGAAATTGTGCAATATCTCGAAGACGTTGAATCTCGAGTTTAGCTAGAGAAACTTCAATTAGACAATTCTGTGCGTTGTGATGGAATTTCTACCATCGTCACGGAAAATTATTTTCTGTTATTTCTCATTATTAAGAACTGGCATTATTTTTCACTTCGAGCTACGGTCACAGATATTTTGCATCGCTCTGCGACTTGGCATTGCGATTTAAGAGGCGCACTTTGAGTGATTTTCTTTCGAATCGAAAAGTGTTGAAGACTAACATTGTCGTCGATGCGTGCACCACGACGGAACTGACGTAAGTTAAGCATTGTTTTCATCGTCAACAACGATGCAAGCAGCTTCCTCGCGCGTTCATGCACTGAATAATTGATATCAGACTATAAACTGCCCTGTTATTCCCTCGCGGGATCTTGGAACGTGCTGAATTTTCCTTCGACTAAGTTCTTATCCTCTTTGCTTGGATTATTAAACTCAAAATATTGTTGCTCGTTCTTAGATCATCTTGTTCTTCTTTTCCTCTTCGTGAATTCCCCCCGCAATTTAGAGATTTATTTACACTCATAAGTTTAACGCCTGTTCTTTATCAATGCATTTCTAGAATATTTATTCCAATATTATGGTGCAAAAGTATTGGAACATTGGAATTACAGATTATAATAGTTATTAGTACTAAGTAGTTATTAAATACTTGATACTCAGTACTTAATATATACATATAATACACTTGATACTTGGTGAGCGCTTCAAGAAATTTTCTAAACAAATCTAACCAACAAATTTCATATTTGATCATCAATTTCCTAATTTTACTTGGCAAATTTCTTCCACGCGGCATCGTTAGTTGGAAAACTTTCGCGTCCATTTTCGACAAAGTGTGGCAAAAGAGAGAGAAAGAGAGAGAGAGACGTCAGAGGAACCGCGAGCGGTATAAGGTAGAATTATGTCACGGCTTTACGCGGGACACTTTTTATGGGGCTTCGTAAAGGCCGACGAAACTTTCCTTCTCGGTAAAACCATTAGCCAGGCCCGTATATTCTCGTCACAAAGGCGAAACCGGTCCTCACCTCCCTCTTACTCCCTCTCTCTCTCTCTCTCTCTTTCTCTTTCTCTCTCTCAGGCTATTGGAAACAGGTGTCTGAGCCCTGTCGCGAGGAAAGAATCCCCTGTGTCGTGTGGCGATGCGTCAACCGAGTGTCATTCTTTGTGCACGGCCTCGCTGGGATTTTGATTAAAACGACGAAACGCGACGGACTCTGTGGCACAGAGCCTTTAATTATAAAGAAGGTGACACGAAAATATTTACAAATACTAAATACTCATCCCTATTTAATCTTATTTAAGGGGACGAAAGAAAAAGGACAAAATGAAACTGCTATAGAATTGGCCATTGAAATCTCAAGATCTAGTATTTAGTACTTAGTATTATTGTCTACTATTTAGTACTTAGAATTTAGTATTTACTAGTAATCAGTGTGTAGTATTCAGTACTGATACTTAATACTTGGTCTTTAAATATACAAAACGAAATAGTAAAAAAATGGTTGACATTTGAAATTTTAGGATCGTAGAATATTAGAGAAAGTTGCTATTATTAATTCATTACTATGGAATTTGACGATGTAGGGAAAAAAGGTACGAATTGAAAAATATACAAAAGAATTTTTGAAATTAGTAATATTGTTGTAAAAAAAAAATTGTTTAGGAATGAGACATATTTCTCATATCTAGTTTAATATTTAATAACGGATAAACAGAAGAGAAAAATTGTTATAGCGACGTCAATTGCGAAAGTATCGCCTTGAACCGATTGTACAAAAATTTCAGATTCTCAAAGAATTGGAAAAAGAAGAAAGATGCATCAAATGTTTGTACAACGTCTGGAAAAATTCGAAATTATTAAAAGTCAGTAAAACATCGACTACTGAGTTGATCGAGTTTCTTCGCTGTATATTTCGTGCGAAATTATCAAGAATAAACGAATCGAACGAGCTGCTCGTAAAACTCGCGAGTTTCCCGCAACTCTATTGGCAACTACGTGAAACCGTAGTAAAAAAACAAGCGCTTCTTGCGCTCGCGCGATGAATGCAAGGTTTTACAACAGAACTTTACGTCCGCTGAAATTTCACGAATGAATATTAAGCGCCGCGCGAGTGAAAGACGAAATTCAGCGGCGCTTTAATCCCATTGAAAAATTGACCAGCGTGAAACACGATTTCTAAAACTTGAACTACTAACACTGGACATTTTTATGATAACTTTTGGTGGAGAAAAGTGGAAATCATTCTTGTCAAAATCATCAATGAAACTCGACATGACTCAGATTACAGATAACTTGAGTATTAATTTACTCTCTGTGCTAAGACCAATTTGAAATAATAATAATGTTAGAAAGGAGAAAGAGAGAGAATGTCCACTGGGACGAGAGCCTGTAAATTAATTACTATAGACAAGGACGCTTTGTCGCTCGGTGTCTTTATTAAACGGATCCAGAGGCGAGTTTTACTCGCGTCGCTTTTACTTAACCGACATATTAGCCCCAGGGGCGGCCGATGTATTAACCGTGCCCCTCCGCGTAATTCTTTTCTTTAGCACCAGCCAACGAAATCCCCTCGTTTCATGCTTTTGTTTATGCAACAAGGGGCTACGAGGCTTGATACTGCCGAGATTACGTGTTCCACTCGCCTCCCGGAGACTTAACGGTGAATTTGTGGTGTTGCTCGATGAAATATACACCGGACAAACTATGAACTATGTGTTTTCTTCTTTAAAGCTGCCTTTAAACCATCAGCCCATCGTCGAAACAATACTCGTTGCCGATAGTATTAGTATCATCGAACAACAAAACCATCGAGTATCTGTACTGACTACTGCAGATACTAAATAATAAATACTCTATAAACTTCACTTTTCACACAGATACTTAAGAAGACACGATTCGTGAATGAAATATATTGCACTTTCTTTTTCTTTTCTTTCTTTCTTTTTTTTTTTTTTGCAAAAATCATCTAATTTATCGATTTAGAAAACCGATCGAAGAAAATGTTCACGCTTGCTCTATGATCGGTTTCTGTATAATGCAGTCAGCGATTCGATCAAAGGAGGGTGGCGGTGGTCTTTTTTTCTCCCCTCCCTGGACGAAGCTCGAAATTAAACGCAGTCACGCGTGGACAGACGCCGGAGAATTTCTCGAAACCACTTTTCCCGGTGTCGTTCGAGCGGAAATTTCCGCGAATGCGAAGTATTTTAGCCACATAAAGTGCGCCGGAAGAATAAAGCAGCGGACTTGTCCATGGAGTGTGCAAGGGATTCGCTGGAATGCCGGACGATCGTCGGTATTTCGTTCTGAATTTCCGGTGGCCTGTGATTTTTAGACAGCGGGTATTCGTACATTGCAAATAAAACATTGCCTTCCAGTTTCTCGGACTAATATTTAAAAACGTGCGGACCAGTCGTTTCATTGGACAGCCGTGTATTCGATACTCGCAATATATATTTCGATTAGGTAGACACTAAATAGTAAACCAAATACTAAATACTTATTGGTAATCAATAGAGAATATTTTTAAATTAACGATCTATATTATAATAATAGTGTTTAGTGGAATTAATTTAAAGTATTTAATAAGTAATCAATTTTTAGTATTTAGTATTTGCCTGAAATACGAGTACTACAACACAAGTATTTAATACTATTGATATAAAGCCAACAAGTATTTAATACTTGATTCAATATTTAGTGTCACTTCGGTTATTCAATACTCGGTAACCTAATACACAATCACCTAACTCACGCACTTTTGAACAGCAGTACAAGGGAGATACTTAATACTTTTCAATAGAGTTTTCTCCCCCACTCTGAAATATCCAAGAAATTCACGGTCTCACCGAAGACGAATGCAGATAGATTTCACAACGTGCGGGTCGGACGAAGACGGTTTGATTTTCTTCCCCTCGCGTGTAGCGCCCCCTCCCCCCGCCCCCGCATCTCTAAAGTAAAGGCTCGAATGATTTCTCGCTGAGCATCGTCGTGACAAACGACGCCGAGGCAAGCAATCGCCGTGAAAGCCTCGCTTGCATGCACGTGCGGTTCTTGATGTTGGCCAGCTTGTACAACACCAAGCTTGACCAGCGGTGTTTCATGGCCCTCGTGAAAGGAAAACATTCCGGAAGCTCTGACGATCGTTGCAGGTCGGTAAGAATTTTATAAAGACACGTAGACGGACAGGTTGTCCAGTTGCGGCGTAATTGAGCTTTTAGAGACGTATGTAAAATGTTTCGTTGGTTGTTGATAGTTGAAAACAAGTCGTATTAAATTAATAATAATGTATTAATACACTACTTAACAGGATATAGTACCAAGTACTTAATAATATATATCAAGTACTTAAAAGCTTATACTACTTAGTAGTCAAATACTACTTAATAGTATATACCAAGCACTTAAATATTTAGTATTTAGTAATTGACGTACTCGAATACTTGACTAGTAACTATACATCACCGTCAGAGTAAATTTTCTCAATACTTAAACTCGACAATATTTTACATACGTAAAGGAGATACGTAAGCAGCGAACAGAATCAAAGAACACTCGCGACACAAGTTCTCAGCATCCATCGAAAAAACAAACAACGCAGAACCTTCGTCGTTCTCGAGGAACTTCCGCCATAACCTACTTCCGCCCGATTTATAATTCAACGCCTCAAACTTGTCATCGTTCCTCCTGAACGAGGTTATAAATCGATAAACGAGGATACACGTGTGGCTGCACACATATATCCTTGGGGGGGGGGGGATCCAAAAGCTTGCGAAATAGAAAATTTCAGGCCTGATCTGGCCGATCGATCGAAAACGTATAATTGTCATTAATAAGTGGCCAGTGAACTCCGTGGGTGTAGGGGTGTCTCGAGTTTTGCGATGACACGCGGTTCCCGGGGGAAGACGTTGCGAGTTGTCAAACTGCTCTTTCCTCCCCGGTGATCCGGCAACTTGCCGGAAACGGACACCGATTCCACAGGGAACGGCAAGTTTCGCGATCACGCGAGCAGCCAAATGACAAATAAGGGCGATGCCTCCTCTAAATATATTCGCCGACTCGCGAATGCGTTTGTGAAATTTTATTGGTACAGCAGGGAGGTTTCTGTGAATATAACAGGACGCAGATTAGGATTTATTTTAATAAAATTGAAATGGGAATAGTTTGTAAAGCTACAGTGAGAAGCTAAATAAAATCAAACACAGGCAACTCATTTAAGAAGTATTTAATAAATTACGTACGATTAGAGAAATTCTACTTCAACTCGTAAACGACTCGTACATCAAAAAAATTTGAAACCTCCTATATATACTTCGAATTCTTTTAGAATTATAAATAAAATTGCAAATACAGTGTATCTCACGCATGTTCGTGAAATATTTTTTCTCTGTGTTATTTTCGATTAAAAAAGAAAAGGGTAGAGGAAAGAGAAAGCTCGTGTTTCGTCGTCTGCTCCGCGGCCAAGAAAACTTTCGTAATTAATAAGTAATTTCCTCGCTTTATGGCGGGGAGAAAACTGCGAGGAAAAGTTGGCCGGCTCGTTTCTTTCAGCTCGCAGCAAAAACAAAAACAGCGGAAATAAATACTACGGATATCGGAAGCGTATTTCATCCGGCAACTAATTCCCCGCGATCCCTACGAGCAACGCGCTTCTTCAAACGTGTGAATCCTATCGATTACCCTGGCCATGTAATTAATTTCGTTTCCTAAATTGCGATTTTTCTGCTGGAAAAGTTGCCGGAGGTTTGAAAAACAGTTGAAAGTCACGTTCGCGGTCTACACGCTCTGTCATGTAACTTGCAATGTGTCCAATAAAGCTGCTACGTGAAAAATGTAAAAAATAAAGCTTCGCTATTTTAAGCTTCGTTTGTGGAAAAAAGGGAAAGAGAAAGAGAAAAATAATTCGCGAGTCTGTTTGTGTTTAATTATATCTCTCGCATGGTAATGATGATCAATATATATCTGGTAATTAGTGGAAGAAATTAATGTAGAATATTCATCGAATTGTAAATGAACGGGAGGGAATTTTTAAACAATTTACCTAACTCTGAAATAACAATTAAATAAAAACATAAGAACGCGTATCTCTACCGCAGACAATTTGCTCTGCTTCGAATATTATACAAAAACCTGGATTAAAAAATAAACACTGCCATATCGTCCGAGGAAATATTTGCAAATTAACGTTCAACAAACCGATGAAAATGGGAATCGACTCGAACAGCCATCGAAAACGAGTGAATTTAATCGAGTATTAAATCTACGCTCCATTCGAGCCGACACGTGTCTGTCTGACCAATGACGTACTCGCGCTACTCGAAACCGTGCAGTTTCTTAACTTCAACCACTCGAGAGACTCGCAGCAAAAATAGTTCGCGTCAAATTTTCACACTCTGCGAGCGTGAAATTCGTAAATTCATAAAATTTAACAAACAATGAATATTTCAATGGAAAAAAAGCTCGACGTTGTCCAAACATTCGTCGGAACTTCAGCCCTGTGAAGTACAATACAGTTTCACTGTAAAAATATGGAATTATCAGTAAAGTAGCAAATATGTCGAGTATTTGATTTAAAAATATCCAGAAAACGTTGAACGTCGAAAATACGCTCTGACGGGAAACTTCGCAAGAGATGTTTCGGCGAGAAAAATATCAATCTGCAAATATAAAACCTTACCAGGCGATTGGTTTTCAAAAATGACGCGGCACGGTTGTCCAACGGTTGGAAGAATCGCGTTGAAAAATCGAAAGGTTCCCCGTTGTACAAACGAAACAAACAGAAACGGAGAACAATGGGAGGGACGAGGCTTTTCGTACGTAGCGGAGTGGATTTGTTTTTCATGGGACACACGTGTGTACAGGTAAATCGAGCTGGTAGAGAAGTACAATTGACGCGACCGACTGTTTGAACCGGCAAATTCGAGTAGCTGAAGAGGGGAATTTTATTACGGTTAACAAATCGAAAGAAACGAAACGAAACGAAACGACAAAAGAACGAAGAGAGAGAGAGAGAGAGAGAGAGAGAGAGAGAGAGAGAGAGAGGATTGAAAACGCTCGATTCGTTCGTGGAAACTGGTCTTGTCTGAAAACTGTGACTGCGCGATCAGTTAGTTTGGAATTTCAGTAGCCTAATAGAAGCGATACAAGATACTAAATACTAACAACAATTCTGTATAGTATTAGATTATAATATAATAAAATATGATACTAGATACTAAATACCAACATAAATTCTATGTAGTATTATGTTAGTTCTATGTTATATAGTATTATGTTATAGTATTATGTAATATTATATATAGTATTATGTAATATTATATTACATATAGTATCATATATTTACTAAGGTTAATTTCTTTATTTGACAAAATTGGAAATTTTGGCCCATTCTTCAGAATTTTACGACGTTAAAGTAATTAGACATGGAATGTCAGTACTCTAGTATCACGCAAGTGGAATATCATACTAGTCGATACTAGATATTGATACTGTCACGAAAAGGAAGAACGGAAGAAAATCGAAATCCGTTTGTATCTGACAAAGGCCTTCCTAGACCGATGTACAACAGTGAATTATACCGAATAACCATGGATACATGACCACAATATGTCGAGCAGAGGGATGACAGTTGCACACAGTGAGAGAGGGAAAGAGAGACACGTGCAGGAGACAGTGAACACCTACAAAGACAACTTATATGACGGACAGTGTCCGCCGAACAGAGAATAGGGCTAAGACAGGATCAGCAAGATGGACTCGGTTGCCCTGGGGATTGTTCATAAATTATGGACGCGTTAGCCATAATGGAGTTTCTGGAATCGGCTGTTTATTGATGAACCGCGTCACTGACGGACCTTCGGATTATGCATTTTGTCGCAGACTGGTATCGAGACTCCATTTCGTTTTTCTCTCTCTGTCCCTCTTTTTGAGAATTCAAATCGAAATCTCTTCGAGGCAAGCCAAATTATCGAGATGACACACGCGTTATTTGAAGATTTTCGAAACGATTACACGAAATACACACATAAATATACAATAATACACATACAATATAGATCGAGTGTCTTGATACCGAAACTTGTGTTTGTCGCTGGCTCCGGGTTCACGGTTCGATTATCAATATCTTGGCCGGTGTATGTCGCCGGAAGCGCATAATCGAAGCTTTATGCGACAATGTTGGGCGAGAATCTCCCCTCAAAGGCTGCGAAACGCGTTTTCGAGACTCAGATATTGCCTCTCCATCACCTCTCGATCTCTCCGACCGATATTACTCGACGAACGTGATTAATTAACGCGTTTCCCATTCGTACCACGTTCGCGTACACGTCCTGTGTAAAAAGGCCCCCCCCCCTTTCTGCGAGGATTTCAATTTTCGCAAGAGAAAACCGCGACGATCTAATTACAATCTTCAGAGATTGATAAAACAAATCTCGGTTTGAATTCTGCTCGTGGAAGAGTGCACTTCGCTTCGGAAAGAGTCACAATAAATACAGAAAATCGTGAAACAACAGTGCCGCTAACGCTGAAAATTACAACGACGTACAGAGAATGATGCGACTATGATAATAAATGTTCCGGAAACCTGGCGAGAGAGCAGCAATCGTCTAACTTTTCCTAGAAACACGATTCTCGTTCCGTCGTTGCTAGGCGAGAGCGAGAATCCAAAGAACACACATTTAATCTACTCGTTAAAAAGTAATTGCGCCAGCTTGCTGCGCGATAAGTGAATACGGAGGGATGTCGAATCGAGAAGAGGTCTTTCTTGCACAAATTACCGCGTGCCTAGTTTTTTTTCACATATTCAGCCGACGCTCAACACACAGTCGGGTGCCACGTGAAACCTCGAGAAACGCGAGCTTATGTTTTTCAGTTCCCAGGGCTCTTTCCACGCTTTTAATACTAATTTTGGGCCGGCAGATAGCGCTGAACACGCCCCCGTCGGACAATTTAGGGGAGAAAAGACGCGGATTTTCTTTGAGCTTGCTGCCCCGCGCTGTGGCAGAGTATTTTATCGTTCAAAGAAACGTTCTTTCCCCCAGCGCGTTAGAAAGAAGACACTCTCCCGAGTGAAAACATCGCGATGGAATTTCTACTTGTCCGACAAACGCAAACGTCTCTTTCAACTGAGTCCGAATTTAAATCCGCGGAATGAAGAACCGGACGATCGAAAGCGCGAAGCGGATGAGCATGGACGAAGCTCCGACTCGGGCTGGTCAACGAGGAATTAAAACGAAGTTAAGGAAATCTTTCCGACTTCGCCTGAGCGGGGTCGAGCCGTAAATTATGATACGACCACGGCAAACGCAATTTGTATTCATAATAACGCTTCGCCTCGAACTCGAAGTGTACTTTCGTTTCATAAAATTATAAAATTATAGGGTTTTCGACGGCCGTGAAAGCGATCGTTAACGCGAGAATTAACAAAATTCACTTGAACCAGAAAATTTCTAGCGGAAAATTAAAAAGGAAAAAGACGACTACAAATTTATGTTTCGTTCAAATCGTATCCTCGAGATATATCGAAAAATACATAATAAAATGAAATATTACATCGAAGGATATATCACGATCCTCGAAATATATTAAATGATATGATAAAGTGAAATAAAATTTACGCGTGTTAAATTGGTTATTTCAATCGGCTTCCGTGGCTCAACTCGCAAAGGAACATTTTACAGACAAGTGTTGAATTACTCACCGCGTTGTTGGTGTGCGTTTGATCTGTTTTGAGTTCCCGATGGTTGCTGAATTGAACGTAAACTGCCCTGCCACGCAGCTGAGCCATACACGATGCATAGTAATTCACCATCGTCGCGGCAGCATTTTCATCCGCCATTTCCAGGAATGCCTGCAACAAAAAACAACGAGAACACGGTTAGAAGATTCCACTAATATGTGAAATTTGAACACATTTATTGACGAGGATTTTCTTTTCAAAAGATTCAACAATTGTTTCATCAAAGATTCTTACTTTTATATCGCTTAAATATACTCAAGTATCACTCACTAGTATCATTTTTATATTACTCAAGTATACTCACTAGTATCATTTTTATATTACTCAAGTATACTCATTAGAATCATTTTTATATTACTCAAGTATGCTCACTAGTATCATTTTTATATTACTCAAGTATACTCACTAGTATCATTTTTATATTACTCCAGTATACTCAAGTATACTCACTAGTATCATTTTTATATAACTCAAGTATACTCACTAGTATCACTTTTATATCACTTAAGTATACTCAAGTATACTCACTAGCATACTCATTTTTATATCGCTTAAGTATACTCACTGTTTTTATATCACAAAACACACGATTATTGATCGATAATTCATTGCAGGAAAATTCTTTTCCAATTCTCAAATTTTAATCTCTTCTTCATTCGTTCGATATTAAATAAATAAAATTTCCAACTATCGGCAAAAATAATCAACAGAGAACTAAATTCGAAGCGAGATCAATTTTCAAGAATTCACGGCAAAAATTTTATCTCCAAATTCCTCCATTTCGTTTGACGATACGAATATCTCGCGACTTTATTTAATTTTTGCCACCGCAAATAACACAAATCGATTCCTTCGACAACGTGAGACCTTGATTTAATTCGTTCGCAAGAGAACTTTTCTTTTTCTTTTTTCTTCTTCTTCTTTTCCAAAATCCCCAACAACAAAACGAATCGTCAGATACATTTCGATATGTTTTCCGTGATTCAAATGCTCCCGGTTCCAGGAGGAGTTCGCGAATTCGAAGCATTTTCAGAACGCGACGCAAAAATAAGAAAAGGAATTCCATTTTCGCGGACGGATCTCAGTTTGCAGGGAAACGAGGCGCCTCGAAATCCAAAAGGGAAAAGGTTCGCCCCGCCGCGCAATCCAAATATTAATGCAGAATTATCTCTGTAATTGAATTTCCGCGTATTTTCCGCCGATGTTACTTAATTTTCCGGCGAGATTCCCTCCTCGGCTGGCGGATACAACTTAAATATTTGCCGGGAACAATAAAAACTACTTTGCAAGGCAATGAAACGTCAACATTCCGATTGCATCGCCTTCCAGATTTGTCTTCAGCGCGGTAACGCGGCGAGGAACGACCCGATTGTTTTCAAACGAAGAAGACCTCCAGAAAATTGCGAAACGACGGCGAAAGTTACGATTTTGCAGTGAAATTTGCCACGCCAGAGATTAGCAAACGCCGGTGCACGAAACCTGTAATTTGATTTGATTTTCCTGAAATTATTCGATTGTTAGGAGATCACTTTTAAATCGAGTGAGATAGAACGTAAGTTAGAAATAATTTTAATTCTACTTGACGAACATAAAAATCTTTTATCGAGAAATCTCAGTCTTCAGAGATTGCGACTCTTAATAGAAATTAATATTCTGTTATCAGTCGCTGCAAATACTAGGCCTGGCAATAAAATTTACAACCCTTTATCTGTTCTGTACTCACGTTTTATATGAAATTTCTGACAATTTTGACGGGGAATTAATGTTAAAATGATAATGACGGATCAAAGGACGTTGTTTATCATCGATAAAATTAACAGAAGTGTAACGATTAATCGTAGAATAAATAGATTAATAATGGGAAATTTAATTAGAGGAGATGTATTTGTGCTAGGTAAATTGTTATTCATTCGAGATTCTATAACAGTTTGCGGTGCGTTTCATTTCGAATGGAACAATTAAGTTTGTTCGTTCGGGGAAAATTGGAATTCATTTAAAATTCAATCTCAAACCAGGCCTATTTTGAGAAAACACTGTTTGCTGCAACACGTGTATGTAAATTCTATTATTTATTAATAAATGGCACGCATTATAAAAATAAATAATAACTAATATGCTGTGGTTGATTGGAACTTTATTATTCGATCGATACGAAATTTAATTAAAGTCAGAGTAAACTTCCAAGGTAACATTTTTAATGCAGCGAAATGATTCAATTAAAATTCCATGACTCGACTGTTTGAATTTATTCAAATTTTCATATTCGATCAATGTGGAACTGAACTATTTTAAAATACACTTCTCACATATGAGTAGTCTCATTCGTCCTAATCCACTATGAATCTTAATTTAACAAATTGTAAATTCACGCACACTCTGTGAATAAAAAATTCTACAAACTCTTACAAAATATATAATTTTAGTTTTCTTTGTCATACGAGACATCGATAAACATTTATCAATAGCTTTAATTGTACAAAAGCTGGGAAGGACATTAAAGTCAGTAATATTTCAAGATCTGGGTAAAATGGAGATGGCAATATACTGTTAAAGTAACTTTAAAGAAAAAAAAGAGGGAAAAAACGAAGAGAAAGAAATTGTAAATTCCCTTCACGAGGGAGTTACGGAAGAAAGCGTGTTTCTGAAAATGATAAATAATTAATTGCACTTGGTTGGTAAAAGTGCCTTAAGAGATATCGATTTCTCGTTAAAACGTCTCAAAGGACACTTTTTCATTCTTCTCTTCCCTCCGCCTTTAAGCATTCTATATATATATATATTTCTTTTTCCTTTTTCCTTCAAAACGAGACGTTCCCCCTTTGAGCTCGCTTGAAAATCGAGAACAACGGTTACTTTTCGGAAAAACGAGGATGAAGAAATTCGTGAAAAATTAATTCTCTCTCGTAGAACGTAAAGAAGATTCCAGGAAGATATAAATTCCTCACTCCACGGCGGAGAAAAATTAATATTAATATTTTTATAGACGGGGGAAACAAGAGAAAATGAGAACAATTCGCGATCGAGAAGCGTTTTTTTCTTTTTTTTTTTTTTTTTTTTTTTTTTTTGAATGGAAAATTATGAATACAGGGCGAGTAAACACACACGGCTCGGCTATTAACAACCGATCGAAATTGAAAATTAATTGCGATTAAAAAAGCAAAATTCCAGCCGAATACTGAAAAATTGAAATCACGAACAGAAAGTTCGCTCGAGTTAAAAGCACAATTGAAATTGAACATCGCCGTTTGAGCGGGGAATTAAAATTGCAATTTAAATAGAAAATTAGTCAAGATTAAAAATAAAATGAAAATTAAAGCCGGGATTGAAATTTTACAGAGAATGAAAAACTCCGGGCCACTTGATATTGAAATAATTTTTCAACAATCCACTACTTAATATATTCCCTCTCCCTGCTTAAACATTAATTACCGCACGACCAATTCTCCGTAAAAAATCCACCCAAAAATTTAAAAAAGGGAATTTCACAATACGTCTCAACATCCAGTTCTTCCTTCCAAAAATATCCTAACAGTCGAACCTTCGCCGTTGAAAAGCAAGAAAAGAGGAAAACATCACTCTGTTCCTCTCTTCAATAATAATTTTCTAAATAAATTATTTATTTACTTTATCGTATGTTTTACTGTCGTTTTTTTTTAATATTTATTTTCGTATATCGCATAAAAGTTCATAACGATCGCGCAGTAACGACGCAGCGCAATTTCTTTCATCGTTGGAAAGGAATTAAAGACGACGAAAAGAGGAGGGAATAGGAGGAAAATCTGTCGAACGATTCAGAGAGCAAGATTCGAGATCCGAGGTCGATTCGCGGGGGCGGAAAATGGAGAAACAGCTATGCGCCTGGAACGCATTTTTACATTTGCCTCGGAGCACAGCCGCCGCCATAATGGAATATCTGAAGTTCAGCTCGGGTAAACACACTTGGGACACGGGGAAATTCAGTGGAAAAGAAGTAGGATGAAAAGAAAAACAGCTCGTTTTCTTTAGTACTTTTTTCTTTCTTTCTTTCTTTTTCCTTTTTTTTTTTTTTTTTTTTTTTAGAAATTAGGTACGTACGACGAAAAGCTTCCGTTTCAATTACTCCATGCCATTAAAAACGACATACGATAACAGAATCTCTTTTTCCACTTTCTTAAGTCTGTACACATTCTCTTTTTCTACCCGTGAAAATGCGAGTTTTCGAATTTTACTTTTAACCGATTGCTCGCGATCGTGATTAATCCTTGAAAAATATTTCCAACAGTTGTTTGTCAATTTTTAAGACACGTCGACGTCTATTCTTGTATCTCTCTGCTGGAGAAAATAAAATTGTTATTAATACTGTTTGATTTATTATCCCTTGAAATACTAAATGTCTCTCTATTTGTTCGAGTCAGAATCTCAGTTTGATAACAATTGAGAGAATTATTCGTAGAACACGGGAAACGTTCAGCCTTCAGAATAAATTCTGAACAATCAAATTGTGGAATCGTTTCACCAATATAATACCAATTGCAGGAGTTTCTCTTGAAAAAGCTTCGCTTTGAAATCTGACGATCTGCATATATAGTAGCGCGTCATATTTTTCTTAAAAATTAGTTTCTTTCTCCTCGACGTAATAAGAATCCCCCCCTCCCCCCGACTCGAAATGTTATCAAATGATCAAACTTTAAATTACTAATTAGAGGTTGTAGTACGTCCAACTTTCGAACGAAAAGCAACTCCGTTTCCCTTTGTTTCGTAATTCTTTCAAACTTCGAAATTTTATTTCGCCTTCAGTGTTTCTCTTATTTTGCTCTTTTTCCATACCGTTCGTTCCCTTCCGCATCCCTTATATTTTTCTTTCGCCTTTTCCCCTCCGCCCTCCTCCGCTTGTCAGTCCGCTTTTAATGAATTTCTAGTCGGAAAACTACATTACAAAGAGGGGAGAGCGAAACACTCGTCCACCGTTTCTGACGATCCTCCGCCGAAATTTCAACATCTTCCTCGAACAAATCCTTCCCACCACCGACGAAAAACACGTAAACCTCAAAGGTAACTGTCCGATAATTAGTTCTGTCGTTTGAAAATATTCAAGTGTATTAAAGACCAAAGTTACTAAATATTTATTTAACTATTTAATACAGAAATTTTAACTAGAGTTTCTAGAAAAAGAGAAAATCTCACAGCTGATTGTCAAATCTAATCTGATCGAATTCGGCTAGAAAACTGAATATTCTTCCGATTCAATTTCAATTTACGATCCTGATATTCAGTTTTATACCTTTTCTTTTTTTTTAAATAATTCATTCAGAGCTGTAATGCAATTCAATTATAAATACAATCTTCTGTGCATTGACTACGCAAACGATTGTCAAGCCCGACAATGGGAATGTAATTCAACGTGGAAACTGAATAACGGAATGCCTCAATTAACCTGAAAATTATCCCCCCTCGATTTAAATCCGTGAATTATTTGAAAAATACACGTCGTCCTCCTGAATTACGAGCGACTCGACGGCGAGTATTATTCAATTTTCAATGGCCGAGAGAAGAAGAAACGGGAGTAACCGGCTCCGGATTTTCGAATGATCGAAGGGCGAGGGGGGGGGGTGGCAATGGCTGTTTTCATCGCGTTTACAAAGAGCGAGCAACCTCCGAACGGGTTGAATACTCAAGGCGTACCAGCCGGAATTTAATAAAGAAAATTCGCCGTTGAAGATCGACAACAGGAATGCGGGAATTATTTTGTTATTACATTCTGTCGTGGCCGATGTTTCTCTCTCGAAAGGATACTCGCCAATTCAAAACGCGAATCGGACGAACTTGTTTCTTCCCCGAGTGTCCAAGCCCTCGGGAAATGATTGGCGAGGAAAATAAATTCATCGTCATTCAGAGAACGCATCTGCTGATTCGCCGCGATATTAATTTTCGATTTAATAAAGAGAGAATTCGAGAGAAAATCATCTCGTGCTGATGCGATCTTACACCCACGAACGATTTCGAAACTTGATAAAATACCAAAATCCGACTATTATTACACGGATATTTAGGGAAATTTGTGGAAAAATTTAAAAATATGTGAAAACCTGCACAGTTCTAGTACAAATTCATAGTTTAATATTAAATATTCTTGAAATATGCAAGATATGCAAAGTGAAACGAAGCGAAACGATCTCTAATTATAGTTTCACGGAGATATTCATCTGAAATTTTCTGTTTCACCGTCCAATTTTGCATTTCGTAATGTCCTGCGCGCGTACAACGTAGGAACGAATATACAGGGTGATTCACGTAACTTGCACAAGTGAAACAACTTCTCTTCTAAATTACACGTTGAATGAAAAATTGTTTGACACAGAAGTCGTATGGTTTCAAGGGAGGCAAAATATGGCATGTCAATTTCTTATAGGTTTCGAAATTTCCAAGTTCATCTTTGTTTCTTTTTTGTAATTGAACCATACATTTCTTTCATCATAAATCGAAAGAACATTAAATTCCAAATAAAACAGTATTAAGTCGCATTGGTCCCAAAACCAATGGCTAAAGAGACATTTCACGATCATTTGTCTCGAGAATGAAACTGCACAGAGCATTAGAGCTTGCCACACATTAATGCTCCATGGACGTTGATCATGAAATTGTCAGGTGTTTGCAAGTTTACGTGAATCATCCTGTATACGACAAAGGCGAGCACAGTTTCGAGCGAATGTACAGAGAGGTGGAGGGAGCCAAGCCTCGCTCGTTTCACTTTAATTCTGACGCGTGATTCCCATTAAACGAGTCGCAAAATCCGATCAAAGAAAGTGCCGGGAACTTCCAACAGCGGAAATCAACGACATCGAACTATTAAATTTCCGCTCGCAACTCGCAGCTACGGCGAAAACGGTGCGACGACGACGGTGTGTTTTAGAGAAACACGGAATTGAAACAGAAAGACGATCACGCACGAGCCCTGAAAGGAAAACGAGCGACTGGCATGATTGCTCTCTTGTCTCTAGCCGAGAATCGAGTACCAGCGACGAAACACCTTCGATTGTTTCGATTGGGCTAATGGGAAAATCTTCTCGTTCAATTTAATCGCGACACTTTTGAATCGCCGCCGCTCCTTTCCTTCTCGATACTTGATTTCTTTTCAATAAATAATCTTGACGAAACGCGCAAAGTATCTTGTACATTAAATTGATTTTGGAATAGAAAATCTAATTTGATAATCTTAGTAAGTTTGATAAATCACAGAAATACTGCCAACAGTATTTATACTACTAGTAGTAATTTATACATTAGTACTATTAACAGTATTCATACTGTTGGTAGTAATTTATATACTAGTGCTATTAATAGTATCTATACTATTCCATATATATTCTAATAGTAGTATCTTACATACATACTAATTTATATACTAGTACTATTAACAGTATATCTATACTATTCTATATTTATTACATTCTAGTAATTTATACTAGAAGTACTAATTTAATACTACTCGTACTATTAATATTTATTAGATGTTACTCGAAATCTAGTAAATCATCATCTTCATCTAAAGATCAATCTCCCTATCTATCTTTACGCCTCAAGAATTCCTTCCAAACGTCAGATAATATCGGCGCGAGTCAAAAACAGAAATAATAATAAGAAGAGAGAAAAACAAGAAAAGAAGGGGAAAATCGTGGAAAACTCGTAGAAACGGCTTCGTTAGAGAGATTTCCGGACGCGGGAAAGTGAAAGAAAAAAGAACGCGGATAAATCGAGTTTCGCGGGACGAACGATCATTCATTCGCATTTCTATGGGGTTAGTCATCGCTGTACGAGGAGCGCAACGCAACGGGGGAATAATATGGTCGGTCGCCGGACGAGAACACCAGCAGTCCTGAATTTAACCCCTTTAACCCCGTTAACCCCGTTTCCAGGCGCTAATGACGCATAGAGCCGCGCAATTAGGTTTTCGTTCGAACACCGAGGCCAAGCACCGCGGATTTCTCGCGAGGACCAAACATACACACACAGAGTATGTGTGTCGTCCGTTCTAATGCCGAGCCGTGAATACAACCACCATTGTTACACCTGTTAAATCGATGCGCCATGATTGCCGTGAAAATCATCTATTCACCCCGAAACTTGTTCGCAGCGGGTCGCTGAAAATTTTGGAGATTTCTCTTTCGTGGAAGGAGTTATCGGAGAACATTAATCTTTCTTGGGGCTTGTTACAAAGTTTTAAAACGGGAGCTGTTGAAATTTCTGGTGGAAGTGAGGTGGATTATTTTCATGCGCTTCACCATTCTTGCTCGTGAAATTTTCTAGTATTAATATCGGTAATATCAAGTATTAGCATTACGTTCGTGTACTGTGAGATACTAACTGTCTTCATGACACAACGATACTAATTTACCAATGTAATATATTAGATGCGTATTAAATCTACAAACAGGAGCTGTTGAAATTTCCCGAGGTGGATTATGTTTGATGCTCTTCATTACTCTTTCTCGTGGAATACTCTAGTATCAGTATCGGTAGCATCAAAGTAAGTATCACGTTCATGTCTTCGTGATACTAATATACCAGTGTAACGTGTAATATACTAGACGCGTGTTAAATGGTCTACGATTTGCGCTTTTAAACTCGATTACAATCTCAATACTTCACGGTTCACCTAAAAATTACGCGGATCCATCTACCATCGAACGAATGGCGAATTTCATCTAAACTTGCAATCGCCCAGGAAGAATGAGCAATAGCTTCCTTCCAGAAATAGAACGTGGCGAAGTTTCGTGGAAACCACGAGCAGAGGGGTGATACATGGGCGAGGTTACGACGGTGGTCGCGTGTAAAGGGCCGTTTTCTCCGTCTTAAGATCCCGTCCAGTCCAGACGAATCGTGATCCCTGGATTACCACGCGTAACCTCCCCCCCCCCCTTCCCTTTCCCCTTCCCACAACAGCGGCCGCCGGGGCAATCTTCCCTTCGCCGCCAGTGCTCACCCTATGTCGCCCATAAAGACGTTATTGGATCGAATTCCCGTGCCACGCCATAAACAATCGCCTCGCTCGTGTGTTCGAACACAGAGCACGCTCGACTTGTCCCAGTCTGATGGACACGTGACATCCGACAACGGGATGAGACACGGATTTCTCTCGAACTTCTACATTCGTAATATTCGCGAAATCGTCAGATTCTGTCAGAATTCAGAAAATTAATCGTCAACTCAGTGATTCGTGTCAGACTGTCAAAATTTAATTGGGTGATTTAATTTCACTTTGTGTTTTCACATTCGCTCTGAGGCGTGCATTGGCAATAAAAATTTAAGCCAGGTAATAAAAATATTAAAGTCAAGTTCCAAAAATTCCAAGACCAGGCCAAGTGCACGCTTCAACGCGCATAATTGTCAGTCGGCGGAAAGGAAAGCTCGCGGGGAGGATGGAAAAATGTGTAGCGTTGGGAATGTACAATCATTGGAAGAATGGGTGGCATGACGATAATCGTAGAGGTGCGGATATCCCTCGCGGTAACCAAGCCCATTACAAGGATACAGGCCGCGTTTATGGCCTCGTAAATCAACCAGAGGGGGGTGGAGGGTGGCCCATCGAGCGATTATTATTTTGTGGATGGACCCGCCTCTCCTTCTCTACGTGCGCCACTCTTGGAAAGTTAAAGATCAACTGGTTTAACGGCTACCGTTACGAGAAAACTAGTAAATCTTTCTTTTTTTTTTTTTTTATTATGGCATTCACGGTTTTTGTAACTACGCTGAGAGATTTAGTAGAGGTTTCAATAACTTAGACTCTGTCGAGGCTGCAAAGGTATCGAAGAACTCCGTCCAATTATCACGTGTACATGTGTACGTTCTTCTTTCACATCCATCTCAGGAAGTATAAAAAATTTACTCACAGGCCCCTTGCAAGGGGCGGCGTAAAAATCATTTCAAACGAAACTCGACGTTTCTCCGCGAGGAACGAACGCCTGATCCCCGCGTTCGCAGAATGGAAAAATGGAAGAATGGCAAATATGAGGACACGTGTAACATGCGCGCACACGCGCGAGCTCCTGTACACGTATACAAATGCGATGGAAGTTTCGCAGGACAGGTCGTCCCAAAGGATCAAAGAGAAAAGCCGCTTCTGTCCTCGAGCGGAAACCAGCGAGAGAGAAGAAACGGGACCAAAAAGAACCGGGATCATCCTTCCCTTTCTCTCGTATCGCGCGTGTTTTTCTTCCCGTCTACGGAGAAGAGAGAGACTCTCTTCCCTTTCTGGACGACGCTCGATCAAAATTTATTCACGCGCAGCGAAATCCTCCGCGGACTTCCGGCTGGCTCTCCCCGCGAAAGCAGCGATATTTCTCTCTCCGCACAGTCTTTCTCCATGCTCTCCTCTCACCGGTGAAATATATTTTTTGATTCTTGCGTGGCGCGGCTGAAGGTTTTATTATGATTGATTCTTCCTCTCATCTATTTTTTTCTTTCTCGTTTCTTACTCGGCTCACCGTCAGCTCGAAATTCACAATAATTAATCGCCAAAGCGGAGAGAAAAGTATCCTACACATTCACGATATATAATGACATAACAATCGGAGGAAATTCGTTTCATCGGCAATCGAAAATAAAACTCAAAAACTTCGAAATCCCTTCGCCATCGAAACTGTTCAAACCATTTTCCACGATCGGCGATAAGCGTCCAACTGATAAAAAACCTAACTCAACCTAACCTCGCCCTGGTCCTGCCGACTACCCCCGAAGATGTCGAGGGTATTTCCGATTTAAATAAACTCGTCGGGTCTCGTCTCGACGATCCGAAACGAGAAGATTTCAACACTTGTTTGCTCGTCGACAGAGAGTCACCGGGGGTTGATAGCGGGAGGATTGCAGCATGAATGTAATTTATCCAAGCTGTAACGGACGCGAAACGACTACGTTTGAACTCGTCCATCCCCTTTACTATCCCCCTCCCCTCTGCCTTCCCAACCCTCTCCTAAATCCCTTCCACCCGCTTCTTCTTCCTCTTCTTCTCTCTCTCTCTCTCTTTCTCTCCGTTTAAACGAGAGACAGGCTGCACACAGAGGGAAGATATCAAGGGGGTGGGGGGTTGTTAAGGCAGAGAAGCTCCGCTGAATCAAAGAAATATTATATCATTAATACAGACCCCAGGGTGCAATGGGGCCGAGTGTCTGCGCCGAGTTTCTCTTACCACTCCCCTCCTACCAGACGGCAGAAGGGGTGGGTGGCGGTGGAGGAGGGCGGCCTCGGAATATATATCTTGATAATTTGACGCGGCTTATGTACCGGGCGTAACCATTGTTTACGGCTTATAGGCTCGCTCGCCGGAGCTTTACGGGTTGAACGAAGAGTAGAAAGAAACCGGAAAGGATCCGGGAGGGGGTTGAAACCGGTTCTTTTATTAGCTGCTCTGACCAGCTGTGTTTTCCAGGACGAGATGCCCGATTGAGAATTAACAGTCTAACGTTGCCTCGTATTACCTGAGAAAACACTTGAAAGTAACTCTTTCCCGATCGAAGCGAAGAGGGAGAATTTCGTAAAACAGGAAATACTCTAGCCGCAGATTCGAAGCTAAGTTGTTCAATCGATTGAGACGTTAATGTGTACAGGCTGTTTTCTCTCTTTTTTTTTTTCTTTTTCTTCTTTTTCGTTTCTCGTCGAGATAAATTCGCTCGGGGCGGGTTTTTGCCCCGATCAGAGGGGGGTGCGAGATCGGATTTTCACCCGAAAAATTAATAAACACCCGAAAGGCTAAGAGGATTACCTCGGTTCCCGTTAAAGCTCGTGTTTCCACGAGTCTACAATGATGCGTGCACGCGGACGGTTCTCACGGCCGCAACAAAACTCTATATAAACCACCCCCTCCCTCCCCTCCCCCCAGCACCGCCGATCTCACTCTTTCTCTCACCATTCTGACGCATTATGGTTTTCACCGGACGAAGCTGCTTATAATAAATCATTCGTGCCTCGTGAATGTTATTTCCCTACCTGGGCTATACTTCAAAATGAACAAAAGGGGGTGGCTCGCGGTCGCGTGATTCAGCCCCGAATGATGAATTTAACGCGCCTCGCGCCGTTTCCCTGAGTAATAATTAGTCGGGCGGCGCGTTCAAGCATTCGCTCAATTTACTCGCGATTAATTTCACTCGACTCGCGAGATTCGGGCGAATTTTTAGTTTTATTTCACCTCCGATCGGTCATCCCCGTCGAAATTTTTTGACGCTGTTGAATTTCGCATACGCGTGTGATGACTCCAAGTTGCAAAAATTTCGCAAACTTCACCGTCACGTTTCACCCGTTCAACCCTCTGTTCGTTCGATTCTTCGTCAATCGTCCCTTATTTCTATCACCCTGCGTGTCTCCTACACACAAGAGAGCGCGCGACGCAGCCAGCATCAATTATGCACGGTATAATCTGCCATGGTTTCCGCGTTCGATTATTTTCCTTTTTTTCTTCTTTCCGTTTCTTCTCGCTCGAGCGGTCCGTGGGTAATAATTTTCCACGGCGCCGGAAGCGAGGTTCCGGTAGGTTAAGCTCTGATATCCAGGCGTACTCTCAAGGGACAGGTGGCTGGCGCCATTGGTTCGATTAATTAATTAGCACCCATTATCGAGTTTCGAGAGCTAGTCGAGAGCGCCGCGTCGCGGCTCTGTGTGTGTTTTCCGTGCCCTCGAGAAAGCAGGGGACTGCTGGGCTCTGAGCTGGCCTCCGGAAACCAGCGAGAGAGAACCTCGCGCATCCTATTCACTCTACGCAACACGCACAATTTCATCTCTCGAGTGACAATTCAATCGTTTCGACAGTTCTGTTTCTCCTTCTGGTGGCTGTACTCCTCGATGAGGAACGCGTGCGAACGAGAGCTGTCTCGAATTTCATTTAAACCCGTCTCAAAAAATCAACCTGACCATCCATCCACCTGAAATCTAAATCTGAATTTCGTCAAGTGAACAAGTGTCAGGTCTCTTAATAAAAGTTTCAATCTTTCTGGAAAACAGGAACCACGCACACGCGACCGAATTCGGAGCAACTAGTATACCGCGAGAAAAAGAAAAAAGAAAAGAAAAAAAGAAGAAAAAATCCGGGAAGTCAGCGACAAAGAGGGTGAGGCGATCGGCTTTTCGGCTTGTGCAGGCGACTTTTTTCCCCAATGGGGAAGCCACGATGAAGACAGAAAGAAAGAGGAAATTACAGAAAGTCTGGGCAGCGGGAGGGGGAGGGAAGGCTGTTGCGTCGAGGGTGGAAAGCAACCGGACGGGAGAGGTCGACCAGGAGTTTTCACCGGGGCTTTTCTGCGGCTTCGATTCCCATTGGCCAACCGCGAGCCGGTATTTTCCCTCTTTCACTCCTCCCAAAGGGATACACTCTATGTGTGTGTGTGTGTGTGTGTGTGTGTGTCGTTCGTTGTCCTCGTCGCTAGTTACGTTTTTCACCTCCGCGCGATCTATTCGCGAAAACTTTTTCATCCCGACTTTCGGTCGTTCGGCAGGAGGGGTGATACTTGGATTTTTCCGACAAATCTCACCTCGCGTACACCTGTTTCTTCCACCGTTCTGTTTCCTCCAAGTCGAACGCCGGACGTTCGCGCGAGCACTCGAATATTTTCGCGAATTTAATTTGAAAAAAAAAAAAAAACGGAAATCGGGAACAAATGTCGGATTTTTGAAGAAAAACTGAAAAGAATCGGACCTTTGTAGCTGGCTGTACAATCGAGGGAAAATATTTCGTCCATTGTTTTGCAATTATCGCCAAAGTTGCTTAATTCACGGTTAGACAGATTCGGAATATCGAATGCCCTAATAGTTGCTTCTGTTCCCACGAAACTCGGCGAATTGACTAACAGCGTTCCATCGTCTGTTCAACTTGTTAACAATTCCCCTTCGATAACTTGGTCGCGTTTCAGTCGCAAATACATACTTCGAAAAATCAATCGCCAACAAAATCCTCGACTCACTCTAATTAAACATAAAAGAGAGACACACGCACGTACATGTACGTACGTGTATTATTTCCAATTTCAGGAAACTAAAATTTCCAGTTTCTCTGCTCGTCGATCTTCTGCAGGATCAACCGTTTCGTTGGAATATTTAAATACGATTTCTCAGTAAGATGACTCGAAGTTATTCAAAGTCATCACGAAAGCTGTGCGTCGAGATTTTTCTAGAACAGAGCCCAGAGACTTCGATCGAGTCTGGATCAACTATACACGTGTCAAGTTTAGAGAAAGTCAATCTCGACCAGGGGCTAACTTTTCAATTTTTTTTCTTTTTCGTCGCAGAGAGTGGTGTGTGCACAGGGTGCGAGTGAGAACAGTGTGTGACTAGCGTGTCTGTGAGCGTGTCGCTCAATTTCCTCGGTGACGAGCTCGGCCCGACTACCTGTAGACCAGCCGATTTATCACCGCCTATAATTGAACGGAAGCAATTTATTAATCGGCCTCGCGCGCGGTCCTACGATCGATCCTACTCCGCCGATTTTCTTTTATTCGTACGCTCTACTCCATGTAGAATGCCCCAGCTTCTGACCTGGTTTCTGTCGTTCAGTCCGACAAAGTTGAGCAGGCTCGAGCACAGACTGTCACCATCGATGCTGAAATTTGAATTCACACGTGAAACAACGCGAGGCTATTCTTGAAGAATTGATAGGTATCTCGCGATGATCCCAGTATAAAATAAAAACCTCACACCTCCGGAATTTCGGCGAATTTTTCTTCCTTCTAGTTTCACCGAAACAGTAATTGAAAAAAAAAAAAAAATTTAGGAGGGAAAACATTGCACCGTTAATGGAAGTTCGTTGAGCGAGCGAGTAGATAAAGAACTGACGCGAGCAAAAATCTCGAATGAAGCTGTCAATCAATTTGCGAACGCATCAGCCGGACAGGGAATAAACAGACCGATATCCAAAGTTCAACAGAAGCAACAAACCGCGATTGTTTCATTCGCCAAGGAAGAACTTTTCGTTGAAACGACATACTGTTAATACTACTGTTACGAAAGAAAAAAAAAAAAAAAAAAAGAAAAAGAAAAAACGGAGTTTGAGAATGCCACGAAAAAGAACATAAACTCTCCTTGACCACTTGCGCTGGCAACTGACTGCGGACCATAACGAGTGACCGAACCGTATACAATAATTCGTCGCTTTCTTTTCGAACTCGTCGTTATGGCATTACTGGATGGAAATTATTGAGAAGTATACATAATAAATTTATTATTTTGCCCGGGTGATATACTTAAATATACTTAAAACTGAGGAAGTGTTGCAATTTTGGGGCAAAAAATTCTCGACGTGTGTGTGGGGCACGTCATTTCAGCGCAAGAGGTTAAAAAAAGATCGTTCTGTGCGTTAAATATCGTCGAAATTTATTCTTTTCTGTTTCATATATTTTTTCCATATTATGCGCAGACACTTTAAATTAATATTGAATTAATGCGACACGAGGCCTACACTCGGCAATGCTTTCGTCCCGGATTTCCGCGTCTATTGGCGAAATTACCGCCGGCTGACCGGGCGAAAACTCGGCACGGCGAGTTAAACGACAGGATCAATGCCGAGGTTAGACCGAGACCAGGTCTTAAGCGAGTTACTTTAATCCAATAGCAAACAGGATGAGATTCGATTAAGCCGCGTTAGCCAGGCTATTTCCAGCGATCCTGCCGCAACGCAACGCGAAGCTTCCGTGTTTAACGTCCACGAGACGTTTCGACTCCCTTCCAATTCGCGGAACATCCGCCGAATATTTCAGGGAAAACTGACGTGCCCCGAGATATTAAAAATCGGATCTCTTTGTTTGTTCTTCCTTATCTCTCCGATCGAGAATTTTGCAACCGCATTTCGAGACATTAGACATTTTATCGATTAAACGTTCGTAGGACGATGAACTCTAGAATTCGTGGAAATAGGGACAGAAATTTTTTAATTGAATTCTATTAAAAATAAAGAACAATGATATTCTAATTTTGTGACTGTTCGAAATATAATTTTCCAATTAAAGAGAGAAGCTAAGAAGAGGTTTACCCAAAAGTTTTCTGGTTTCTTCTTATTTCTGTCGATTCATCAACGAGTTTATTTATTTATTTATTGTTTTTTTTTTCGTCGCTACGAGGTTGATAAAACGATTCATCTCGCCAGTTTATTAAAATTCATTCGATTGTTTAATATATGCATACAACTATGCATCGGTATACATCGAGGCAATCTGCGTAATTAAAGATCGAACACGAGCAAAGTGTACGTTAATTTTTGCAGCGTCGCAGACACATGTGTCATTCATGCCAGACGAGTTCATTCGACTCGACTAGTCAAGAAGTTCATTCACCTCTCGTACCATCGCAATATTAGACATCTCTGGAAAGGTTTTCTACCTACTTCGGATCCAATTTACGCGCAACCATAGCCAGAGATTTAATCGTCGATCTCTCTCTCTCTCTCTCTCTCTTTGTCACTTTCTCTTCGCGCGTATCTGTGTGTTTTTTCCTCTCAAGAGGAAACAATTTCGATGCAGCGGTGATTCCCTTTAAGAGTCATTCGGGAAGTTCGTAGCGGATAAATCGATCAATTATTCCTTTTTAAATGATTTCTCGAAATTTTTGGAAATTACGAAAGACGAAGAAATTAGGACGAGAAATTCTCGATTTACTAAATTTTTCCAAATACAGTAAGTTTTCTAGATTCATTAAGTTTTCTACATTTGCTGAATTTTCTAAATTTAGTAAATCTTCTAGATTTGCATTCAGGAAATTTCCTACGTTTATTAAATTTTCTAGATTCGCTAAATTTAGTAAATTTTCTAGACCGTATATACGTAAATTATAAAAAGAGAAGCTATTGGCATAGATTTAAGTATCATGCTGTCTGAGAAGGGACAGTCGAGTGCAAAGAGTTAAATTTGGAAATGAATTTCGAGCAAATACGGAAGAGCGTAGGAAATCTCAGACATTAAGTAGTTAACTATTTGGAGACTGAGGTAGAGGATTCTAGAATTCCCTCAATTAAAATTAACAGTAACTTCCTCTCTGGATTTTTAAAATTTTCCATCAGTTCTAGAAATACTCGAAATTAGTTTCCACGTCCATCAAATTCAACGTCAATCTCGGCAATTTTCTATTATTTACAACGTAACCAGAGAACGAAGGTTTCTTGAACAAAATAGCGGTTACAAAGAAATCGGGATTGCTCGAATATTCTTTCTCCCTGAGGAAGCTACACGAAGCGGAACAAAGCGCTGGGAAAAATCGTTTCGCCCGCGTGGATATCTGGCCTTTTACGTTCCCAGGAAGATGTACCTGCCGTGAAAGAGAGAGAGAGAGAGAGAGAGAGAGAGAGAGAGAGAGCACAGAGATGTTAAGCCGTTGGAATTCGTTCGAGTTTCTGACAGACGGAAATTAAGAAAAGAAAAACGCCCCTCGCCGATTGATTTCGCTCCGAGGATCGACTACGCTGAATCTGGATTCTGAATTTCACTTGTCCGCCGCCACGAGATCCCTTGATCGTCGACAACTCCAATATAAAAGAGAGAACCTCTTATCCCGCGGTGGGAAACAATTATTTGGAGAGAAACGTCGGCTTGGAATTGGGAAAATTTCAATTTCTCGGTACCTCGAAGTGTGTCGAAAACATCGGCAGACATCACCGTCGCCTCGTTTCGGGAAAGTTAATTTAATTTTCAATTAAATCGAACGACTTTATTCCAAACGGACGGCAGTTACTAGTGATTCTGAATTGACTTGGCAATTGAATGTAATGCAAAAATTAACAAATCTGTGAGAAGAGAAAGGAAGAACTCCACTTCTCGGGAGGGTTAATTTCGATCGGAATTGGGCCGCTTTGAAGCAGCCATAAATTCATCATCAACAACCACCCGTTTCCCGAAAACGGAAACGCTAAATGACAACGTTGCACAGAGAAACCTCGCGTATTTCTGCCACTTTTAATTACGACACCAGAGATCCCTTTATTCGATTTCCATCCCCCCCCTCCCACCCCCTCACCACCCTTTGTCGAGGGAAAATTGAACAATTAGACATCGTAACTCGTTTGCTCCAAGGCAATTATAGAATTAATAGCGTTCGCCGAGGAATAATAAGCCACGAGCTACGATGGAACAATGTGGCTTGCCGAAACAAAACCGAATCGCTGCCCGTAAACCTGCACTTTCGTCCCTTAAAACGAGCCTTAATCCTTCCCCGCGAAGCGTACGAAAATCGTCTTAAAAACTGCACGAAGACGGATACACAACAGCAGTCGTAAACCACGAAGGCACGATCTAATTCACGCTTCATAAAATTAAAAAAAAAAGAAAGAGAGAGAGAGAGAGAGAGAGAGAGAGAGAGAGAGAGAGAGAGAGGAAACGGTCAAGCCTCATAAACCGTAATTCCTCGACAATGCGAGAAGGAAAATGGTGGGCAAAACGAGAGTTTCCTCGCTAATTCAAAAGGCACACGCCGATACTTGGTGAAAAATTCATCGATCATGAAACGACGAAGATACGTTACCTTCGAAATATAAAAATCAACATTAGAATTCGAGACACAAGATTCGAGAGTACATTTGAGACAACTTCGATCTTTAAAATTAAATTACGCGTAAAGTTGATGAAATTCGATAGAAAAAAGCGCTGTTCTAGTATACAACGAGAAACAACCGTGTAATAACGGCAGTGTAACCAGCATGAAAACCCGAGACGAAAACCGAGAAGCGGTAACTTGGCGAAAAATAAACGAGCAATTAATTACAAAAATTAAAAGCATTTCCCGGGGTGAACACGGTACACCGTGCGTATACTTCTTCTCATTGTGTGTCTTAAACAAACGTAAACTCGCGAGGAAAAGCGAGTCGAGCGTTGTGCAAACCTGTGCTACCCGCGGCCTACTATTGAATTTATTAATTTCATTACCAAGCGGGACCAGCCTAATTAAAAAAATGAAACTTTCAACGCGGATACATGCTACGAGCTCTAACGAGTCGGCCACGACAAACCGTGGCGGGAGTGTGCGAGTTTTCAATTCGTCGCAATTTTCACTGCATTTTCATAATTAGCTGGTAAGAGAACATTTTCAAAAAAAAAAAAAAAAAGAGAAAAAAATTCTCGTCGAAGAGAAAGCAAGAAATTACAGGGGGAGGTTGAGAGGAATTACGTAGAAGGCGCGAGGGTTGATATTCAGATGAACGAGCTGGTTACATGCGATACACGGTGAAAAATCGATAGGCACATGCATCCAGCCATCCACAATGCAATTTTTCCTCACCTGCTCCGTTTCGTGTGATGGAAACTCGATATTAATAATACGACGCGACTGTTTGACGAACTCGCGAAACCGGACTCGAAGAAATACTCTGTTCGGATCGAGTTTCTCACGAAAATCGCGACATAATTCTCGAGTTGAATTATTTCTTCAACGAATCACACGACATCTACATAAAATTATTAATACGTCGCGTAAAATGTATCAAATTATTAAATTAATAAATCTGCACTTCAAACATTGCACTTCAAACCCTCAAATTTCCGCGACCAGCATCGAGAAAGAAGTCACAGTCGGAGAATTTCACGAACAGCGAACAACCTCGTTCGACAATCATCCTCCGAGTTCGTTCAACCCGATAATCCGGCGAAGAACGCGCGAGATGAATTCGTTTAACAAGTGAACAGCCGAAGAAAGCTGAAACGAGGAGAATACGAGGGAGATACAATAATTAGGAAAGCAATCGGGGATCCGCGGAAAGTTTGACTCGGCGCTATGCCAACAAAACCTCCACCCTTGTCTGACATTCAATCCTCTATCCCCTATATACGCGAGGAAACGTTTGACCGATCGTTTAAGCGGCCTCTGCCAAGTTTAATCGAATTTAAATTGAATTTAAAATGTTAATACAGAGAGAGAGAGAGAGAGAGAGAGAGAGAGAGAGAGGCACACGCAAGAGGTATTCACGTTGCTCTTTTTTTTCTTTTTTTAATCATATTCCTCGCATTCTCCGTCCGCCAACGCGGGAAACGTTACCATATTTACATCTACGCTCTCTTTTTTCTCAATCCCTCCCTCTTCTCGCTCGTTTTCTTCCAAATAACGTAATTTAACGAGATCGATGAAACTTAACATCGATTTAATTTACACGCGGTGTGTAATTCCCGCACGATTTATACGTCCCGCGTTCCCCTACGCTCCGGCGGATTTATTTTGTTCTCGCTGCACTCTGTCATGACGTTTCATCATCCGCGAGACAATTTCGTAGACTTTCACTTGAAACGAATCGCTATCGCAACGCAACACCGCGTTCACAAAATCGTGTCCACATTTTATTAACTCTCTCGGCGCCGCGAGTCGCGACTGGCAAACGAATTTCACCTTTGCGGTCTCTCGTTCGGAAGAAGCGATAAGCGATCGCGCCCCGGAGACGCGGGGAATTTTGCTTTCGCCGCCAGTTAAATGTAGCGCGCCGGAAGAATTAGATTTTCCGACGGATGATGGCGGGGGATACAGGGAAAATTCGTTAGCTTTCGGAACGCGTAACGCAAATTCGACGAGACTAATTTATCCCGACGAAATATAAAGCCGGGAATTAATTTCGTTTCGCCCGCGAGGGAGAGAGAAAGTTACATTCGCCATTTTTTAATTCTATTATGAAACTTTTTTCCCCTCCTCTCTCTCTCTCTCTCTCTCTCTCATACACATATACATTTCTCCTCGCTGCTTTTGTACGGCGAAAAAGAGACAATTGCGGCAATTTGTTCGCTTGCTCGCGAAATTGACGAAGAAAAAAAAAAGGAAATTTGAGAAGATAACAGATAAACAAAGCGTTTATGAAACAAGTACAATTACTTGAAGAAAGTGGAGAAACAATAGCTTCCATTGAGTCACGAGGATTTGCGAACTTTTCGATCGAAGTAAAGACGAAAAAATGGAAGTTTCCGGACGAGTGGAAGGGAAAGTGGAAGCAGACTCGGCGAGATTAGAAATTAGAAGCTAAACGGAGCGATTCAGAAATCCCCGGTTGTATTTCAACGCCACGAGAAGGTTGTTAGCGGCACGTGAGCTGGTTATAACTTGCCATGGCAAATTCAAATGACAAAAACGAGCCAACGAAACGGAAGATCACTTCGTTTTCAGTTAGCCGCGTTGAACTTGATAACACGAGTTAATATTAAGCCATGTAAATAGAGCGGGACATATATATATATATATATATATATAGAGAGAGAGAGAGAGAGATTCTTCGCCGTGATACGGAACACGAAACAAGCGGAATAATACGAGAGGTTTTCGTGCCGCAACGCACGTCGCAACGCTGCGATTAAATATGCTTGAACTTCAGTCAAGAACTTCTCTCCGTTAAACTTCATCCTGACACGTACGACCAAGAACGAAAAAATATCAAAGACGCGTTTGTGTCGGTGAAAAAGTTGGACCACACTTCACAATTATGTGAACGTCGCGATGACAAGAGAGAACTAATTCGAAAAGACACTTGTTCCGTCTCACGCACTATGACACACCATCATCCACGACTCACCACTACACTCGCCTCGCTTACATCTCACGCACACGCACGCACACTGACATACACTCCGAGAAAAAAGACAGTCGATAGCGTTTGGAAGATTCGAGACAGTCAGTCGAAAAAGAGAATCAATCGAGACAACAACGTCACAATTAATGTACAAATCTAACACATAATAAAGGAAATATAATAATATAGACAATAGTGTAAATAAAAGGGCAATCCTCCTAAGACAAGACGGTAGCATTGAACTAGTTAGTATCCGTAAAGAGATACTAACACCGTGGTCGGAAAATTCCGTTTTTTTTTTTTTTTTTTTTTTTTTTTTGGAATTCTGGTACGGAACAACACTCCCTCGAAAGAGAAATCGATCTCACCAAGAGATCAATGCAACAATTCTAGAAAACCATCTCGGATTTCATTATCTGCGACATTTTTTTATCTGTAATTCTCGCCCACAAATCTGCCCCAAAATTTCAACTCCTCCGCGCACGATCGGATTCGCCCCTCGTGGCGAGATGGGCCTCGCGATAGAGGGAAACGCGAGAACGATATCGAAAATCCAGGAGGCCTGGCGGGTCCGCGGCATCAGACAAAGAGGAGGACTAGCCGCTCCGGTAACCAACTTAACCGGAAACTTCGGAATCAAAGCAAACACAGCGAAAGTGCCCGCGGGGGGTCAGCTCGTCGGTTCATCGTGAAACTCGATTTACTACCACGGCACACCACCACCGCCAGGCGTTCCTCTGCCCCTCTCGTCGAGACGCGCATCAGATCCGTAGAGGGGTGCGCTTTGATGCAACGTTAGCCGTAGAAGCATCATCCGCCCCCCCCCTCTCCACCCCTTCAACCATTGTCGTGTGTTGCAACAATACCAGAGCCAGCAGTCTGTTTGCGTGTAATTGGCAAGCTTGCTAGATCCACGGAGTCAGCGAGAGTCTACGATAATAATCAAGAGAGAGGAGAGAGAGTTCGCTAGCTGTGATCGAGTTACTTGAATTGTCTTAGGCGAGGCACTGCTTTGGTACCTGGCGGAGAAACGGGGGTGATTCGAACGCGGGGATGATTCGTTTTCCGGGGGTTTGGCGAACGGGTCTGCGGGGTCGATTCGATCGATCTGGCGAAATTCCGAGGAAAACTGGTCCCGTAGTATAATCCTCTAAATCTGAATCTCAATAGAATACCCGAGGGAAACGAATCCTCGACACTTCGAGGTCTTCCTCGGAAATTTTGAAAAACAACCTTCCGAATCTCTCTGTAGCAACCTTGGGCGCAACAGAAACTGATAGATATTAATTTTAAACGCTCTCGAGATCTCGAGAAACGCACGATACGAGTTGTTATTGTTACTATTATTATTATTATTATTATTATCGTAGGAATAATTCGAAAACGCGGCGAAAGAAGAGAGGGAGGTGGAGAGATAGCCGAGCCATCGAAGCTTGCTAGAATCCTGATTGCGGATATTTAATGCATGCCAACGGAAACGTGAACGTTATACGCGAATGGAACGCGTGTAGAGCGGTCGGGTACAACAGGTACGATAATGCGTGCTCTCTGGTTTGTTTATACCGGGGGGGATTAAAATAATGCATCGATGCACCGGTTCGCCGCATTGAGCTAGATGAAGAGATTTAGCCGGCGCGCAAATTACATACGCATTAACGTTGGAAATACACCGTGGCCGAGGATGTGCGTAAGCAACGATGAACCCGTGTGCGTTTATGCAAAGGAGCGAGTAACGAGATTCATCGATTCCATGTGTTCGAGTGTGCCCGCTGGCACGATGCGCGTCGATTGTCCTCACTTCGCCAGCAACGGAGTTTGAAACGTGAGTTTGAAGAGTGACGAAAGTTCCAGAAAAGAAAATCGAGAGCCCGAGGAAAACGAATATGTTCACGCGCGTGCTTGACTGTTGCAAAATTAAGAGACACCGCCGCCAAACTAAAATTCGACGAGAAGAACCTCTGCAGAATTGTTGGAAAAGAACAATTCTGAAATATGCTTCAATCAACGCTGCGAACATCAATTTTATTCAACAGAGTACCTCTTGAAAAAAGGAAAAAAAAAAAAGAAGAAGAAGAAGAAGAAGAAATCGATCCACGGAGAGAGGGGGAAATATTTGACAAACGCAACAAACCAAAGCCTGCGTCGCTAATTGATCCACGCCGGGCCGATAACCAGAAATAACTACAAAATACCATCTCTACGCAGTAAAATCGCGCGGGTTCGCCATCTTTCCGGCAGCGTTACATCGTGAAATTGAAATTCGTTGATTTAGCGATGCGTTTTCATTTAGGCGAGCCCCTCCGCCGGAAAATTACGCGTGTCCACGATGAATGCAATCCTCTGTAGCCAGGCTGAAATATTTCGGCGCGCTCGCAACGATACGCTCGCGCGGGATAATTTCGTCGCATCCTGAGCGCGATTCGGGATAAATTAATATTAATCGTCGTTAAACGCGCCGTTTATCGCTCGCCGCGATTATTCGCTCGTCGAATAAATATATTTCATTTTCGCTTGTTTCGTTCAATGTGGCCGATCGGACTTTTCGAACGATAAAAAGACACGAAAGACTTCATACCGCGAGTCGACTTAAATTCGAAATCAAATAGCGATTGAATTTATGTGAAGTACACAATTTTCATAACTTCTATTTCTTTCTTTTTATACTACAAGCTGATTTATTCGTATTTATTAATTGTCGTGGAAATTTGATGAACTTGCCGGAAGACTGACAATAAAGTCAAGTTAAACAAATAAAGCAGACCACTGCGCAATATAATAGAATGGAGAGTAGTTTAAAAGACGCGCCGTTTGACCTAGTTGTGTGTAAAACACCCCTGTGCATTTTCTTTCTAATTTACCCTACCATCTCTTTTATTTATTAAAATTCTCTCCGCAACTACAACGCCGCATTCGCGGAAACGAAATTACTTTGGCTATTATTAATATTAATTATCTGGCATGAAAAAGGAGACGGAGACTCGTTACACCTTCCGAATTTTTCTCCCTCCCTCCCACGGGTGGGTAAATTAGGATAATTAAAATTAATGTAAACCCACTTCAAAATTTCATATTTCATCTCCATACGCATACACTTCTTTTCACGGGAATACCAACTTCGCAACCTAGTTTGTTAGACAGACAGATAGACAGAGGGGGAAAGAGAGAAAGAAAAAAAAGAGAGAGAGATTTTGCGCAAGCCGCGCCTTTCAGAAAAATTTTCCCGCCACTTTAAAAAAAAAAAAGCGCTCCTCTAAAACTGCGGATTTAACAAAAAAATCCTGACGAAAGAAACCAGCGTGGATAAAAACAGCCGTTCCTCCGACCGGAGGACTATCTACACGCGTGTAGAAATCTGAAATAAAATCTTGAATACTTGAATACTTTTGAAAAATCTACATTGAGTATCTAAAGTCTCGATACGTTTCACGTCTTTAAGTCACATTCTCGCGGCGATCGATATTCGTCGTGGATTCGGCTGAAAAACACGAATGTCTGAGCACGGAGGACGCCTGGCTTTGTGAAGTACGACGGACAAACGGGCAGCAAGCAATGGATAATGACGGTCAAACGGAAGATCATCGAGCCGAATCGATGATTCGATTGTTTCTGTTATTGCCTCGCTCGGCCATCCGCGTCCTGTTCACCAAGTGACTCGCTGGTGCGGCACAAACTGCCGCTTCCTCGACGCGGATCAAACGCGTTTTTTCGCTCGAATTTGGCCAAGGCCGTGACTGAATCGACGCACGCCGTTTGTTCTGCGAGCATTTCTAATACGATGATTTCGATTTCAGGGATAACTCGACTACTGCGTGAAGTTTGAAGCGAAGTGAACGGGAACGATCGCAAAAGATGCAAAGTGAAGTTTAATGACGGAAATTTCTCGCGATTCCAACGTAACCGAAATGCGAAGAGTCTGTAAAGATAGATGACGTTAAATTTGGAGAGAAAAAAAAAATATATATATATATATATATCTACCGAGCTCGCAGAAATCTAATTAGAGTGCCTCCAAAGTGCTTTTAAATATTTTCCACTGAAAAATTGACGAAACGTTTCAAACGTTTCAGCTTTAATTCGAGCAATTTCAACGTGTAATTTGCTGGAAATTTTGACAATTTCGCTGAAACATTGGCCAACTTTTGAATTTCAACCGAACTTAATTGAATAATAGCCGTCCATTTGATAATAAGTTTGTGAATTTCATTAATTTCTTGCCTCATTACCATTCTAACAAGCCCTACTTAATTCATAATTATCATTAAATAGTTAATTCGCCGGATATTCTGTGCGTTCGACCGACATTTCAAACCCATTCTGTGTGCAAGCGGTTTTCGCTGAGAAATGAATAATTAAATTCGAAATAATTGCCTGTCTTCCCTATTTCGCGCTCACGATTATCATCGTCGATCGATGATTTTTGCAAAATTTTGCCGAATCATGTGTTTCAGCGTGACACGTTATTTCCGAAATTTCGCGAATTTCAGAAATACAAAAACTGTATGGAGACTCCTCCCTATCCTTGTCAAATTCTTAAGATCGACTCGAGCAACTCGGTCGCGTAAAAACGAGATAAATATAAATACGGTTGGTCGTCACTCACCTGATTTTTGCCTTTGAGAACGAGTACGTTTGTGACACGGCCGAAGGGGACGCCAAGATGGATGATTTCACCCTCCGATACTTCGTTGGGGATGTTCCTGATGTGGATAACCCTCGAAAGTTTGCCGTTGTGGCTCTTGTCGAGTTTAACCTGCGCATACACAAAATTCTCCTGGTTAGTTATAAGTTTCACGCATCTGTGCACGATAATAAACTGCAACTCGATTCGTCGAGCTTGCGCTTACACGGTGTCATTCGAAACATCGACACGATTAGAATATCAAAACCTGGGTTGTGGAAAACGTAAACGATACAACAGCCTGTAGGATACGATCAAGCATTCGTCGTTTCTTCGATTACATTCGCGAAAGTATAAATACAAGCCCATGATACAACGAGAAATTCGCGCCAACAACGTTCGCAAACACCGAGTGAAATTACGCTCGTTCCTCAAGGGAGGTTCTACACGGGCGGCTTTTAAAATTCCATCAGCCCTCGTTAGAAAAAGAAAAAAAAAGAAAGAAAAAAGCATGGTGCGAGGCAGAGCGCGTGGAGACCACACTTCCGGCCGAGGAACGAGGCCCCGGTGTGTACAGGCAACGAAACTTTTGCGCCCGCTTTCGTATAAATTTAAATCGAAACCCCGCCGCCGGCGGAATTTTCAATCACTGCTCAATCTAGTCGAGACTCTATCCCCGCCAGTGACTGCCGCGAGACGCCTCTCGATCAACCCTCTTCTTCGCGCTGTCCCCCCTCGCCTTTCTCCCCTTTTATTCCACCTGCCCCGCAGCAGATTCCCACCCGGGTTTAACCGATCGGAAAATGCGCTTCTTACCGAGTTACGGGGAAGACAGATACTTCCACAGCCTCTGTAAACCCCTTTCCAGATATTTTTCTTCCCAGTTCCAGCGGAGGGTTTCAACCCCGGCCTCGACGTGTTTTTTTTTCTTTCCGTTTCGAGAGTAGTTACACTCGTTCGTGAAACGAATATCGAAATCCAAGACGGGAAGAATAACATCTGTTCTGTAAACGTCGCGGATAACGAAGTATCACGCGCGGCGGTCGGTTTATCCGATTCACGAGTTCCGTTTCGGTGAAATTCGCGACTGTCAACTTTCCACGGAGTATCGTTTTTATAAATTAAACAAAATATAATTCTATCCTGACAGAGCATTATACAAGTACGGAATATACTATGATAAAATACGTGTGATAAAATTCCACAATTTACTAAATCGGATGCGCGATTCGCAGCAGGTGAACATTACTTCTGTCAGACTGACTGGCTGTTTTGCTAGATTATTCACGAAAAACGATTCTCAAAATGAACTAGAATCGAAGCAACAATGTTCCTCAATTACGCTACTCGATGGTGGAACGCAATTAAACAAGGATAATCCTAACAACGATATAAATAGGGGGAAGAAGTATTGTGGTGGGAGGGGGGAGGGGGAGGGACGCATTATGTGGTAATTGAAGAGTAACGATTCCGAATCTTGTGTATATCTAGTGGAACGGAATTATGCGAAACGATGCCTTCATTATGCATTGTACACGCGCGCTCGATTATCGAATAATACACGAATATAATACGCCATTATAGGAGCACCGAGGGGACCGATTACTTCGCATTCAAATCGTACAACCTCGTCGCGAGATCTCCCTCTCTCCGAGGTAAGGGAAAATTTAATCCGTGCCGCCATTATTCCTTAGAACCACGATAATTCGTCCATCACTACCCGGTTATCGACGTATTTACATTCGATACTTGTCTCTTAAACCGCCACGAATATTAATGTCCCTGTGAGATTGATACTTTTCCTGTTTTCATGAATTTCTTTAGCCCTTAGAGGTTCGACGATTTGTGCAGATTTGAAAAACACGAGATTCAGGAAAAATGATTTCTCGTTAATATTCACAAGATCAAAAATCCCAATTAGACTGGAATCACTGTTTCGTAAAGTAAGTTAATTTTATTATTAACTTCCTACAAGAGAGAATTGAACGAAACATCCTCGAGAGTTAAGGAGTTCAGTAAACATTTGTTTCGTTCGGCAAAATTTTTAGTCGAGGCATTTCTTGCATCTTTAAATTTCGCACGAACGTACAGAACATCTCTCGTACTCTCAGACTTCGTACTTTTTTACTATCAATTCACCGACAAGTAGTTAGCAGTCACTCGACGCAAAAAGGAAACGGCCCTCCTATCGAGACGCTTATCCGGCGATTTCGTTGTTGGAGTTCGCGGTAACCGAAGAGAGCAGCTTGCAAAACGAGCAGTTCGCGAGGAACCGAGCGGAATGCACACGGACGCCTGGACACCCTGGAGTCGCATCGACGCATCGATGAATAACACGTTGGAAAATAACTGTCAACCGCAAGAAGTCATTGTCCGAGCGTGGATCAGTCATTCGACAATCGCACGAAAAAAAAAAAACGTATCGAAACTGAAAGATCCAAATGCTCGACAGCGTTTCAATTCGTAAACTCTTCAATCGTGGGACATCGTGTTCGATATTTGACAAAAACCGACTGTTTCCCATTCAACTTTTTTGGCAATTTTTTGCATCATTTTTTTTTTCTTCCTCCGGGTATTTTGGCATCTTAAACAGTTGTTACTGAAGCATACTTGGTTTGCCAAAATTTTGTTAAAATGTTCAAACTTTACGCTGCTCGATCTCGGAATTTTTCACTCAATTTAATTGTTTCGCGAAAGTAAAAGAATTATAGAGACTGCGAACGAGTAAGTAAAGCGAATGAGAAAATAAAGTAAAGTGAATGTAAAGTAAATGAGAAAGAGAGTGAAAAATATTTTTCGTTTGATAAATCGTTATTTCCGGGAAAGGAAGTCAGATGGGTTGGGAGATATTTATTAAAAAATTGGTCTTCCCCGGAGTGACAGTTAATAAATCACGGGGGAATATATTTCTAAACGATACACGATCGAAATTTGTAGGTGTAACCGGTATTGTGGATGTCGATTTGCCTGTCATCCCCGTGCTACGCGGAAAAATGCACCTGGCAGATTGAATATCGTTTCGCTATCATTTATCTTCCTCCTAACGTAATGACAATTTTGTGTAAAATTTGTTGACCAAAAGTTCCATTCTAACTTCTTCGCGCTCTACTCACTCGTGTATTTTAACGCTTGCCAATATTTTCTAATCATGTAAAAACAAACTACAACAGATGAAACAGGATAAGTGCAATTATTATCAACAATTTCTACTTTCATTTTAAGAATTTCAAAGATTCCTTGAAATCTTCTTCAACAATATCATTCCGAAATTCCATCCATCTCAGTTCCATTCCATCACAAAAAAAAAAAAACAACACTCGATAATACGTAAGAAAGAATCAAGAAGCAACCAGGAAGGAAGAGAGGAGAGGAAAGAAAGAGAAAAAGCTCGGTTCTCTACGTGTAACCGCTGAATACTCTTTCCGGTCCCGTACGTCGGGGCTTAAGGGATGGTAGAATCACCGCCAGGATCAAAAGAAGTCGAGGGTTTAATTTCAAAGGTTAACCGAATCCGCCCAGGGGCCACTCGAGAGGACTCAAAACTCGGAAAGAAGCATGGAAAACTCGCCGAGTGGATACTTGCACGCACTCGAAAGAGCTTCTTCGACTGACGAGCAGACAATAAAGTGGGAGTGGATTATACAAATCGCATTGAAACAACGAGGAAAGAGTGACAACGACGATCTTCACCGCCAATGTAAAGAGTGAATTATTTTATTTTCTCTCTCTCTCTCTTTTTTTTTTCTTGACTGACCTGACATGCAATCAGAAATGAAAGAAAAATAAAATAAATAAGCGGAATCGAGTAAATCCGAAATATAGAAAACCGTAGAGTAGTAAGAAGAACGATGAACGATCGAAAAAGGAGAAAAGAAGAAAGGAAGGAAGGAAGGAAGGAAGGAAGGAAGGAAGAACGGTGAGCTTGGAAAGTTAAGCGCGAGCAATTCCGAAGAAGAGGCTATCAAATGAGACACTCGAGATGTCGAGGGCGAAACGACGCGGCACGCGAGTCGATCGCAGGGAAGAAGAGGCTTAATTGGCCGGCGTTTCCCTCGCTCTTGTAAAGGCAGCTTAGGCCACCGAGGAACGCTGCAAACAAGGTTCGCTTCGAGGATCGTTCAACCATTCTCCACGACGACCTCGAGGACCTCCTCGTATGCCTGGACAACGTGTTCCCTCCACCCCGATGTCTTTCGTTCCACTTATCAGTCTCAAACTTCGACTTGACCACTGACCCCTCCCCCCTCTATTCTTTTTCTGCTTCTTCTATTCGATTCGAAATGTATCACGCAGATCTGCTGTCGTGGATTGAAACGACGAAACGGTGAAAAAGTTTGTTCATCCTCATTTTTTTTACTAGACGAAACTAATAAAATTCACTCGTACACACGATGTTAATTAACTGTCACTTTTGTACGCGACACTACTTCATTTGAAACTTCTTTGGTTTTCATGCGCACGATGCTAATTAACATTCGCGAATCCGAGCTAGGAAATTTAATAATTCATTCTCCCTCCTCCTTTTCTTTATTAAATATCAGAGAAAGAACATTCGAGCACCGGAGAGTTAACCCTAAGGGACGATAAAAATCCAACTCTCCCCCTTTTCTGTTTCCAGCCAGTCTCTCGTCGAGAATACGTCTTCCTTCATCCGAGCCGATAATTGGACATAATGGAGGCAATTCGCGGAAAATCGCTTGTAGGAAATGGGCACCGTGACCTCCTCCCACCGGCTGATAACGAGGGAGGATGCGCTCCGCCAACCGGAAGTCAACATTCCAATTCCGTTAGAAAATGCCCCGCCGCCACGGAGGACCCTTTCCACGCCAGAGGAAACAGCCGAGTGCCATTTTCTTCCGTGTTTTTTCTTTGATTTACTACGCTTTATTATTGAATTTTATTCAATTCACAATTGGAAATTATCCTTCTGCTATTATATCCTCTAAATTTCATTTTTCTAAAGATATTTCTTGACAAGTCTTCCCTTCGTAGCTTTCGATTGCATTCTATTTTGGGATTTACAAATACGAAAGCACTGAGACTGAAATATGCGTTGTAATATACTGAATAGAACTATAAAATACCATAAACATTCCACTAAAACCTACCACAAAAGATTGTGCCCAACCACGAAAGAGTCTGAGATTTAAAATATCGAATCTAGATAGGCAAACGTTTCGTCTCTTAAATTAATACAACGAATACTCGAAAAAATTTCCATAAAAATTCACGGTCTAAAGACATTTTAAAATCCGAGAGCCATTGAAAGATGCAAGGCACGAATAAAAACGTGGATCAAAGACAAGTCAAATACTACGAGATCCCATGTTTCTATATTACCATGCCAGTGGCAAACAAGTTTTTAACGTGATGCGTCGTTTAAACACGCGAGGGGCCCAAATAATAAAAATTAGCTCTCGCATTATTCGACATAGAGCTCAGACATAGGCCACGTACGAGAGATTCCCATCGATATCATCCTGTTTATCCTGTTCTATTCCGTTTCGTGCAATATTCAAAAGTCCCCTGATCTCCTTGCTCTCCCTTTGCTAATGCAATTGAAGATCTACTCTGAATTTCGACCACGTAAGAAATTTTTGCAAAATATACGTTATGCGAAGGTATATCATGATATATGGAAATTACGCTGGATCAATTTTATGAGCCATTTTCAAGCTTCGAACAATAAAAATTATGCTAATGATATCGTTACATCGTAATTCGTACAAGTTATTCGCTGAATATTTTAGAAACGTACTGCAGACGGAAATATCGTGTAACGTTAATAAAAGCAAACCCTATAATAATGTGACAACTATTTCTCGCGCGTTATCACGAAACGATATAACTAACCTCGAGGCAACATATTCCAAGAATAAGAATAGAGGTAAATATTACGGAGAAATTTCTTAGAAAACGTGCTGTGGTCACGCGAGGACCTTCCAGCAACATTGTGTTTACATACTTTCTGTTAGATCCTTATGCAAAATGGCCATGAGCTACATCCAAATAAATCGACACTGCTCCCGTGATGGCAGAGTGAAAGACAATATTTTGCTCTGAATGGAATATTTCGTCACGAAATGCGCGAAGATTGACAATATATATATATATATATATATATATATATATATATATATATATATATATATAATATATACAAAATATATATAATAATCAGTCGATAGTAATAATAATATGAATCTCCTAATAAATGAATAATATTTTCTTAATGAACAGCAAAACAGTTAATCACTGGCGCCATTGACGAATGGCGCCATATTGAAAGTGCGATTCAAAACTCGAAACAATCGATATATATCTAAAGGTGTACTGCATCTGTCAAACTTCACGTCACGTCCTAACATCACTGACCAAACTCCATATTTATCAAATAATACATAGAAGCAGAGAAACTTACAGGTTTGGACAATACGTCCAGGAAAAATCGGAGCCACTCGCTGTCATAGGTTACGTCTTCGAAGCCGTTGCGCATGCCCACGGAACGTTTGAACGTCGACACGCGAGGATGGCACTGGTGCACAGCGAAACCGCGAAAAAACACGTGTCACGACGAAGAACACGCGACGCAGGCGTTCGTCGCGAGCACGTCAAACGGCGACGCAATTTCTCGAACGCGAAACATTCGAAATTCGGCGAAAAAGGCAAAACGCGACACACGCGAAGAAACAAACTGCGCGAGCAGCGGCCACCGTCACGTTCACGCTCGCACGTCTCCGCCGCTACTCGTCATCCCTCGGCTGTGCCGCGCACACGTCACCGCGCAGCCGCTGGAATGGGGGGGAGCACGGTCGGTCAGAAGTGCGCGCGAAAAACGAATCTTGAATTTGAAAGTAACACGAGCGACCTCCTTCATCTCTTGCGAATTATTCGATTAACTACACTCAGATTATTCAAAATGATACGTAGATTTAATTCGCGTAGATATTATTTTCTAACGACAGTCATTCGTATTCTTTCTTTAAGGGAAAGCTTAATATAGAAACATACGAACACGTAGTAAAACGTTACTAAACTATTAATTCCGTTTGTCGACAATAAGTAATTCAATTCAATTTTTCAAATGTAGCACAATGATTATACAATAATATTATAGTGATATTATCATATATCAATGTAATATTATTGTATAATTGTCATTATAATTATAATTATTATATATACACCTCTATACAATGACTTCATTTTATAAACATAATAATAATAATAATTGTTTATTACTATATAATGATTATTAATATCGTATGTAATGATATATAATTTTCTATTTTCATTTTCTTTTCATAAACCCATCTGTATTTCGATTGATGTTAATGTACGTTGCGAACTTATTGTGATAAAATTATTTTTTGAAAATTATCGTGAAAATGCTTCTGAGAAACGAGGTGGGAGAGGAGACGTTCGTGCCAAGACGCAACAGGCGACACTATGCTTGCATCCCCCATTAGAATTCCAAGTAGGTTTCCCTCCTCTTTTTCTCTTTCCTCCCTCCGGTGTAACTTCCGCCCTTCAGGCACGTTTCCATCCTCCAACCACCGACAGGAAGGCCGGATTCTTTTCTTTGAAGACGAGCCAGCAGAGTGCAGATAAGCCAGGATCGCGTCGTCTTTTCGTGACAAATGCACTCAAGCCTCAGAGCGCGCCGAGATCTTTTGATTATTAGAGAGTGCTATTGCGAAAAGCATTTTTTAAAGTCATTGAAATTTAATATATCAGACTTGAATTTCTCTTTCACTTTAATACTAAAAAGTAGGCAGAAGAAAATACAATTTACGAACTTTTTATTTCTCCTCCAACACTACGAATTTTCCTGACGAGTAAGCAAGCCCCGGAGTTTTAGAAATTATACGAAAGAAAAACTGGATCTTCTCACGAAAAATAAATAAACAAATATCTGCAAATCTCGAATCGAACCAATAAACTAACATATACTTAAAGCGAAGACGTACTGCGAATCAACGAGAAGAAAAAGCCTCGACCGTCTATCAATTATCCAGACAAATCAGAAACATACTAGAATGAAGCAACGAACGGAGAAGAGAAGAAATGGGAAAACAAAAGGAGAAGGCAATTCGGAAAGAATCGAATGCAAAAGATCACTTTGGCTCGTTCAGTCGTCGCGCTCGATCTTCCATCCAGTCGGAATTAATTGCGTCTTGAGGCAGGAGAAGGACGCAGCGAACCGTACCCGAGAGGAAACTCACGCGATGAGCAAGCGAAGAAAAATCGAGGGTGGCTCGTATTTCGTTTTTCAATTATCCGCGGTAAAGGATATCGACGATTCTATAAATGAACACCGATCGTCGGCTGAAGACAGATGGACGAACAGAGAGCCGGCAGAGGAAGGAAGCAAAAGAGCGTGCTGTTCGTTTAATTGGTCGCCACCTCTCTGCTCGAGGAATCGCTCCAAGATGAGTGAGAAATGGTGGGAAAAAGGTGAACCGCGGTGGATGGGATGAAAGATGTATATTACAATACTGTTGTCGTTTGGTGTGCATAGAAAAGAAAATCACAGCGCGAGATAATGGGAGAATTCAATTCGAACGAATCGATCTCGCGAAAGGCTAACTTGCAAACGTATGAATTTATTCCGGTCAGAAGGAAATCCAACTGGAAGATTTTTGGAAGATTTTGAAAGATTTCGTTCAAATTCAGTTCTCTGCCTAGAAATTCATTAATCACATCTAATCTATCGTAATTAATTTCAGGATATTTTTATACAAGTAAATACCCAACAATTTATCCCTCAATCTCTCCCATTCTCCCAACAAAAATCTCCGCAATGACCAGCGCATAAAATCCAGAGAAAAATATTCCAACGTAAAAGCCTCCACCATATAAAGCGTTTAATTACTCGCGATACAACGCGACCATATTGCAACGCGTAGTTTGCATCGACGAAAAAGAAAGAGGGAAAAAGAAAGGGGAGGAGAAAAAATATGATGGCGTTACAAAAACATGGTTCCCCAGAGCCGCTGCATCTCCGCCCCCGCGCGCGCACACCCCCGTCCAACCCCCGTGGAAAGACTCTCGCACCCGCGGCCGGTATTATTACAAAGCGACGCATTAAACTACACGATATTTTACTTTTATCTCGATTTCCCCTAATAAAATAGCCCGGCGTAGCCCTTCCATGGTACGACGCTCGCCGGGCGTTCGTGTAAAAGCCGGTTGCCACCATTTTTCATCCCTTCGACACGTCCCCTTTAGATCCGCCGTGCTCGCGTTTCGATCACGATGAATACCACGCCACCCGGTGTATCGATTTCGACAGGTCACTCGTCCTTTTTACACGTACACGTTGCCAACGTTCCTTTATGATTTCTCTTCAGCGCTCGGCTACATTTTCAATACCACCCCCCCCCCCCCTCGTGAATCATGACTCTGACGATTCGTCGCTGAGTGGCGGTGTACTGCGGTGAAAAAGGAAAGGGGAGGGGGGGGGGGGAGTTGATAGAGGGAAGGCGCGACGTTCGATTTTATTTGCTTTTAATTTGCTTCTGCCTCGTCGCTGCGTGGGGAGCTTGGTTTTCTATAATATTTATTTTAATTTGATACCTTGGAACGATCGTAGTTGAAGCGTCGATCAAAAAGCATGGGCGAACGAGAAGAAAGAGTTGTACGACTACAAAATTCACTTGCCATTATCTGACAGAGCACTTGTCTTTCTCTCCTACGCAAAAAAAGGGGGAAAAGATATAAGGGAATAGAAAGAGAACAAAGGGAGACAACTACGACAAATTAGCCTGCATTCATGGAAACAATGGCGCTAACAACTTCTTTTTCGTATCGCGCAAGGAAAATGTTGCGGAACAGCAACAATTTTTTGGCAGAAGAGAAGCAATTGTCTTCTGTTGTCGCTATGAGAGAGTGACAGAAAATAGGAATAAAATTCGATTCGCGTAGGAACAAGGGACCCTAACAATCTTTACGTTACAAGGCAGCAATATTTACGTGCGTCTATCAAATATTAAATGTCAAAATATTCATCTATCGAAACACTAATAGGAAATTTAAGAATAATCCCTTGTAGGAGATATTGAATTTAATTCGTTCGTAAAAAAAAAAAAACAATTTTAAGGGATTAATATGCGTACGATTCTACCGACCATTCAATACGTCTTCGCAAATACGTACTACGTATAAAAATCAATTTCTCTCACAACGTTCTCTCGATCTAGCTTAATTTAATTACAAGAAATTATAATTGATCGCAGGCGAGAGAGAACAATCCATCAAACGCAAGAAACTCGAGCAACGCGTCCGTCCGAGATTGCCTTTCGCGGAACGCAGAGCTAGCAAGGGGGTGCAATTGAAAAGCGCTGCCTAAACGCTCGTACAGTCGACGAGGTAATACATATTGACGTTTCGCCGATAATTTCCCAACGTCAAGGACGCTAGGCGCCGATGAGATTTCGAATGATACACAGAGGTGCAAGTTTCCATCTCTTTGCAAGAGAAGTGAAAAAACCTCGTCGTCTTTCAAATTCTCGTACTTCGTTTCAATCGAGAAATTATTTTCGTCTCTGTCATCTAGAGTTTCGTCAATCAACAGAATGTTCTATCAACTCGGCTGGCTATCAACAAAATGAGAATTTACAGAGGCCCACTTTCCACTTGCAACGAAATAAATTTCGCGCGATCAAAAGTTTGTTTCCAATTAATTTACGATTAAACTTGTAAATCGTGAAAGTTTGAAATTTCAATTTAAAAAAAAAGAGAGAGAGAGAGAAAGAGAGAGAGAAGAGAGAATAAATTATCCACTGTACAATAAACTGAATCATTTTCAACCGAAACAAATGTGAATGAACGCAATGAATTCCTGAGAAAAAAAAAGAACTTTGCAGAAAGGTGAACGTCCCGCAGTGGCGGGAAAATTCGAGCTCGCGAAAGAATCGTGAAATTCGGCCGGCGGGAACAACTTCCGTCACTGTCAGATCTTTTGACGCGTGCTTATCAGCCGGTGGATTTTCGCATGAAACGTTGCAGACGGATCCACGCGCGTTGATTCGACGGCGAAAGCCTGGCCATTTTCAGGCCAGAGACCCACTTGGAAAAACGTTTCGAAAACGACGCGCGGAAACATTTCCCAAGGAACGATTGAAATTTATACGAACTCTCCGACGAGAAAGAATACGACAGATTATTTTTTTTTTTTTTTTTTTTTTTTTTGAAATTATCAGGGAAGAATTGTCTAATATTTTATTAAAACTTCGCATCGGAAAGAATTTACATTCGACCAAATAACTTCGCGCGGATTTCAACGAATACGTTTGCCCGTTGTTGAACGATGGGACACCCGGTACATTCGATAAATTCCCCGGCGAATAACAACAATAAACGGATGCACGAAGCGTACGGTTCCGTTCGGCGTTCCGCCGTATATCTATATATCTCTCGTTTTTCGTTTTCGCCCCCATTGTTTTCGCAAAACAGAGGGCAAACGTCAAAATGTGGAAACAATTCGCCCGCTAATAGGAACAATTCCCAACTATACAGGCGTCGTTAAACTTTATTTATCACGGTGAACGGAGATAAAAAGCGGAATGGAAAAATACTTCACGGTTTATTCTTTTTTCTTTTTTTCTTTTTTTTCTTAACAAAGAACTGACGAGTGGAAAGAAGCTTTCAATTTTCCTTACACTCCCATTACAGAGATAATTCGAAGAATTATTCAGATAAACTTTTCCGAAACGGCTGTAGCCTGTTATTTGCTCAGTTACGATCTTCCGAATGATTCGCGCAGCGCAGATCCGAGACAGATCGTTTCCTATTGGTCATAAACAGCGACGACAACACGGACGATATAATCGCCCCTAATGCGCCAGCTCCGTCATTATTTTCCCTTCGCAGCACGCGTTGTCACGCGATTCCAATAAGCAGTAATTGAACGACGGAAGGCGCACGATGCGAGAGAATTGCGAAACGGCCCGCAGTTTCATTCGTCGTCATCTTCGTCCGCCTGTTTACGAGGCTCTGTCTGCTAAATCAACGTAACGAGAACGTAAAATCGTGAAATCGCATTCGAAAGGAAAAACGGCCCACCAAGTTTCATCGTACCACCTCGATGTTTTGTAATTTCGAGGGCCAGGCTTCGAAACTTGGTCCCTCGATGGTTTTACGAACCATTCGAGAAATTCGAAATTCTCGAGCGAATCTTCTTTCGGGAACGATCTTATCCACCGATGGGCAGCGAGCCACGCTACCGATAAATTCCTCTGGGCGACGAAACAGCGCCAATAAGCGAGGTTGACAGAGCGAGGGGGGTTAATAAATTGGTAGACGGGACGATAGAGGGTCTTGCCAGTTTTATGGAAAGGGTGTAGAACCGTAGGACACGGACAGTCGGCTTGGAAATGCCGGTTATTGATGAACCGTGCCACCCCTTTTACCCCCCTTCGTGTGTCCAGTGGCGTCCGCTCGCCGCGTTACAATGGCGTATACGTTGCGCTCGTAACGCGTTTCGACCGCGATACACTCCCCCACACCCCGACTGATGATTAATCGCTCCAGCTCCGTTATCTTCTACGGTGGAACAGCCGTACGGGAAAGTGAAACGAGAAGAACGGAGAACTTGCAATTCTCCTCGCCAGACTTCACCCCTCGCAGAGCTTACTCTCCCTCTCCGTCTCCTTTCGCTTTTAGTTTGCAATCGAGAGAACGGGGGAAATTAGAAGTACAATAATAACAGTTGCAACTGCCTCTTATTTCCGAAAATGGATGATACCCGTCGGGTGAAGCGGAAATTCTTACGCAGGACGAGTAACAGGGGGTCATTGAATAGGTAATGTGGTCAAGGTTAGTCGTAGTAATGGAATTCGTATGAGGGCGAATTGAGTTTCCGGGGCTGGTTGGATACAACGAGTAATTCTGAGCTTCTGTTCTGGGGTGGTTGAATTGGCAGTTTTGAGGAACGAATTTTTGATTCGAATGGTCGAGGGAGGGACAGAGAGTTAAGAATTGACAGCTGTGAATCGACGATGCCAAAGAAGAAGAACTTTCGTGTATTACATTTTTATACGATTCGCAATTTAATTTTATTGGTTCATCTGATTCGTAGTTGAAAATTCTTCGATCAGCTAAAATCATCAGATACTCCAAAAATAATTTCGAACTCGATACATTCTCAATTCAATGAACTTTGTCTCTCTTAGTTCCTCCGATTCGAAATGGATATTGTACAACCCCTCAAAAATAGTTTCCAAATATTCAACGCGAATATTCTTGTATCATCCATGCAGTTGGAAGTGAAGAATAGAATCGAAAGTGTGGGAAAGTAAAATAAATAAATAAACAGTGTTATTTGTTAAATCAAAAATGGAAGAACATATATATATATATATAAATAAAAAAAGAATTTCGAAATTAATCCCATCAGAAAAGTCACCAAAAATCCGTCGATTCGGCGACAAATCTCAAAGCGATCGAACTAGAACACTGCGTTCATATTTCAACCGACCTCACCCTCGCGTTCGGGAAAGGGTTGAAAATCATCGCGACAGCCGGCGTGTTTGCCGCGGTCGATGGAAGTCATATTAAACGTATTAAACAGCCAGAATAAATATCAATTTGATTGATCACTATCGGCGCTGATTTCAATTCGTTTCGTCTCGTTCCAAGCTACTTTTTTCCAACGGAAGGGGAGGGAGGGGGAGTTAGACCGTCCACGTCCGGTGATTTATGGACGTTGCTACTTGGAGGCGTCATCGACTCGATTACTCGCATTTTCGTTCGTTGTCGAGCTTGAACTGACTGTTCGATAGTCACATTACGAGAGACTTCGTCTCTCTCTCCCTCTCTCTCTTTCTCTCTGTACGATCCAGCGGAATTTTCTCGAGGATCACGATCGACGACGTGGAACTTCTCCTTCACGGTCACAGCTTCAGCTGTTCAGGAATTCTGTCATTCAGAATTTTTAGCAACCGAGAGAGTTCGTTCAACTTTTCATTTAAGAAGCGAACCTGCAGTTCGATCACGTTGAACAATCCTCAGGAAATTAAAACGACCGAGCTCTTTTGACTCGAGCTTTCTCATTCTCAGTTCAGAAACTCGCGGGTCAATTTTCGAGGAACTGTATTCCTCGGGGATCTTGGGAAAGTCGTCGCTCGATCATTCGCGCGAAATCGATCGTTTGATCCTCCGTTTTCTCGTGAACGTTTCCTTCGTTTTTTTTTTTTTTGCTTTTTTTTTTCAAACGTTCGATCAGCTTTCTCGAGAGGGTCGAAATGTTTGCGCGGAGTCAGGGAGCTTGCCGTTTGCTCGAATTTCAGATCGAGTTACTCGAGGACGGCGCAGGTCGGGGGATATTTCGAATCGTTTCGAAAGTTTCCCTTACATATGTTTGGATTCGCCGGCAAATACAACCCTGTATTAACCGCGCGACCGCCAGAGAGTGCACCCCCGGGGGTGCTTCTGACGTTCTCGAGCCCCCTCTGTCTCTCTTTCTCTCTCTCTGTCCGTTCCACGCGTACGAATTTCCTAATTTACCATCGGCCTTCTCTCACGTTCGACGAATATCGGCGGGGAACCTCGTCGTCAACCAACCAGACGACAAACAATCGATCGACAGAATCCTAGACACAGAAATCCGTTCTGCAACAAGATACTTTTCGGTATTTTCAGAGACTGCGTAATTTCAGAATTTCCCATTCAATTCCAATAATCTGGCAAATTTCATTCCAAGAAGTAACGTTCGCAGGAACTGCACGAAACACGCATGCCACGGACAGAGTTGAAAATCGTGTCTTTAATTTCATTTCAAAAGAGAGCTGAGGATCGAAGGGGGCGAGCTCTTTCGTAACAGAAAGCTTATTTAAACGCGGGAACGTTTCCCTTATTTTTTTACGCGTGGCTCCATTAGGAACTTGCGCGCTTTTATGCCGGTGACATATCCAATTTTTTTACGGTCACGCTTTCGCGTCTTTACGACCGCCAATATCTTTCTTTTTATCGCCCGGCCTCTGCGTTTTTGAAGCACCGACCATTTATTTAAATCTTGATCACTGGCTTCAATTCCCCAGCGTCCACTGGATTCTCCTCGCACATGCTCTGAATCTTAATCGATCAACGTGAGTTTCTGTCGGTTTCAGAGAAATTCGAAAACTTCGAGTCTTTGAAATTTCCGACGCGTCAGATCTTTTCTTTCTGATTTTCTCCGTTTCTCGGTCGACACTTTCAAATAACCGCAAAAACATGTCCCAAGCGATGAGAAAAAGAAAATTTTATCAATTGAGAATTTCCAAATTTACGTATCATCGGCACTTGCGAACGTGTCTGAGAGTAGACGACCCGTTTTCACTTGCCTGGTCCGACCATGCAGATAACAGTATACAAATCGATCATAGTTTACAGTGACTTTTGATACGCGTATTATTCTGAAAGTTGTTCCATGTAACACCCAGCCGAGATTCTCAGTCTACACCGCTATTTACTCTGCCGCGAATAATTCGAAATTTCTCTTCGCTTCTTCACGATACCAAGAAAAAATCCCCATTATCTCTCTCTCTCTCTCTCTCGTTGGCAGCTGTGGTCGCAAGACACAGTTCTGTATAATCGAAATAAAGTGGAATTTTTGCACAAGAGTATATATTCGACGAATCACGAATTTCCAGAAATAAATTTCTTTCCGTTCACGCAAATCATTCCCTTTGTTCTTTTTTTAATTTAACGATATCAGTAACTGCAGTACTTAATTCTCCAGACACTTTCAACAGCACTATAAAATGCATCCCCCGATTTGAACTCTGTTACTTTGAAAACGCGATAAACTCGACTAAGAATCCCTTCCTCCTTCCCAGGCGATCTCGCCGGACGAAACCACGAAACTAAACCACCGACTACTAAATGCAATGTAATAAAGCGGACGCTAGACAGAAAGAGAGAAAGGGGCAGGGGGGAGGGAGTGAGTTACGGTGAGATTACAAGGAGAAACGAGACAGAATTGCGAGAGGTGAGAAAGCAGAAGAGAGGAAAAGGGGAAAGGCTGGCACGCAGCCAGTGCCGGGGATCTCAATGGGAATCGTGTTACCTGTCTCACGCTACTTTGTAGCGCCACCCTAATCTCGTATCCGGTGTGATTTATCGACCTCTGGCCTTGGCGCCAGAATCCCTTCCTCCGGTTGCTGAATTTTCTTTTTCGCGAGTAGAAATCGACGATCGGCCTTGAACAACCTTCTGCCAATCGACGTTTCACCGCGAGAGAAAAATATTCGACCGCGAGGCCCCGTCAGAGGGGTGAGTTTCTCGTTTCCTTCGCGATTTCTGACCGCCGAATTAGCGCCTGATCGAATGCAACTCGACTCAATGTCCACCGGTTGAATTTCGTTTCGTTTTAGGCTTTACAACATCATGAATCTAACAGTTTCGAAAGAATAGTAGTTCCGCAACTCTGCGGAAACAGGAAAAAATCACGAGACAAAAAGTTAATGATAAATTAATTAAACGAGTTGATACCAATGTGAAAAATTGCAGAAATCTAGAGAATCACGAGACAATAATAAATCTGATTAATCATATATCGACGTAAATCCATCATAAATAATACAATATAATTGTACAATACAATATAATTATACAAATACAAATATAATAATACAATATAATTGTACAATACAATATAATTATACAATAATACAAATATAATAATACAATGGCAATTGTAACAGTACTGCTCTGTTCTTCCAAAAATACAAGGCGAGCAAAGTTCAAAATTCGCTAAAAATTCAAACGAGCGGTTCACGTGATGATAAATAACCCCCCAAAAAAAAGAAAGAGAGAAAAAATGGAAAAGAAAGTCAAAATTTTTTTAAAATTCAAATGAAACGTTCCCTGTTCACCGTAAATGATATGTATTTTCACGGTAATATCTTCGAGGCGTCAACCAGAAAGCGGAATTAAGGGAATACTACAAGATACTTCACTGTCCGGCACGGTAACGAAGGAAAATTAGCAAGGGGGAAATACTTCAGCCGTCCAGTTCCGCGCCAAAGAACCGGAATTAGACAAATGCTTGGCTAGTTTTTCTTAACGGAGGCGAGGAGGGAATAGAGATACTCGGTCGGGCGAATCACCTGCAATATTAATGGACACCGACGAATGGATCCTTTTTACTCCGCACAATTTTTGTCACGTTCGTTCCTTACGAAGGGAAAATACCTTACGAGGGGAATTACAACAGAAGAAGCGCACTGCCCTGCATTCTACATTCAGCCTGGAAAAATATGAGGCAACAACGTTTACTTGGAACATCGTTCACGAGAGAGTCGTCGAACATGGCTCAGCCTTTCTTTATATTTCGATGTATAAAGAAATAAAGAAATGCCAGATCTACGACGACAACCAAAGTACAAAATTTATAGAAATTTATAGAAATTTAAAGAAATTAAAGTGCAAAGTGCGCGAACAAATTTATGACGCACAAAAGAAAACGTGTTTTTATTTACATTATTTTATACCATTTCATTTCTACATTTTTATTTATTTTTGTACATTTTATATCATTTATATATTTTAGTAAAAATCATTCGAATCGGTGAAAATCACACTCACGAATGTACATGCGACAGTTTCATGGAAAATTATATATTTTGTCCACTTTGGTAATCCTCCACGATTGGACTGCAAATTGAATACCAAAAGATTCCCGACACACGTGGCGAACGTTATCGAAATTCTACGAAAGGAGAAATCCCACGTCGACCAAAAAGAAAGAAAGAAAAAAAAAAATACCGTCAAAGAACTGTTTGATCGGGATTCAACCGATCGATTTTCCCATCAATCGAGTAACCAGTACGGGTTGAAAGATCGAAAGTTTCGAAAGACGGTGCAAAAAACGGCGCGATGTCTTTTTGCGGGCACGTTCGAATAAGCGAATGATATTTCGCCCCGTAGGCGAAAACGGCAGCGTCGAAGCTTATTAACGATCGTTTAATTGCCGGCCCCGATAATTATATCACGGCCGCGTCGATTAAATTCGCTTAAAGGTGCATATAATATATATATATATATATGCGTTACCTGGAAGTATCGCCAAGTGGCTGATTGAAATCCATCCTCCTCTTCCTCCTCCCCCCTTCACCCCCTGCAGAGGATGTTTGCACAAACGTGGAAAAAAGGAAAAGGAATTCCCGCCGAGTGTAATTACGTTTGTTATCAGTTTACAGGGGGATGCGAGAGTCCAATATTGTTTGGAAAATTACATGCGCTAATGAACGCGCGCGTCGTTCTTCGTGCTCCGGGATATTGCGAAGCTAATTTTCCTCCGCTCTTTGTCCGCGGTTGATTCCGTTTAATACGTCGTGATTTGTTCATTGACAACGTTTCATCGTCGTGGAAAGGTGGATTTTTTTTTTTTCGAGCGAGCGTTCGCGCGAACGAAACCGCGAAATCGAAATTCTTTTAAGTCAGCGAAATAGTTCGTCGGCGAACGTTGATGTTTTCGCTTAGGGTTTCGTCAAGGGAAAATTCGGACGAAAGTAGCTTTCGACGCGAAAATATTTAGGGACGCGAACATCTACACGCGACAAAGAGAGCGAACGAAGATGAAGAAACGGAGGGGGGAGGGAGAGGGGAATTTCCAAACAGTGGAAATTCGAACAAAAGACACCTTTCGACGAAACAGCGCGGGGCTTTTTTTCGCAGAGCGGAGAATTACATTCCGCGGGAAATGAGATTTTTTAAATACTTTTTCTCTCTTTTTTTTTTCTACGAAAAAACGAGCGAACGAGATTATGAAAGAGAGAGAGAGAAGTGGAGGGAAGGGGGTGAAAAAGATTGAAAATTTTTCGCTAAAGGGGACTTTTTAGCAGAATATTGTGTATTTTTGGGAATGGTTTCGGCGAAATGATTTTCGACGTAAAATGAGAATTCGTAATTATCCTTTGTGATACCGGTGGCGAAACGAAATGAGGAGAAAATCGAAAATTTTCTGGCTGGAAAAAAAAAAAGAAAAAAGATCCGCAGTGGAAATGTTATACGTTTGATTTCTCTTTTTCCTTTTTTTTTTTTTTTTTTTTTAACGATTTTACAAATAGTTACGTTCGATATACATTTTTTTTTTTTTTTTTTTTGTATAAAGAGCAAATATAAACGTGGAAAAATTCCAACCGAGAGAATATTTTTTTTTTTAAATATTTCGTAAAATAAAATATTCGAAAAATTGAAATATACAGCGCAACGGAATATTAATTACCAGACTGCGGATTTTTATGCAAATATTACGGAACGGAAGCTGAACAAAGATTCGTTTCACTCGCTAAACATCATCATCCATATAACGTAATAAACGTAAATAAACGTTATCATTGCTAGTATCAACATTATCTTCAAACGACTTCAAAAAAATAATTCTCCCTCGCTTCTATGATTGGAGACAACTCCATAGACGCGAAAGCCCAAAAATTCAGCAAACAACGAAATCGCGAAAAAGCTTCCGAAAAAAGAAAAAAAAGAAAAAAACGAGGAAAGAAAAGAAAAAGAAGGATGAGAAAATTATGGTAAAGGACAGACAGAGTTGGACAGAGTTGGTCCATCCAAAAAAAAAAAAAAAAAAGAACAACGGCTAACGAAAGGCAGAAGCTGATGCTGGAAGCAATTTATCTAAACGTAGTGGCGAGGCCACTCGAGAGCAAAAGGCGGAGAGAGAGTCCATCCGGAATATTACTGAGCATCGGGGGAGGGTGGGTGGCTGCCGCCATTGCGCATTGATTCTTTTGTGCGTGGCTTTCGCGAGACCTTCGACTTCGGAGGCCACTGACGCGAGAGGGAAAAAAGGGAGAAAAACGGCGGGAAAGTGGACGCGCTTGACGATCTATGGTGTACCGACGGAACAAGAGGGTGAAACTCCCCTCGAGAGTCAGCCCCCCAGTTTACCCTGGCACCGAGGAAGTTTCTAATCGACGAAAATGGACGCGAGAAATCAGACCTCTCAACAAGTTCTCTCCTTTCTTCAATCACGTGTTGTCTCACCAAAGCAAAGATTTGGAAATTTCATCCCGAAAATCTCGAATCACTTCGCTTCGCGGCGGTCGAAATTTTATTGTTAGAAATTTTGTCGAGCGGCAACTAACGCGCAACGTTCGATAATTGGGAAATAATTCGTCTTTATCTGCAGCGAAAATGTTGACAACAACTTGACATTCTCTACGGCGGCCATTGATGAAAATACCAGGTGTCACCGAGATATCGAGGGGGGAAAGAGAAGCAGCACGTTGAAATAGACGCGGCGAAAAGGCCAGTGAAATCAGGTTGCCGCCGAATTAAGCGACGTGTCCCCGTGCTCGGAAAATAGACGACCCGATACGCGTTCCCTTAATAAAACTTATCAACCGATTGATTTATCATCGTTCGAAAGCGCCAGTTACACGCGGCGTTCGCCGATGGAATTTTCCCCTCCTCGCTTCGCGTTCGCGAATCACCTCGTAACAATCGCTCGTTCGTAATTATTCATTTAATTAAACCTCATGCACCATCATGTATTTCACTCGACCATTCCATCTCCATTCTTTAGTATCTCTTTCGTCCGATAATTCTCACGATCGCTCGCAATTATCGTTCTTTTCGCTATCTTTTACAGAGGGGTGTGTGTGTGTGTGTGTGTGTGTGTGTGAGCCAAAAATCACTTCCTGCTAAAATAAATCTTTCATCATATATAGTTTTTTCTTAAATTGAAATCACATTATATTTCTCAAATTAAAATCATATTTTGATGTTTCATTGAAAAAAAAAAAAAAAAAAAAAAAGAAGAAAGGCCCATGCTGTAACGTTTAAATCGTTAATTAAACATCTTTGTACATCTTCTGCAACGAAAAAAGAAAAAAAGAAAAAAAAAAGTACAATTTCAAAACGAGAAACGAGAAAACGATAAAAGCCAGATTTCCGTGGATCAGTCGTTCACCGCCACGATTCGCAATCTTTCCGTCTCTCTCGCTCAATTGTTTTCACCCATCCGACAACGTGGAATTTCATACCGGAAAATCCGGGATGAAAGAGAGAAAGGGACGGACCAATCATCCATGGAGGACCTTCTCTAAAACCTGGCCCGAAACTTCTGCTTGGCATGTCTGACATGTTTCATGCTGGAATGTTTCTCTGCGAATGCGCCGGAACGCACGCCGCGATTTCCAGAATGCCATCATCATCATCATCATCCACTCTCTCTCTCCCCTCCCCAATCCCCTCCCCAACTTGCCACGCTCTCGTGTGAATAATCACCGGTCTCTCGATTTTCCACCCGTTTCGATACCTCTTTTCCCATTCACTTTCCCCGCCGCTCCTTTCGTGCGTGGAAAAATTGTTAATTAACCATCGAGGCACTCGTCGGAATTATAGATTTCTCAACGGCACTAGATCGAGAGCGGATGAAACGTTGGTTCGTCGAGTTCGAGTTGAATGGATAAAAAAAAAAAAAAAGAAAAAAAGAAAAAAGAAAGAAAATTCTGGTGAAAATGAATTGATTTGCAGTTCTTATTACGTCTCGTTTCGGCAGATTGTCGATTGACGAGGAAATAATTAGAGAAATTGCAAGGGAGATCGTTTCCAAAAGTGCACGAATTTCTTTGAAAATTTTCCGTCCAATCATTCTCGACGATGAACTCAACCGAGACACACTACACGGAAGAAGAAGAAGAAAAATCAGTAGCGTCCAGAGAAATCTCTCCGAACATCTCTCCGATTCATCAAACAAAAATAACTCTTCCAAAGCAACCAACTTCTCCCTTCTCGCGAACGAGCTCGCCCCCGTTCTCTCTCCACTCACTCTCTCTCTCTCTCTCTCTCTCTCTCTCTCTCTCTCTCTCTCTCTCTCTCTCTCTCTCTCTCTGTGAGATCCGATCGAGAGGAAAAGCGGCGAACAATCGGCCGCCGACGAAGCGAGAGCCGTTGATCGAAGCTTCGGGATAACAGAAGATAAGGTTGCACTTTTGAAATTAGCTACCCACCCCCCTCCGCCCCCCAGGAGGGGGAACGACTTTCCCGGCGACGAAGGCAAGAAAGAAACAGGGCCCTTGCGGACCGCGCGGGGCTTCGGACGTGGGGCTTAATCGAGAAAATGGCTGAACCCAGGCATCCGTGAAAAGAGGGATAGGCGCGTGATCTCGCGAGATCGGAAGCCATTTATGGCCCTCCAACCTCCACCCTTCCCGCCTGATCGACTTAGAATCGTCGACTGCGTGTAATCTGCTTAGAACATGCTATTCTCCGACGTAATTACCGACAGATCGTCCTCTTCATCCCTTATCCGTCCGGGAAATTGCGATTTTCACGGAGCTCCGTCTTCGTCCATTGTGCCGGCGTCGTCCCCCAAAGAGCATCTCCCTTCATTTACTTTTTTACTTTATTTATGATCTTTCGGTCGCAGCTTTTATTCTCCGGATCTTTCAGAGAGTTTCCTTTTCTTTTTCTTTTTTTTCTTTTTCTCTTGAAAATAGGGATTTTTCAGTTTCTCGACTCGACTCGGTGAATTTCCTTCGATTTTGATTTTCGTTCGACGTGCTCTCATTTGTTTGTTACACAGATATCGCGGATCATTTTTCTTTCACTTTTGTTAATCACGATCTTCACGCTGCAGGTTCCGTTTTTCTACATCGTTTTTAGAATTTTTCTGAATTGTTTAATTCCGAGGATCTTCTTCGACTCGAATATTTCAATGATTTCGCTTGTTACAATATTATTATATCAGAGTCGAAGATGGTAATTTCTTTATTTACTTTACTTTCGCTACTCGTAACCTTTCTACTGCAGGTCTCGTTCTTCCTTCAGAGTTTCTTTTTCTTCTTTTTTCTATTTTGAAACGAGAGATTTTAATCTCCCTCGGTTTCAATTTTTCTTTCAAACCGTTTTTTTTTTTCTTCCTGTTAAACGATTATATGTACCTTTCTGTTGCATATTTTATTCTCCAGATCTTTCGAAGTTCTCTCTCGTCATTTTTACAGAGAGATTTTAATTCCTGGTTCAACGCAGAAAATCTTCTTTGGCTTCTGTTTGGTTTCAATTTCTATTCCGGACGTATGCTACCTTCCGCTTTCAAGTTCTATTCCATTTATTAAAGCATGCAGATGTCGTTAAGGATTGTAGGTTTTAACAGGATATATCATATCTCTCTGGCCACTCGGCTTTATTAAGTGGACAACGGGATGATCTTCTTTATCCCAGTTTCTTTCTGATGCGCCATTTTCCGCCTCGTTCCGTTCCATTATCCGCAAATGATCACCGTGTCGCGTCCCTCATTCGCGCCCGATCTCAACGACCTCGAAACGGAAGGGTTCGCGCGAACGTCTCGTTAAAGGTGCTGGACCAAGAGAGTCAATTACCGCGCCACGTCATCGTTTTCTTTCCTCTTTTGTCGTCGCCTTGTTCGCCTTTTGACGAAAAACGTCGGTCGACGACCCTTCGTGGGGACGTTGCTCGCTTCAAGGTTGTTGAAGACTCCTGTTTCCTCCTCCCCCGCACCCCCTTTTTTTTAACATTTCGTCAGTCAACAGGCGAATTTTCGCGAAATTTTTCTCCTCGAGTTGAGCGATGAAAAGTTTCGTCGACTCTGAGCGGTGTTTACATCGAGTAGCGACGTTTGAATTATTTCAAATCGTGGACGGGAGGTTTTCGTTACGGAGCAAGTGTACCTCTCGAATTGCGAGAGAGCCCGGCTGGCTCAAGATAATTAAAAAATAACAAGAAGAAGAAGAGCAGACGAGAGAGCGCAGAATGCAACGGGGGAATAACAGAAGCGGCGATACAGCGTAACAATAACGGGGCAAATCTCGAAAATACGCAATGGGAACGAGGAAGGGCTAAAAGGGTGGAATTAAAATGGCGACGGGAACACACTTTCGAGTTCTCTCGCGAACAAACTCGCGCGATCAAAGCACGGACGTTTAGAAATTCTAGAAAAGATTTGAACGAAACTCGACATCAAACGAGAAACGTCTCCCTTTAACATTAATGATAAAAAAAAAAAAAAAAGGAAATTGCACTAACGCTAAAAATTTCCAAATTCCCACTTTTCGTTCCCTCGCGAGCAACTTCGTGTCACGTAAGAAGGGGGGATTTTATAGCTGGCGTGCGAGATCTGAGAGATTTTCGCGAGAACGACGACGGCGACGGATCGTTAACGACACACAGGCACAGACAACGGGGGAGGTTGGGGGTGGGGGGTGGATTCGGTGACAAAGCCCGGTCGCGTTCTCCACTCTCACTTTGAAAACATACACGTTCTACTTTTCCACGCGTCTGTCGCCCGGCCGAAAAACAGCGCGAGATTGTTAGCGGCTGGTGGAAATTCGCGGGATCGCTCGGGCCCCGCACTCGCGAGGCTTCTCCCCCTTGAAGCGCCAGTTTCTTTCTGTTTGAAACAGCGCAGGGACGGGCGTCGGCCAATTTCACATTCGTTAATTAACGCACGACAATCAAATGACAAATAAATATACCGATACGTGTGACAATAATTGATTTTGCAATGTGACAAGAGGAGACAATGTTTCGTGTTTTCAAAAGGACGATGCAATATTTTCAAGAGGATAGTGCAATTGGATTCGCAGGGTCTACACACTGACTGTAGATGGTGGTATCGAAGAAAGTGATAAATGTAAATGCACGACGCGCGCAATAGTGATGTAGTGCAACGAAGCGAGAATCAGCGCAGGATAAAAAGACAAGAATCGGAAATCCTTGAACCATCCCTCGTCCCTGCTTCACCCTGCACTTTTTCCACCCCCTCCCAGCCGTGCACGACGAATGATTAACGAGGGTTGCAAGTTTTGATGCACCCGGTGCACGTGCATCATCCACAGAGCTTACGAGCAGCGCACACAGCTGCCTCTATTCGCCTAAACTTCCGACATTTTTTCGTACCTCCCACGTCACGCGTGACTGACAATAATAAATATTTCCCTCTGCCACCCTCTACATCGGCGTCGCCAACTTCTCCTCTTTTTTCACTCTCGGCCACTGGGGGAAAACCAATTTTTCTCTCTCTCTCTCTCTCTCTCTCTCTCTCTTTTCTCCAACAACGACACCGAAGAAGCAAACCGCTCTTTTTTCCTTTCAACGAGACTTTGAAATAATTTTAAAACGTTGAAACGTCGCGAGTAGAGCAAGATTCATACAATTTCTCCGTTGGAAGAAACTATAATGGCAATAATAATTTGACAGTGATCCGAATCCTTTTCCATTCAAGTTTCAAATAAAATTCAGAATCGTAAAGAAGAAAGACTGCTTAGACTAGGTCTCACTGCGACTTGAATTTTAATCCCAACTCGATCAAAGACGGTCGCATAATTAATGTGCGCTTTGGGGGCCAACAGGTGTGCCAACGATTAATTCTCGCCGACAAGAGACACTATTTATTATCAGTTTTTGCGGTGAACGCGACGTCGAGACAAAGATTAAACGTTAGATTATTTATAGATAATATAGATCCCTTGACGTGGCCGACCTCGTTACGATCTGTTAAGTGTCTCGCAATTTCTGATAATTATCCCCCCCCCCCCAGTCACGGTGTGCAGCATACACAGCGCCGCTTCGAGTACAAAATCGAAGATCGGTTATCGTCGGAGCTGCGACGTGACTGACGGCGCGATATTTTTACAAAGCTGTCGTAGCTGGAAATTTCCACAGGAGGACAGTGAAAAATAGATACGATTTTTTTTTTGACACGGAACGATTGGTTAATCCTGACAGGGGTATTTCCAGCGTGCAGAGGGATACAAATTTTTAAACGTGCTTTCGCCTAGCGAGAACGCTACGAAGCTTGTTTATTAGCGGCAGCAATTTAATCGACCCCAGTTGCGAAGCTCGAAGGAAAATATTCCCCGGAGAATGTATCGAGAAAGATCAATCCACGTGTACAAATTCTTCACAAGTTACCTCGTTAAATATTTTTCTTCAAAAATTCATTCTTATTCGCCTGGTCTCCTCGCAATAAATAAATAAATAAATCGAAGAGACGATTCTTTGACTCGGATCATCTCGTTTATTTTTCACCTTGTCAATTTATCGTTCCACCCCTCGGCACTACAACTTTGGTAATATTATTCTTCGACGAAGCAACACGCGTGTCCTTTCTCCTCTCATTCAGAGAACAGGAAACCAGCCGACGTCTGACAGAAATTCGGACGAACAGGTGTTATTTGAAACCAGAGCGGAGAGGGTGTCGGATCCTCTGACCTACTCGATCTTCCGCTTTTCCAAACAGAAATTCCCCTCTCGTGTCAAAAGGACGAAAATTCGTCAAAGCTACGCGCGATCGCTTCTCCCGTGGAGCTATTTTCCACACACCCTCCTCCATTCCCCCCTAAACCTAGCCTGTTATCGTTAAAAGATAAATAATGAAACTTCGTAACGCTCGGGACTCGAATAATAATTGAACGATCGGATTAACAGAGACGTTATTAACGGATGGAACGTTGATGATTAATTAGTTGATCGAAGTTGGTCGTTACTTACCTTCTTGGCGTCATTGTTGTTGTCGGCCGCGTGATGTGGTTGTGGACTCATTGCAGCACCATTGCTAACTGCCCCGCTTTGCGACAAAAGCTCGTCGCTACCCCTCTGAAACAATAAGAGAAAGCGACACGCGTTAGTGGAAATGTAATTACCTTCGATGCAATTTGTCTAGAATTATTTACTACCCCTAAATCCTAAGGTGATTCCATTTCCCTCCAGTTCTGATTTCACGTTATTTTCAACGTTACTTCAGTGCAATTCATTTAATTATTACTTATCACCACTTAAATCTTAATTTCATCCCTAACTCTGACTCACGTCGTTTCAAAGATTATTAATTATTTCGAAACAGTTTGTATAAGATTATTTACCACCCCCTAGAATCCTAAATCCATTTCTAATTCTGACTCGTGTTATTTTAAAGACAATTTCAGTCGAACTTATCTAGTATTATTTACTACCCCTAAATCCTAAGGTGATTCCACTTCCCTCCAGTTCTGATTTCACGTTATTTTCAACGTTACTTCAGTGCAATTCATTTAATTATTACTTATCACCACTTAAATCTTAAATTCATCCCTAACTCTGACTCACGTCGTTTCAAAGATTATTAATTATTTCGAAACAGTTTGTATAAGATTATTTACCACCCCCTAGAATCCTAAATCCATTCCTAATTCTGACTCGTGTTATTTTAAAGACAATTTCAGTCGAACTTATCTAGTATTATTTACTACCCCTAAATCCTAAGGTGATTCCATTTCCCTCCAGTTCTGATTTATTATTTACCACTTAAATCTTAAATTCATCCCTAACTCTGACTCACGTCGTTTCAAAGACTATTAATTATCTCGAAACAGTTTGTATAAGATTATTTACCACCCCCTAGAATCCTAAATCCATTTCTAATTCTGACTCGTGTTATTTTAAGGACAATTTCAGTCGAATTTACCTAGAATTATTTACTACCCCTAACTCTAACCTGATTTCATCTTCCTCCAATTCTTCATCCCTAGCTTTGTCGTACGTTATTTTAAAGACTATTTAACTACAATTTAATTCTTTCGAAACGGTTTAGCTAAAATTATTTACTACCCCTAAATCCTAAATCTATTCGTAGCTCTGGCTCACGTTATTTTAAAGACAATTTCAGTAAAATTTATCTAAAATTATTTACAACCCCCTAGAATCCTAAATCCATTCCGGATTCTGACTCATGTTATTTTAAAGACAATTTCAGTAGAATTTATCTAGAATTATTTACTAGCCCTAAATCCTAAATCCATCCGTAGCTCTGGCTCACGTTATTTTAAAGACAATTTCAGCGAAATTTATCTAAAATTATTTACCAGCCCCTAAAATCCTAAATCCATTCCGGATTCTGACTCATGTTATTTTAAAGACAATTTCAGTAGAATTTATTTAGAATTATTTACTACCCCTAAATCCTAAATCCATCCGTGGCTCTGGCTCACGTTATTTTAAAGACAATTTCAGCGAAATTCATCTAAAATTATTTACTACCCCTAAATCTTGTGGCATCTTCCTCCAACTCTCCATATATGTAGCTCTCACTCACGTTATTTTAAGGACACACCCGAACGAAACAGAGGAATCAAAATTTTCGAATTCCTCACCCCTAATCCCCGTGAAACTTGCCACGCACAGTCCGGTTGTCGGTCAAAAAATTCGCCATCCACTCGCCGAGAAACGCGCGAAACCGAGGTCCGACAAAGGCGCATCACCCTCCCCCCGGTCGATCCGAGACTCAAACCGTCTCGCGCGTTCCCCAAACCATAAAACCTCTCTCGCAAGAGAACCAGCCAGCTTCCCGGTTGCACCGGTCCCAGGGTGGATTATTAAAATCCTTGCAACTCTGTAAACACGTTTAACCGTCGATTCTACGGACGGTAACAGGATCAAGAGTCCCCGGTACGCGGACTCCTCTAATTCCTTCGGCTGATCCTTCAAAGGGAAACGGGACGACGCAAACACGCGCGCGAGCAATCCCCCTCCCCTCCTCCTCCCGATAGGGTGTTTGGCAAAACCAAAGCGACGAAGAAAGCTTCTGCACGCGCAAGGAGATGGAAGTATGGCGATCTTTCAACGAGGAAAATACGATATCCCCGGTGCTTCGAGATAATTCATAAGCTCGAAAACGAAGGAGAGAGAGAGAGAGAGAGAGAGAGATAGTGGTGGATCTGCCAGTCATGCAGCTATCGGGAGAGACAGAATGCCAGATCAAAGAGTCCCGCAGGATCACGCCAGCGAGTATAAGAAAAGACGCGAATCTCTTCCCCGTGAAACCCGGGCAACCCTTTGACGAATATTTATGGAAATCCTTCGCTCTGTCGATAAGACGCTGTTAGGCACGCGGGGAGCTCTGCCTCCCTCCTTTGTTTCCTCCCGGATGAGCGTTGAGACGAAGAAGGGCCTCCAAAAGCGCGGTTTTGCTAATTAATGCGCTGGTATGACGTGCGTCGAGAATTTTTTTCTTTTTGTTCCAAATTGCAGCATTTCCATAGTTTCAAGTATATTACTTCTTGATAATTTCTATCCAGTGATGTCGCGCCGACGTGTTCAAAAGTAAAAGAAAGCGACGAATTATTGTACATACGGTTCGGTCACTCGTTATGGTCCGCGGAACCAGTTGCCAGCGCAAGGGGGTTAAAGGGGGTTAAAGAATCACTCGTGAAAAAAAAAAAAACAATCTCAAAGGGGTAACTTGTGAAAGACACGATCGTTATTTTGTTGGATCGTTTGCGATTATTTCTTTAATACAGTATTATTTCGTTCCTAGTAACTATAGGCTCGCACAGTTCGGAATGGCTGCATCCGACCATTCAGTTACCGTGAATTCGAACAATTTCCTGTCATCTGTTTCACGCAACATACTTCGAAACGAAGGAAATTGCTCAAAAATCGTCTATTACAACGCGAAGAAACGATCTGTAGCGGGAGAGTTTCGTGTATTCGCCGGATATACCGGGAGGAGGGTTGTTTCGCTGCCTCCCCTCTGTCTGGCATCCGGCGCGGCCAAACCATCACCGGACCTACTATATTATTTACTTCCCACGAACCTATGGATTATGGAATCTTCGGGAAGTGAGGTTGCCCCCGATCCTCGTCTTTCAATTCTCTTCGAGATGGCAAACTGAACTTTTGGGAAATTGCGAGACACGATGCTGTCTCGGTAGTCTCTTTTTATTCGTCGTCAAAAAGAAATCGGCGACAATTTACATTTCTACGTAAAAATTGCGCGTAGATCGTCGGCAAAAATCGTCGAACGCGTAAATGTCAGTTCATTTTACATCGTCGATATAATTATATTTATTTTATTACATGTTTCGTATCACTCTTGAACATAAAAATATATTTTTGCATATTTATATAAAGTGTCTTACGATGTAAGAAATTATTACGTGAACTGTTATTTTTCTTTCTTAACCTTCATGGCGTGCGACAGTCGGCGAGGTCACGGCACTTTTAAATAAAAATTACTTCGTCCCACTTTGGATAAATTACGAAAAAACTTTAACTGAAGAATAATCCTTTCTCGAGACAAATTGTCTCGTCTTCGCTATTCGGTAGATCGACAAATATCTCATTCTCGACTCCGAACTTCCACTCCAGATCGACACACGATTACGCGCGACACACGACGAGTCCAAGAAATCAATTCATTCTCGCGAGAGAAAAATTTCGATGAATTCCAGAGGCACCGACCACTATCACGAACGAAGGAGAAACACACTACTCGTCCTCCCTCCCGTGAGGCAACACGGGGAATTCGCCGGGCCATTTCTCGAAAACGCTGCGCGTTTCTCGGGATGATCTCACGTGACCGACCAGGCGAACGAAATCGTCTCACGATCGTCTGGCCAGCTGTCTACAGTGTCCCTTCGAGAGGGTCTCCACCGGTTGACAAAGCAATTTCACGTTCGAGCTGCAACGCGATCCGATGAGTTTCCTCACCGCCCTTCTCTCACTCACTCTCTCTCTCTCTCTCTCTCTTCTCCTTTCTCACCCCTAAGGTTATTTGCCAGAGGATTCGCGCGACTCGCATTAATTGCAGGGCAAACACGCGGCATGCTCCGCTTGCTTGACAATTTGCTCGACGACGCAACTAACTGGGCCACGTTTCCGGCCCGTTACCGACCGAGTTAGGGTGGACAATGGATCCTCTCTCTCTCTCTCTCTCTCTCTTTCCTCTCTTCGGCTGCTGCCGAGGGTTAATTGGTCTTTCGCGGTGCCTTCGTCGGACTTGTTTGACTTGGTTCCCGAATAACAAGAATGTTAGGTTTCCCTTCCACGGCTGAAACGTACGCAATTCATGATGCTCTAAAGCGAAAAGGGACATCCACAACGGGTCGGTGTAACGAGTATAACTAAAGTCTTGTCAAATAGAACGGGAGGATGACATCGTTGGGAAACATTCCTACAAATTTACACCGAACTTTACAACTTGGACGAAACAATTGTACGTAACAATATAATATTCGAATCGGCATTGAAATTCTGTGTAAACGAACGAAACTGAATTTTACAGGGAAACTGTTGTAAAATTAAAGTTGACAATTGAATTAAAGTTGAAACATCTTCTAAGCCACCTAAGCTTTTCGATTTATGCGCACGTTAATACATTTTCTTTTTTTTTTCTTTTTTTTTCAACAGAGAATTATCTGCGGCGTCGACTGACGTAAAAACAGTCACATAATTATGTTTGCCAAAAAAGTGGTGATCTACGAAAAATTACACTTGACACAGTTCTTAAACGATTCTGAACAGTTTCACTCGGAGATAATTGCACTTGTATATTAAAACGAGCCCTGCGTATCGTTTCGTGTAAATCCATTTAAAAGAAAATTCTCCGAACAGAGAAAGAGAGAGAGAGAGAGAAACAAAATAGAAACGAAAAGTTCAAAACTCGGTCCTCGAAACAACGTCGCAAGATGATGGATCATCAGTCGCGGAGTATCGGAACTATTATCGCGACGCGAGAGTGAGTCCTCGGCGAATTTTTCGAGGATGATCGCGTGGCCAACACTCGATGGGAGGCTGGCGAAATAATATTAGCTCGGTATAGTCCTCGGGCGATAAGAGGAGCTCGGTTATCGTTTTTCAAGATGGATGGCCGTGGGAGGTGTCGCCCGGGATTCGTGTATCGTTCCGCGAGAGAAAACGTGTCTTCCGTGTCCGGGATTCTTTGGAAAATTGTGGCCGGATAAGCCGCTTGTACCTTCTTTCCTCTTCCTTCCCTAAAGTTTCGCCATGGCTACCAACAAGAAGATTTAAATAAAGAACGAGTCGACGTGGCTCGAGTCTCGTCGAATTATCGTAGACAAATATGAATATAGAAACTATCTACAATATAGAAACTATGTATTCGTCAAACAAAATTATGTCGTTCTCGCGAAATTTGACCACTTGGCGCTGACAACTGATTGCGGACCATAACGAGTGACGAAAATCACGTGTACAATAGCTCGTCGCTTTCTTCTTGAACTGGTCGATGTCACTGGATAGAAATGATTGAAAAGTAATAAATGTATTAAATATGTTAAATATAATAAATTTATCATTCGTTTTTTCCCTGCGTTATACTTAAATACAAAACAAAAAGAATAAATAGAAACTAAATAGAGATCAGTTTGAGAACTTTCCTAGAACTTAATAGAAACTGAAAGAAAAATAAATCAATATCCTTGAATTTACTATTAAATCGGACATAAACTTAAAACTGAAAAGGATATTGCAATCTTCGACGTGCGTGGCAGCGCAAGGGCGTAATTTTTGCGAGCTTTCAGTCGTCAAGATCAAAAAATCGCGCGATCGAAGATTTGCCACTCCCCCGGAAAAAAGAGAGCGGAAGAGCGAGGAGAGACTTGGAATTCCAATTTTCTGAGCTATTTGATACATCCAGGTCCGTCAACTTCGTGCACAACCTCTGATACACCGCGCCGATAAATCATGTTCAAGTACCAAAGCACACGAAAGGCTCGCGACGTGCTGTGTGTGCACATAGCGTGATCGAGGTAGGTTATCCTCGAAGGACAAATGGATCACGATCCATAGATTTCGACCTTAGTCAGCGTTGACCAGATTCGATGGCAATTTTCTGCTTATTTAGTCGTCGATTTCTTATCGGCGAAAGCAAAGGAATTCTAAATAAATTGAACTGCAGACTGGGTAGGGGCTTATTTGTCGAAGCATTTGTTCGGAAATTGGTAACTTACGGCCGCGAATTTGGTTTGCTATGAAAAGTGGTAAATTGCTTGCGCTTTCCGGACAAATACAAGCGGGTCGAGAAATATAAAATTCGAGACGCTTGTAAATTCCATTGTAATAATTGCTCGATCTGCATTCAATGGCGGAATGTTATGAAAAAAATGGCAGCAAAATATCACTTCCTAAGTTCGAATATTTTACGTAACTGATAACAGTGTCGTGATAAAATTGCAGAACGAAAAAAGAAAACTATTTTTACTCCAAGTTTCGCATTAGTCGTATCGTTACTGTACAATTTATTGTTGGAAGTTGCCACCGTGCACAGTACTCGATTTCAGGATTGTCAGGACAATAGCACCGAGATCCCCACTCTGTCATTCTCACAACTCTAATTTTTACACCTGCTAAAGATACGTGAATATTTTGCACGTACATACGAAGTAGACACACGCTCCATTTAGACAGGCTTTATTAACGTATCGTTCGTTTTCACAAAAACGTTGCCAGAGAGAACAACAGTGCAGCGATACATTTACTTCGAACCTCCATCGATTCGTCGATTTGTCAATCGCGGATACGAGTTCCACGATAACGAGTAACGTAAGTAGTGAAGCGAGATCATTCTGACAAAGACGGAGGGGGAGAAAATTGATTTTCGAGCGGAACTCGATCTCTCGAATATCACCCAAATCCTCTTTATATCCCGCGTGCACAGAGAAATATTTAATCAATCTCGCGTACACATCTCCTCGCGCGTTAATGGCTGTATCAACAATTTTGAATTTTAATTAGAAACAAGGGAAGGGATTGGCGTTATTATTTCATAATATTAAACGGAGGAAGGGGAGGGGGAAGGGAGAAAAGTATAGATCGACGTTCGCCAGAGGAAAATTATGCAGCCAGAGAGAGAGAGAGAGAGAGAGAGAATGGAACTTTGATTTTGATTGTTTCAATTGAAGCCGCGTATAATGGAGGAAATTGAGTTGCGAGATGGCGGGCGTGTACGTACAGCGCGCGATGACTATGGCAGACTGCGTGCAGGGACGTGAAAAATGACCCTCTCATTTTTCTTTTTTTCTTTCTCCCTCCGTTATATTATATTTTCTTCGTACTTTCGGTTTTTTTTCTTTCTTTCTTTCTTTCTCCCGTTCGTCGCCATTAAATTGCGCTTTAATTGGTTTTTTCGAGGCGGAACGTTCGAACACGTTCAGGAGTGGGAACCGAACGCGAGACGTAAACGTGCTTAATTGGTCGATTGAAAATAACACGAGGAAGCGCGACTCGTGTCACTCGAGAGTCGTCCGGCGAGTTGCATGCAAAATAACGAGGAATTGTTTTCAACGTTAATGTTCCCAGATTTACATTTCGACTGTTAATCATCTTTGCTTCAACGTCCACCGCCGCTACCGCGAGTTCTCTCTCGGAATCGTGTTTTCACAATTTCTCGCAATTTCCGCGAAGTTGGAAATTTTCTTTTTTTTCCCCGACTCGTTCGAGGAAGTATCTTCGATTCAACGAAGTAGTATATAGAGAAGCAGGGGATAAAGACGTTCCAAATTAAATAAAAACCACCCGCTCGTCCCTTTTCGTACGTGTATCCCGGATATATATCCCGAAACTTCCACAGGGAACACGGCAGCGTGGCAAATTAGAAAGGAAACCGCAAGTCTTGCTCGATGTACTAATTAAGACGGAACCTTCTAATCAACCTCATTAACCTATAGACACGAGTGTTTCGCCGAGCGGAGCACGATGCGCATTTAATTACGAAAATGATTGCGAAAATGTAGCCGTCGGTTAGTTCAATAGCGGGCGTCGTCGCTTTTTTGCGCAACGAGCTGGAAGAAAAAACGACAGAGAGAGAAAGAGAGAGAAAAGAAAGAAAGAAAGAATCGTTGAATAAAAAAAAATCGGGGACAAAATTTCCCTATCCGATCGGTTTTGCAATTCAATGTTTCCCCTCAATTTTCTGTTTATCTGGCATCGATTGCTGGTAATGTCAGCGCACGCAAGGGCGGGAAAAATGTTCGTTCGAATGTTAACGAAGAGTTTAAGCCGAGCGGGTGAAACATTTTCACGAATATTATTTCCTTTGTTTGGGATTTGCGAACGAAAAATTTTGCAAAGAGAGTCCAAAATTACTTCAGAAGAACGTTTGGCTCTCAAGTGGAAGATCTGTGCAAGAATTTTTTAAATTCAAAGATCGTTCCAGAGTTTCTCGTCGTCGAAACATAAAATAAAATTCTCGAAATTTACCAATTTCTTTGCCACTGGATATTTGGTATTTCTTCTCTCTCTCTGTCTCTCTATCTTTTTTTTAAATATTCAAGAAAGGGTCAATTAAATGTCTCATCATCGAAATATAAAATAAAATTCTCGAAATTTACAAATTTACTTGCCACTGGATATTTGGTATTTCTTCTCTCTCCCTCTCTCTATCTTTTTTTAAATATTCAAGAAAGTGTCGATTGAATATCTCATCATCGAAACATAAAATAAAATTCTCGAAAGTTACAAATTTCTTTGCCACTGGATATTTGGTATTTCTTCTTTCTCCCTCTCTCTATCTTTTTTTTAAATATTCAAGAAAGTGTCAATTGAATATCTCATCATCGAAACATAAAATAAAATTCTCGAAAGTTACAAATTTCTTTGCCATTGGATATTTGGTACTTCTTCTCTCTCCCTCTCTCTATCTTTTTTTTAAATATTCAAGAAAGTGTCAATTGAATATCTCATCATCGAAACATAAAATAAAATTCTCGAAAGTTACAAATTTTTTTGCCACTGGATATTTGGTACTTCTTCTCTCTCCCTCTCTCTATCTTTTTTTTAAATATTCAAGAAAGTGTCAATTGAATATCTCATCATCGAAACATAAAATAAAATTCTCGAAATTTACAAATTTCTTTGCCACTGGATATTTGGTACTTCTTCTCTCTCCCTCTCTCTATCTTTCTTTTAAATACTCAAGAAAGGGTCAATTGAATATCTCATCATCGAAACATAAAATAAAATTCTCGAAATTTACAAATTTACTTGCCACTGGATATTTGGTACTTCTTCTCTCTCCCTCTCTCTATCTTTTTTTAAAATATTCAAGAAAGGGTCAATTAAATATCTCATCATCGAAATATAAAATAAAATTCTCGAAATTTACAAATTTACTTGCCACTGGATATTTGGTATTTCTTCTCCCTCTCTCTTTTTTTACATATTCATGGAAGGGGTTAATTGCATATTTCGAAAATCAGATGAAAACAGCATGAACGAGGAGAGGAGACCATTCACTTTCTTTCTTCTCCACGCTCTTCCTCTTTGTGTCTCGAATATCGAATCGATGTTCGCGGGTGAACGGCTGCCCGGATCGGCTCCAGAGCGTTTTCACCCTAACGAGCGGCTTTAATTTCTGCCCTGTTTCCGCGTCATTTACCGCAGAGAAGGAGGCTCGATGAAAATCACGACAGGCTGACACAAATCTTCATTCGGTTACCTGGCTCGCTGAGTTCAACCCTCCCCTCGTCCGTCTTCAATTTCCCTCCCTCTTTCTCCTCTTTGGCCCTTTCTCTGTTTCTCGATTTTCTTTCTTTTTTCTCTTTGCTCTGAAAATATTCACAATTTTCGACAACGTTTCACCCTCAAATTTTGACTCTTGAAGCAATTGAATATATTTTGCGTTGGATAGTACAATTTATAGTTTCTCAAATAGACTGGCACGCACGTTCCCTTTCTTCTCTTCAAATTAAATTAAAATTGCTCCAAATGAGAAACAATTCAACTATTCGCTGCGACGAAAACGACAAAATTGAATGGCTCGTACTTTGGAAAAATTTAGAAAAATCGCCCCTGAAGAGGTTACGCTTTGACACTTGTACATCGAGGCAGTCCTTTCTTCTCGAGATCTCGATATTTGTCACGAACTCTTTGAGGTTGGCTCTTTCGAGGCGATTTCGTGAGATGGATCAAAGAGGAGAGAAATCGTTCGTCTTGCTCGAAAATCACAAACGCTTGTCACGCGTGGTTATTCTTGGCTTTCGATATCCAGGCGAAACTCTCCGAGCGCATTCCAGATTTTATTACAGACAGTTATTCTCGGCACTGTCGAGATTTTGGAGTTTTCCGTATTGATCCTCGCGGCAATCGGAAACCTTGTTACGAAGACCAGCTTTTATTAGACTCAACATGCAATACGTTGGAAATAATAATTTCAGAGACCGAGGAATTATAATTATATACAATTATATAATATATTTATATACGCTACACGCGACGTTGTACATATATAAAAATTCCATCTCGAATTTAAAACGTCGGACAGACGGATTCAGATTGTGTGCAACGACGTCAAAAAAGAAAATTCCTTTCAGCTGTTATTCTCTCCCTCTTTCTTTTTCAACCCGCCACTTTGCTCCACCCACTGCGTTCTATTACTTTCTCCCCTTCTTTTATTTTTCTTCCTTCTGTTTTTTTTTTTTTTTCCCTGAAACGAGGAAGAAGGAAACAGCCCAGGCGCGCAAACTCACTTTGTGCAGCCTCGCCGGTAGCTTTTTGTCGGGTGAAACTGAATCATGGCCAGATCGCCGGGCAAATGAAGCGGCGAGCATCGTTCCTTTCTCTGTTTTTTAATACAGGCGCGCGCCAGCGCTCGGCAGGAAACAAAGGGACGAGTTAACGACGCTGAAAAACGACGGGAATCCTCACGGAACGGACAACTGGTTGCCAGAGGAGTTCTCGCGCGACAGCGAGGCGTGCGCGCGCGCGTTCGTTAGCGGGGGTGGAAAATTTGGATTTTGTTTCGTTTGCAATTCGCCGACGCGGCAATTTCCGCGGCTAATACCGTAACCGCCGCCGCTTCCTCTCATCTTTTTCTTTCTATTGGATTATCGATTTTTTCTGCGAAAATCGACCAATGTTTCTCTGTCTCTTTCTCTTTCTCTTTTTTTTAAATTGTTTCGTAGACATAAAATTCAACGATGCCTACAGTCGGCCAATGTTTGACGTTCGTTGTGTACTATCGGTAACTATAATCACCCGATGTCTGGCTATCGGTGACTATAGTCACTAAGTAAGTATTTAGTATATCGATTGCATACTATCTATGATTATATTTATCCAACGACTGACAACTATGTCACTGCATACTACCGATGACTATAGTCACTCAATGTCTGATGTAATATTTAAGTATCTATACTGATATCTAGTATATCTATCAAAGTATCTATACTGATATCTAGTATACCTTTCCAATGTACCTAGTATAGACGTGTACTATCCAAGTATCTATAACGATATCTAATATATATATATATATATATATATATATATATATATATATATATATATATATATATATATATATATATATATATATATAAGTATCTATACTGATATCTAGTATACCTAATATAGACGCGTACTGTCTAAGTATCTATAGTGATATTTAGTATATCTACCTAAGTAACTATATTGATATTTAGTCTAAGTATCTATACTGATATTTAGTATGCCTAGGTATCTATACTGATATCTAGTACATCTACCGAAATATCTATACTGATATCTAGTATACCTAGTACACACGTGTACTGTCTAAGTATCTATACTGATATCTAGTATCTATCTAAGTATCTATACTGATATTTAGTATGTCTAGGTATCTATACTGATATCTAGTATACTTAGCATAGACATGTACTGTCTAAGTATCAATACTGATATCTAGTATATCCACCTAAGTATCTATACTTATATTTAGTATATCTAAGTATCTATACTGATATTTAGTATGTCTAAGTATCTATACTGATATCTAGTATATCTATCTGAGTATCTATACTGATATCTAGTATACCGGCTGTATACTATCGACGACTATATTCGTCCAACAACTGACAACTATATCATCAGCTACTACCGATGACTATAGCCAGCTAACGACACTCGCTGTATACTATATAGCGTGATATCAGTCACTCGACAAAATTTTGCATTTATTCCCAACTTTGATAGAAATAAGCTCATCCAGAACTGCTCTTTGTACCGTAGCAGCGTGTTCTCACAAAATGGACATGATTAATGGACAAGAGAGTCGTTGCTTCACAGAAATTTTAATTGCTATCGTTAGAATCGCTGTGGCTAATCATTCTGTCAATCATTCCTCGTAAAGGTCGCCGCAACGACGTCAGGATCATTTCAGGCGGGTGGAGCGCCGACGAAAAGCAACGTTGACGTTCCGGTAAGTTTCGAACAGAGACTCGTCTCGCGGATGTGTGTAAAGCAATTATAATCCACGATGTTAGCCCGCCGTGAATCCGACAAGACCGCGAACAGTTTGCGGATAAACGAGGACGACGGGCGTACCACACCGAACACGCATAGTTTAATCGGAGAAACTTATCGAGGGATAATCCAAGAGTAACAATCCAAGTGCTCTCTGTCTAGATATTTGAATCTCGCGTGAAAACTATTCGACAACGTTCGTACGGAGAGTTTGAACGCTGATCGATTCCAGTCTTCTAGATAGTTGTGAGTTAATTTCTATTTATTCAAAATTGCTTGGAATTTGATTTCAATCGCTTCACGATTTGTTCCTGAATTTGTTAACTTGTCGGGATTCGAACGATCTTAAATAAGAACGCGTATAAACAATCGCGTTTACTCGCGGACACCGTGTGCCTGGCCCGGCAATCATGTTTGCAATTTGTTTCGCGTCCCAGTTTGTACAACTCGCAGGGTCTGATTGAAACTGTTCCAGTTACGTTTGAGTTATGAATGATCACTGACCTCCGACTTTCCGACCGTTGCCGGAACATTATGATTTAACAGCAACTGATTAGCCTCCGCGGCTAACAGAATCTCGCGAAATAAAATGAATGCGAAAATATTATGCCACCGGTCCACCGGTATAATATATCACCGTACGAAATCGAGCAGAAAAATTAAAAAGATCTCGAAATAATCGCCGATTAACTGAAACGCCAGCGTCGAGAAATTATTTTAAAATGATCGACGATCGCTGAAATAAATTCCAACAAATGTAAGTCGAAACTCTCCGCCATTTTTTCCAAGAATTCGCGAGCCAAAAGAACCTAACCCAAACCTAACCACATTAAATAATTAACAAAACGATAAATAATTAAATAAAACACGGCGCTAAGAATTCTTTCTGTTTATACATATTTTTAGGTGATGATTCTTTATTTATCTATTTATAAACAGATGTAATAGAAATTCTATTTATAATTAACTAGCGGTAATTAGCGAGAATCCCAGAAAGATGTCGCGTTCCTGACTGACGAAAAGTTCCAAAAGGGCGGTGATTCGTTGAAGTTCCCTCGAGCAAACGTTCGTAGATGGGACCACGCCATTCTCGAATATTTTCTCGGAGAACGAGCACCTAGGATTGTTTCACGATTCCCATTGAGGCTGGTTCAACGGTTTCGCGGTTTATCGAGATTACCTGGCCCACTCTGTTGTTTCGTAGCGGAACGTCGCCGTAATTGAGCATTGTTGCACCGGGGCTCTGTGCTCCGGTGATAGTTTCTTTCCTGAGACGAGGAGAGTATCGATTCCGCCCCCTCCCCATTCGACCCTCTGCTCGACAAGTTCATCCTACGGTGTAATTGACTCCTTGTCATTCTTTGTCCGCCTCTGTCTCAATTTCAGGATTATCCGCGAATTATCGAGCCAAGTGTCTCACGCGACCATTTTCACATAAACAGACGGAACTAGTAAAACAAATGCCGAGGCTGGTCGAGCGAATAATTAAAAAAACTCGGTGGATACGCCGACGAGAAGAAAATTTAACTTCCTCGTGGAAAATTACTATAACGTAGACTATATATACCTCTCCCAGATTAATGTAAAACTAGCTTTCAAATGAATTTAAGAAACAATTTCTCCAAATTTATTTCATTTTCTGTAAGTGTAACCTAATACTTACTTTCTTTCTTTCTTTTTTTTTTTTTTTTCGAAGGAGGGGTGTATATCTGACAGCCAAAGTCCAACAAATCCAAAAGCCATTTATTCGAATTTATTCTCGGGGAAACCGCATTCCCCGAAAGACAAACACACTCGTGTATACCGAGTCCGCAACTTCTTCTCCTTCGTCGCGAGTTTCTTCCCCTGCGCGTTTTCACATGCTGCGAACTCTCTATCTTCCGAGGCAACGGAACTCGCGAGCAGCCGCGGCAATCGCATTTAATTTCGACGGAAAGCGGATATTCAAATATCGAGGAAGCACTCGACGCTGGGCGACGCGCAAACAGAGGACGCGTTCACCCGCGCGACTTTTTCCACCCGCGGAAACTTCCTTTCTTACGCGGTTAAGCCATTCGTCCTCATGAATTTCAAAGCGGCTCGCGGAAAATACCAGCGCCACACGCTGCGACCTCGCTGGGAGGAAAAAAGGAAAAAACGAAAAAAAAAAAAAAAAAAAAAAGAAACGACCCTCGTGAAATTTTCGTCCGTTTCTTTCCCTTCGCTCTTTCGTCTTTTTTCGTTGCAGTTCAAAGGAAGCGAATTCAGGGAGGATTCGAGTACCTAAACGTCAAACGACAGTCGACTTTGGTTAATATATAAAAATATTAACGAAAATAAACAGATGGAAATATCAATTAATAACTATTAATACCAAAATATTCGAACGATTATTTATTCTTCGTTATAAATTATAATTCGAACGATGACTGAAACAAGTATGGAAATTTAGCACATCATTTTTAAGCAAGCGAATAGAATTGATGTAATGAAGTAATAAAACTTTTACAACGACGATATTTATTTCAAACACGCCGCCAGAAAACTGTTAAATCATGTACGAAAGTAATCGTAGTGTTTGAGTCTGATTTACGATACTGACTGAAAACTCGGCTGTACCGAGAATTTGTAAACCGGGTGATTTAACCCTGTTTCGATCCCCAAATAGCAGGCAGCCTCAAAAATACACCCGACTTGAAATTCTCGACGAATTTCCACGTGCGAATCCCACGCGAAATGCCAAATATTTGCTACGAAAATACACACCGACAGACCGAAGAGCCAACCAAGTCAACAATTTGCACTTGCAAAAAGGAAAAACAGGGGGGAAAAATTAATAAAAAAAAAAAAGAAAAAAAATTCGCGAGGTTTGCTATCCCAGAAGACCGCAAATCGTTCACGTGGGAGGGGAAGGAATAAGAGGAGGAGCAGGGAGAGGAAAAAAAAAAACGAACGGCAAGTTATAGAGCGAACTGGCCGACATTCGAATCAGCAACTGTAAATTTTCATCTGGCTGGCCCCGCGAATATTCCCCGGGGATCGTTTCGATCACCTGACCCGGACCGGAAGTTACGCGCACGCTATCCCCATCGCCTCGAGAACGATGCAGATACAGAGAAAGAATTACGAATGGACGCGGCTGGTTGATCGATATTCAGCGAGAGAAACGTGAATTCTTTTTGCCTCTCTGCCTCGAGCTGCAATCCGCCGGCCTCTCACCGAGAAAGAGAGACGAGAAACGATGGATTTCCGTGTGTGTGGGCTTCGTCTTCCATCCGAGAACCGATAGAACCCGGGAAGCGTTTAGTCAGAAGTCGATCGAATTAAGCATTTAAAAAAGGGAGAAGAACGTTTTGAAAAATCACCGCGAGATAGGACGCCTCGTCAGAGCGTTTCAAGAAAGAGTTTAAATTACAGGTGTCTGCAGTGGTGTCGCTATGGGGGTGACGACGTTTATGACAAGGTAAGATGACTATTACTTGTACACGATCGTTTGGAAACGATTGCAACAAATTACGTTGCAACAATGATATGATAAATAATATGAGATGACAATACTATATACTATACTATTTTATAGTATTGGTGTAATATATTCTATACTATATAATTCTATAGTATTAGTGTAGTATATCTTATACTATTTTAGTATATTAGTATATTACTAAATTTTATACTATACTATTCTATAGTGTTAGTATAGTATATTTTACACTATACTGTGTTTTATACTATTTTAGTATATTAGTATATTTTATACTATACTATACTAGTATATTACTATATTTTATAGTATAGTATATTTTATACTATTTTTGTACATTAGTGTATTAGTAAATTTTATATATTAGTATATTTTAGCACATTACTATATTTTATACTACACTATTCTGTAGTATTAATACAGTATACTCCATATGCTATACTAATACCAACAGATGATACTTGATAATTATATATTCTATCTACTATTCTAACACTAACTCTTAAGAGATAATACTTGATAATAAGTATTATTCCAATATCAACACTTCAATCCATGCTTTTCAACGACGTCTCGCACAATACGTAATATGGAAGTAGAAGGGATGAACACCAATGCCAGGCGAATTTTTTTAGACGACGAGATAGTGATCGAGGAGTGGTGCACTGGCGCGAATATCGGCAACGGGAACAACTCGAGAGCGGCGGCGATCTCTCTCGAAGGAAACGAACGCTTTAAATTTCATCTTCGAGGGCCGACCTTAATCGCATCCGGCCGATTAAATTTCCCATTCGGGGCTACTCCTCCGGGAGCGTTTTCATCGCTCGCGGAATGATCACGTCCCCCCCACCCCCCACCCACCCACCCCCTACCCACGCCGATGAAATCGAAATTGTATCGAGAACGTAACGCACCCAGCCCGGTCATCGTGACGTGCTCTTCCATTTTCTTCGCTTTCCATCCGAGAAAATAACAAGCTGTTTCTTCCGTACCTTTCCAAAGAATTTCTTCAACTTCTTCCGAAAGTTGACAATTGCTGTTCCCTTTGCAAAATGTTGGCAAAGAGTTTGAGAGGCCCGCGACGATTTTTGAGAAGCGCAAGCAATCGCGATTGATGCCAGATCGCACGGCTGAACAAGTCGGATTTGAAAAATAACGCAATCGCGGAAGAACGACGGGATAAAGCGGCACGGTCGTTACCATATTAATGGCCACCGCGTCTACCGCGGAAAGTTTTTTAATAAGTTGTTCGCCGGTTAACAAGTTGTTTAACTTTTAATAATCGAAAAAGTAGCCAGGGCGATTTACCTCGAGCGGACCGCCGTTTTTTATTACGCGAAAATGGAAAATCCCTCTTTCTCGGGACTTCCTTCTCTCGCCTCTGTGTGTGTGTGTGTGTGTGTGTGTGTGTGTGTGTGGAACCTCCTTTCAAATTTCTTTCATTTTTCAGCCGCGATCGAGCATCAGTAACCACGAACGAAATTAATTCTAGAGACGAACTTCCTAGCGAACAATTTGACAATCTAATTTAATTAAAATTGAGCGAACGTTGTCTGTTATTTGAGCCCTCTATATTATTATTGAGAAAAATTATTTTTAACTTTCAATTTAAATTTACTAAAAATTTACAAATATTTTGTCATTTAGAATATTTATTCTAGGTTTTGTTTTTAATTTAATTTTATTAAATATTAATTTTAAAGTAATTTCAGTTCTATATAAATTTATTATACTTGATGTAACAAAATTTTTAAACAAGTTTGGAAAATAAATTCCAAAGAACGGAGTTCATCTTTAAATGTAATGAATTTTCTTTCGTCCCTCAATTTAAAAACTTCTTCGCTTTTCTCTCTCTCTCTCTCTCTCTCTCTCTCTCTCTCTCTCTCTCTATCCCTATCTCGATATAGAAACTTCTCTAATGACTCGGCATCGTTAAAATTATTAAAAATTTACTCTGCTTTAAAAAAAGGATTTAAAAATTCGTTTCAAAGCAAGGCAAAAAAAATAACAGAGTAATCTCGAGCGTGGCCACGGCCAGAGTTTCCTTTTCCCCCCCCTTTATTCGAGAACAATTTGGAGCACAGTTTGGAACGCGGAAGGCCAGAAAATGGCGGTTGTTGCCCAGGCAATAGGGCACATAGGGAGAGTCGATCGACGATGAAATCCAGCCGATCGAACAGCAGCGGCCAGCGGCCATTTTTCCCCGCCGCATAATAGCAATTACATCGGGAGGAACGATCGACTCCCCCTCCGTACCGGAACCGGAAGGGACGCTCCACGATTGTCCGGAAGCCGTCGAAGATTGCGCGTCTCTCGCGATTTTCGTCCAACCGGGCGATCGCTGTCCCGCCAGAAAACTGCTCCTCTCCCTTACACAGAGAGAAAGAGAGACATTCAATTCTAAAACTATTTCACGACGCGACGAACTTGATTTCTGTTGTTTTATTTGTCAATGAACTCGTAACAACGTTCAAAATTATCAACAGAGTGCACCAATCGAGAACTAATTACTGGAAACTCATTCTTCAGAGGGTAAAATTTACAATTATCGTTATTAATTGCAACTATTATTGTTAATTTACAATTTACAATTATCACAAATTCAATTCAACGAGTTTAACGTTAGAACGTTTACAGGCTCCTCTGGCGTTGCTGTAGATTTACTCTTTGACGAATTTGGAGCACTGCCACTTTGCAATTATTATACAGCGATACGAAGGATCCACGTCCAACCATCTAAGAAATGATTAATGAGAAAGCACACCAGCATTGCGTCGTGGGTGGGATCAAAGCAATTTCGTAATAAACTTAATTGCTCTTTCTAATCTTCTAATTTCTTTTCTGCTTGACGCGATGCGTGTGGACAGCAGTTATGGTTAATGACCCCCCCCCCTCCTCCCTCCTTTTAATGGATTATTAAAACACGACATTAAGAAAATTAAAGGGGAGACGTGTGTATCGTTGATTGTGAAACGGCACGTCAGTTCGTGCGCGGAGTTTCGCTCCGAAATTTCGCTGAAACGCCAGTTTATTTATAAAATTCCAGTTGCCCCTTCAATTCAGCATTCGCGGATAAACACGAAAAGATGGGGAAAAGAATAGCTCCAGTTGTACAGAGATTCCCTTCCTTCGGAATTATTGTTACTGCGTTCAATAAAAAAAAAAAAAAAAAAAAAGAAACAGGAAAAGAGGAAGGAGAGGATTTTTCACTCTTTCGCGCGTTACATTTACAACTTTCTCTCGGTGCTTCCCACTTCCAAACGTTTCCAAGCACATCGGAAAGATTGTATCCGTAATACGTGCACTGGTCGTCACACGCCCCCAATTCACCCTCCCCCCCGACCCTCTCTCTGCACCCCTTTCAACACGTCCCGACACCCTCAGTGAACCACCGCGACTGCCTCGAAATTGGATTGTTATTCTATTTTCGAAAGCAATTTGCAAGTGTTATCAAAAAGTTTCCTCGCGTCCACGCCCAACCTCTCTACGCCTAACTCTCTCCCTCCTTCTTCCTCTCTTCCTGCCTTCGCTCTTCTCAACACCCTTTTTGTCACTCACCGGATCCTCGCTGTCTCGCGTCTCTTCCGCCTCCCTTTAATCGAGTACGCGATTAAGCAAATTCTCCGAGTGTGCAGGGACAGAGAAATTTTTCTTCCAAGCTCCACCGTGAAAGATTCGAGCGTCCCTTGTATCTTCATCGAGAGAATCAATTTCAGTTGTTGTTTCGCTGCTTTTTTTTTTCTTACCGAAATTTCGTTTTCCTCCGAGTTCTCCCAGTCTCGTGAAGAATTACGGAAGATAACGAAATTTTAGCAAAATTATTCTATTTAATTTGCTATGTTTTACTAAAATTATTCTGTTTAATTTACTATGTTTTACTAAAATTATTCTATTTAATTTACTGTGTTTTACTAAAATCATTCTTTTTACTTTACAATATTTTACTAAAATTATTCTTTTTAATTTGCTATGTTTTACTAAAATTATTCTGTTTAATTTACTATGTTTTACTAAAATTATTCTATTTAATTTACTATATTTTACTGAAACTACACAAAAAAATTTATTTTCACTAAAATTTTTCTTTCAAGTTTCCAAAATTTCTCTCGATGAAGCGGAGAAATTCTCTTTTCGAAAAGTTACAAATTTCCATTCGTTCAAGGGTTGGGAAATATATACAGTAGGGGCTGTCACCGCCAATTCTTGGCACTGGGACTATCTCATTCTACGCTACCTTGTCGCACAACCTGTCCAAGATCGCGTGAAGTGCGACACCTGACATTTCGAAGAATACACCTATTTCTTTTCTTTTTCTCTTTCTTTCAGCGTGTCCACGAGATTGGACAAAATAATCGTCGTTTCAACAACTGCCACTCGTTTCTCGGTTGCTCGAGCCAGCCGTTTCGACTTTCGTCGGTCAATATCATCACTCGTTCGCCACGGACATCAAACGGCGGGTACGTGGCGCGATCTCGGTGAGAGGGGCCAGTTCAAACAGAGCGCGACGAAAGTCATTAAGTCATCTCATTACGCCACTCTCGCCACTGTCGGGATTAACGGGACGACGCGTTGACGTTACGCCTCTGTCCCTCTGTACAAATCTCACGCGCTGCCGTCATCGCTCGACGACGCGCGCCCCGCCACGTACAAACGTTTCGTCTTTAATTCCCGTACAAACGGATGTCGCTTCACCGCCCGACCTAATCGCCACGGATTAATTAAACTTTCAGCCGGGTTTCAGCTGCTAGCCAGACAGCGGGGAGAGGAAGAACGCAGCGCGTCGAAAGACATCGCTGAGAAAGGGTACGAAACGTGAAAAAGTTTGGTCTCTAGTTCCCCAGATGGCGCGCTTGAGTTATTTACGACGGAGTCTACGTGTGATTTATCCGTAGTTAGGCTCGAATTAATTGATTCACGGTGGTTTCCTCGACGCATTTGACGAAGTTGCGACGCATTACGTTTGTTTCATTGTACATTATTAATATACTTATAATATTAATGTAATTATAATATATTATAATAATAACAATAATCTTACTATTATATATTAATAATATTAATATATAATATAATAATATACTAACACTTAATAATTAAGAATATTAATATATAATATAATAATATACTAACAATTGATGATATTTATTATATATTAATAATATTAATATATAATATAATATTTTAACAATTAATAATTATTATTATATATTATTAATAATAATTGAATTAACGTGCTTCTGGACACACCACCTGGTCGTAGTTTCACTATATTTTTGCGATTCGAGAGTTCGAAGTTCGAAGGCGACGTTTTCAGAACAAACGTCCGAAATTTGATATTCGTATTTTCGCTGTGACGAGATACGCTCTTGAAAAATGAAACGAAATCGCGCCGTCGAGATTCAATTTCGAATATTGCCGGACTCCCGCCAGGTCGTTCTTCACCTCCGAACGAAAGAAAACATTCTCGCGACGCGTTCGATAGCGGACACTCTCGATATTACGACGGAATGACATTTCTATCAGCTCGTTAAAATACTACTGGCGATTCGAGGAAACTTTACTTTCCTTTTTGTTCTCGCTCCGATATCTACGTTTCGATCGTTCAAATTTGAAAACTTGAATTTTCCACTTGTACTCTGTAACTGCATCTATTTATTTATTTATTTATTGAAATTATATTTACACGGAAATTCATAGTATAAATATTTAACATCATTTGCAGAGAAGAACTGAAGCACACTTTTAATGTTTTCGGTATCATTTAAGTTTGCCTTTAAATCTTCTTGTCTCAGAATGTCAAAGCTACTTTTTTTTCTTTTTTACAATAAAAAGGTTCTTTTAATCTCTTGCGGAATTGTCTCTTTCACGATCAATGATTCCTGTTAATTTCTATCAAATTTCTATCACATGAAATGGAACTTGGAACATCTCTTTTTCATTACATGTGCTCGGAGCAAATTTGGGGAAATCGGTGATCCAGAGAGAGACAGAAAGACAGAGACAGAGACAGAGAGAGAGAGAGAGAGAGAGAGAGAGAGAGGATGGGGACTGACAAGTGGCCTGTCATCGAAAATAAACCGGATTGCAGGGACTTGTTAGCTCACAAACGCTCGAGCAGCCACGAGTTACTCCATTTCCGGCGTCCGTTAGAGTAGGCTAACTTCCCTTGGGCGACGGATGAGCTAAGTAATTCCACTCGAACACACTCTCTCCCTTTTTCTCATCCTTTCCGCCGTATTGTAACAGACAGAGATTTCTTCTTTGAATATCTCCTCGCGCGTTCAACTGAAACACCAACTCTGAAACCAACAATTTTCCGAAGAAAATCCAAATTTAGGTTAATTAATTCTCGCTGAGAAGAAAGCGAAGAATTTGAGAAATTTCGACAACGACTGGCGTTTCTAAACCGCCGGTAAAAAGAAAAAAAAAAAAAAAAGAAAAAGAAACAAAGGAAAGATTCTCGTTTCCATCAGGATCTGCCCGACGTCTCTGTAAAAGCTTAACGAAATTCCGACGCGGACAATCCAACGGCAATCCCCGGGATCGGCCTGCACACGGGCGAAAGAGCGTAGAAAATCGTTGCAGAGAGAACGCAGCAACGAAGCAGATCGTTCGGAAGGAGACCGGCGTATATTTCAGACACACGACGCTCCATTTCTTTTCTTTCGTCGATAGGAGGGGGAGGGGGGGCAGGGGAACTTCCGGGTCATCGGTCGCGAGTCGACCACGGCCGCAACAATTGGGTTCGTTCTAATTCCCGGAAGAATAATTAAAGGCCACGATCAGAGGGCTCCAGAGGGACGTCATTGTCCATCAAAAGAGTGAAATTCGCGGTCCAGTTAAGTCTTTCGTACGACAAATTGAAACGTTTCTTTTGTTTCGCGTGCCATCGCCGGCTTGTAATTCGAGTGGACGCTGAAGAATTAATTGCCGAGATTGGCGATTTCCTTTTTCTCCCCCCCCCCCTCCCCCCTCCCTCCTTCGCCGAGGTAAATTGTATTGTAAAAGCGGGGAGGAGCATTTCTTTTTTTTTTTTTCCTTGCTTCCAATTCGAGAGAGGATTCCTCCGTTAATTCGTTCGAATTAATTTCACTGCAGAACCGCGTGCTTTCGCATTAATTTAATTTCAACGACTCGACCAGTTTAAATTTAAAAAAAAAAAAAATATTTTATTTCAGTAAATTTTATTAAAAAAAAAAAAAAAAGAAAAGGTAAAGTATCTTCTTTTCACTCGAGACGAAAATACTCTCCTATCAAAAACTGACGAAGCTCAATTCGTACACGGAAATTCGAGAACAAAAAATCGAGAAGAATTCGCTTCGTCCCACTCTCTGTCGCAAATTTCTTAAACACTCCGGCGGCAAGCTCGCCAAACCGGAGAATCCACCACGACTCGAATCCGTACACCCGGCTTCGCAACAAAACGAAAAAAATCGGCGATCCGACCAGGCTATCGATAGTATCGCAACGACGCGGCGCGCGAGGACGTACGAGCGTCGAGTGGCGCGTAAATCAAATTCACCCGGCTGAGGGTCCCATGGCGCGTCCGGCGCGGCTCGTTTCGCTCGTGAAAATACGCGGCCCCCGGTTCTATAAATACGCGAAATAAAATACCGCGAGCAGGAGAGTTTTCCCGCGGGTGCCGTTTCCGATTGACCGGCCTGTCAGCCGCCTCTTTCTCCTCCAAATTGAATCAATGGCCCTTCCACCGACGCCTCGCCCCTTCCTTCGGCAACGCGCGGCCAGTGCCGCCAGCTCTCCACCATCGGCCGCTATTGAATTTTAATTCGATTCGATGCCTACGGCCGTCGATCGATTTTTCGGCCAACAGAGACAAGTCTACCGGTTTCGCGCGTTCTACAGATTTGTTTGACAAAGTCGGAGGCGATCGATCGAGGATGTCGAGGGTTCCTGAACGATTCACGAGTCTTGTCGTAAAGGTACGATATAGAATCATCCCAGGCCATTATTTATTCCGACACGACCGATTCTAGAATGAAATTGGAAATGAAAGTGACGAAGATGGTTTGCCAATGTTTGACGTGCTTCCCAATTGTACAAAATTCCAAGGAGACGCGAAATTTATCGTCGAGAGTGCGGGGCAAGACGAGCTCTTTGCCTGTAGGGAATTTCACCACTTTCGACAAAGGTTTGAAGCAGTTTGACGTTGCTTGACGTGGTTTGAGGTTGCTCGACTCGTTCAGCCTCGACGCCTGAAACTGAGAAACCTAGCCCCAGCAATCCAAACGAATAAAACACGCCGCGAGAGAAGACCACGGCCGACGCTCGCCTACCTTCCAACTTCATCAAACCAACCTCTCGTCTCTCTCGCCGACGAGAATCGAGGTTCCATCGTGCTGGCGGGACGTTTAAATTAATCATAGCCCGAGAGAGGGGGTGTGGCTCTGTTTTTCCAAGCCTGCGGGCGTTTTTTAACCCCGCAAAAAAGGGTTGGTCGAGCGCGAAAGGGAAACAACGACGACGCACACACGTACACGTACTTGTACAACACACACGTACACACGCGTGCACGCACAGGTGTGCGATGTGTGCTCACTTTAAATGGAGAGGCTGGCCCACCGTATAAATATGGAAATTTCGAAAATCGAGTTAGCCCCGACCAAGTGTCGACCGGTTCTTTTTTTCTTCTCTCTCTCTCTCTCTCTCTCCCTCCCTCCCTCCCTCTCTTCAAGGCGCGAGTGGTTGTCGCTTCATCTTTTTTTCTTTTTTTTCTTTTTCATCCCTTCGCGAACTTCTCGCAATTAAACTCGTGTTCGTTTGAAAGAAGACCAGCGTACTGCCAGAGGTAGAGGATTTTTGTGGAAAAATTGTTCGATCGAGGGATGGCGCGAGCTAAGGGTTGATTATTTTTCAATAGCAAGCGATATCGAATTTTTTCTATTTGTAAGAGGTTAAGATTAGGTTATTATTGCGCTTCATTTTCAAATTCTGGGTTTATTTGCAGTTTGGATCTTTCAATCCTTCTTCGATACTTTATATTTGGGAATTTCCAAACTTTCGTTTGTCGTTGAATCTTCGAAAAATCTTCCCCAATCCGCGAAGCTTCAAAATTCGCGATTTATCGAATTCTCGTTCTTCTAAATTCGAAACACGGCTTCAAGTCCTGGATGTCCGTCAATTTTCAAACGATCCAACCCTCGATCCTCAAGATAAATTCTTTCGTTCCCACCCTCTGGTCGTAAAATTTTCATAGGATCTTCCCACTCCGCGAAAAGTCTTTAAGCCGTCGAACTGCGGGATCTACCACGGCACTTTCAACTTGTCGAACTTTTCAAGCTTCTTATTCCGCGAGTTCTCAAATTCGTAGGTCTTCGGAGCATCCGACTTTCGCGTCTTTAAGTCTTCAAACTCTCTCTCTCTCTCTCCCTGCTTTTTTGTTGATACTCGCAAAGAAAAAAAAAAAAAACAGTTCTACCGTGAAAAACGTCGCCGACCGCGAACATCACACGCTCGCCCCGATCATCGAGCTTTCGAGAACTCGATCGATCCAGCAAAACGCCACGAGTTTTTCACAATCCGGCTGGCCTGTCGTCCAACTCGTCCTAATTCCGCAAAAAAAAAAAAAAAGAAAAAGGGGAGGGGAAGAGACAGAGGAGAGAAAATGACGAAAAAAGAACGGTGCAACTGGAGCGGAGGAAATATATCCAAGAGTTCTTCTTGCACTCTTCGTCGTGCAGGCTCATTGAATATTTACCTGACCAGCGCATTGAATATTCCCTGCTGGCAATAGATTTCGAGTACGGTGTAATGCGAGGCGTCGCGGCGCCAGCGAGGCACTCTGTGTACCGGGTGTCCCATCACGATCGCTACTTGGAAATGAATTCAGTCGCTTGTCAGCCGCTTCGTCCGACAATTCTTATTCATAAATTATAATAACAAGGCGTAAATGTAATTTAAGTATTTCTCATCGTGAATCATCAAATTAAATAACAAATTTCCCTAAAAGGATTAAAAGGCCGTCATATTATTTTATTCCAACGATTCAACGTTTAATTATAAAATTATTTTTTATATTAATATAATAGGGTATCTAATCCTAGTCTAATATTTAAATTCAAATTTCACCTATAATTATTAATTTTTATGTAAAATTATTTTATATTAATAAGGTTTATTAACTATTAAGTTATAATATAAGTTTAACCGCTACTGCTGCCACTCAGCGGTTGCTTGAAAATTTTCGCGCTCGAAGAAACGATAGAACAAACGATGCAAGTTCTATCGTCGCCTCGTCATGTTCCATGGGGGTGGGCCGAAAGTTTCTTCCCTGCTATTTTCCTTATTGACTTTATTGACTTTAAATTAAATTCTCAAGCACGACCTTTTCATTTTACGTTTTGAAAATTATTTCTTTCAGCGGGAAGTGACTCTTTGGCCCAACCTGTATATATTTTCGTAGTCGCCGGGAGACATTTATGAAAAGAATCTACAAAGTAGATTAAAACTGCAATTACAATAAAAGGTGGAGAAGATTTTGTTATATATATATAATTTTCATTTATACATATATATAAATATAATTAATAAAATAATTCTCATTTTAATGTGTCACGCCTTCTCCCCAATTCGAAACGCGCGAAACTCTGAAATAGAATCAGAGCCGAGAATTACCGAGACCGAGCGAACTCCGACTGGAAAATTACCAATTCTAAATCGAGCAACTTGGCGGGACTTGGCCGGTATCGAACTGAAACCCCTGAGAATTACCAATTCCAAATCAACCCTGAACTCTGAACGTCTCATCGATGACCGAATGTCCGAAATCGTTGGTGCCTTTTCGTTTTTCTTCTCTCTCTTTTTCTTTTTTTCTTTTTTTTTTTTTTTTTAGAAAAATTCGCAAACTTGCAGAACAGGATACAAGTTTCTACACCCTGTGTAAAAACGGACACCGTGAGAAATGGCGGGTGAGAGGGGAGAGAGTCGGCGTGGAACGACCGAACGGGTCGAAGGGCGAGTGTATCGAATTTTCACCCTGGCGGTAGCATTCGTATTAATATTTTACAGGTTCGCCGGTGAGACCTGCTAAGCCATCTGGAAACGAGGCACGATGGCGGAGAGAACGCGCGGCGAGCGACATCAATGGGGCTCGGAGAAAGTTGATCCGGCTGCGCGCGCGAATAATGAAAGGCGGGAGAATTGAAATAGATAGCGAACACGGCTGTCGATAACGCGTGAGACCAGACAGTCGAGATATTGTTGGAGATATTTTACAACGGGGGCGTAGAAGGGCGAGCGGCGTCCTGGATGTTGCAATTTTAGACGCTCGCTGCTCGAGGAAACGATGGGAAACTGAATATTCTCTGATGGAGGAAATATGCAGTAACGTAATAGCGGTCTTTAGGTCGGGGAGGCCGTGACACTTGCAATTTCGTCCGTTTCCAAGTAGCTGCCGACGCCACTGAACACTTGCGAAATTGAAGGGAAACTGAGGCATCCTTTTCTTCTTTTATTTTCCTTTCTTCGGACGTGAAATGATTACGTTCCACTGGAAAAAATAATAGAGCACGTGTGTCGTTCGACTGACGATTAACTAAAGTTCGAGTTGAACAAACAACAGCTGCGTTTCCATTGTGTATCGTCCCAAGTTTTCTTTTCAATTTTACGTTGAATTGCACGAAGGATGTTGGAGTTGAAAGATATCAATTTTTTTTTTTTTTTCTCCTTTTTGAACGAATGACAGAAAAATGTGCGAACGTTACTGTGGAATTTTAAAATTGTTAAAAATTTGCCAATGTGAAAAGGAAAAGTGCACGAATCGAAATTTCGCTTTCGTCAAGTACCAGATATAACAGCATTGAGAATATTGCCACAAATTTTCCAAATCCAAATCGATCCGCCGGTCTTTCTGAAAATTTCGATAAGAAGGCGTTCTGAAACTTCGATTAACAGCGAACGTTCCGAGTATTTCGAAAGAATCGTAACAACGGAATATAAAATTTTTGGAAAATCGACTTTTGCAACTTCGTCGAGCCAAAATGGAGAAAATTGACTGAAGAAACGAAGAGACTGTTAACTGAAAAAATTCGAGAGCAGCTCGAAAACAGGGAGAAACAGAAGAACGTCATTTCGTGGTAAACGAAGCTCGAAGAGTACCGTGAAAAATTAGAACCGACTGGTGGTTTTCAGCTTCCATCGGGCAAATATCAAAAAACCATTCGATTCAGCGAGGGGGGAGATAAAGCTATTCCGTTACACGCGTACACGTAATAATTAAAACTTTCCGAAAAAATTGTTATCCGTCTGGAAACCTGGATATTAAAAAATAAATAAATGAACGATTCCGTATCCTGTTTGCAGAAGTATTTCATTTCTTCCTGCGTACGGTGCAAACATGAAAAAAAAAAAAAAAAAATATCGGGAACGAAATTAAAACTATTTTGCTGTGCATACAGAATTTTCGAAGAATTTCTCTTTTTTCCCCATTTTTTGTTTTTTTTTTTTTCAATTTGAAACCGCAGAGTTTAAAAAGTGTAAAAAGAACGGTGGAGCCACGAGCTCTTGATTTTTCTTTCTTTTTTTTCTCTCTCTCTTTTCTTCGCTTTTTCGTTCGATATTTGGAAAAAAATGTATATCGTACATTTAAAAAGGAAATTCCTTGGCGAAAACTGGAAGCAGAACAGCGACTCGTCGACTGGTTAACAGTTATGAGACTGTCTATTTCACGTTAATATTATTTCGAGATGTTTGTTTCATCGATGAAATACTTAATCAGGCAAACAGGGGAAAAGCTGAAGCTATATAAATCCAGAGCCAAATCAATATAAAATCCAGAATTTGCAATAAAATTCATTCAGCGAGAAATGCGAGAAAATGTTACAACTATTTCTAGCTCGAAACGAACGAGCGACTTTCCGTTTCGTCGAAAAGAAAATCCCTGTCGCTTCGATATCCAACGAATCCGGGGGGAAAAACGCAGAGGCAGAGAAAGAAGCTGGAAAGAAAAGGGAAAAGAAACAGGAAACAGGAAGAGATCCCTAATAATCCGGGAATGTTTCTCTCAGATTATTTCTGCCATTCTTTTTTCCCGGGGTGTAAAAAGGGGTTGCAGGTGATCGCGAGATTTATCCGGCAAGTTTTTCTCCTCGCAGCTGCGAAATTTTATCCAGCTTTCGCCATTTTCGAAAACGCTTCTCATTTATTTACCCAAACGGATCTACGATCAATTTCATTGGAATAATTTCGACGGCTATCGATCTTGGACAGCAAGAAGAAAAATCGAGAGCCTTCGCCATTGAACTTTCAGTTTTTAACATCTTATCAAAATTGAAAACTTGCAGAAACAGTGCGGTAATCGCAGAAGAATTGAATCGCGCTCAATTGAGAACTGTTTCCACGTACGTTTCCAAACGCGTTCAGTTTTGTTGTCCGGTACAGCAAAAATGAGAATAAACACGTCGTGGAAATGTCACGATTTCATAGAAAGTTAACACGGGATTTGACACAGATTTAATTATAGATCTCGTAGGAAAGTAACGGGCGAAATGTAGTTGGAAAAATTGGAGAGATTGTCGTCGATCGAGCGTCAAATTTAATTAAACGAAACGTTCTGCGGGTGGGGGAGGAAGAGATCGATCAAAATTCACGCGGTCGACGATCTACGGTTGATAAAAGCCGGATTAATTTCAGATAAAATTAATTAACTCGCGCATCGTTTCATTAATTAACTTTCGGCCGCGAGGGCAATTGTTCATTAAACGAAAAATCAAAACTTTTCTCTTTGTTTCTACCAGAAATCTCTCTCTCTCTCTCTCTCTCTCTCTCTCCTCGTCAAATTGCAGGAACGAAGAGGCTCCTTCCCTTTTTCTTCCCAAGGAGCACACTTCCGAAAAAAAAGAAAAAAAAAAAAAAGAACACGGCGAAACCGTGATTTCACCTCGAGAAAGGGTAATCTGCGTGACGAGATCCACGTTGATAAGGGACGGTGTTATCAGCGTACTGTGTAAACAGGCTTGCAATATGCTCGCGGCAAGTTCGAGCCCAGGGGGAAACCAATATTCTCGAATCGACGTGCACTGAAAAATACATCGCCTAGTGTAAACTATTTTCTCCGTAGTCCAATCTCTTCCCTCCACCCACTTCCCCCCCTTTTTTTTAATTAAACGTTCCTCGATAGACAGGCAATTTTATGCCGGATTTAATCGAGTCATTTTTTTAAATCACACCACGCATTATTTGTCAGAGATTAATCAAGGGAGATACATTTCTTTCGCAATTGTGAAATTACGAGAAAATTTCGAAATCCGAGCTATCTCGTTCCAGAGAAAAATTCGACAAATTCGTCGAGATTCTTCGGGAAATGGGCAGAGAAACGAAGGGAAAATTCGAGTTTCTCCGGGATGAAAGAGAGAAGATGGTATCGATGGAGCAATTATTCGCGCCGCGGGTAATTACCGAAAAAAAAGCAGCTGCGAACAGCACGAAACAGGAAAAAAAAAAAAGATTTAAACAGTCTTCCGTGGGTTGAAATTGCCCTGAAAACGAGCCGTGTCCTTTATCCATCTTCCCGTCATCCGAAAATTTATTTATCCATTTCTATCCGTCGCTCGGCGGATCTTCGCCCGTGATCGACGAGTCTAAAACACTTGGAAGTTCGGAACAATTTCGGAAAATTCCTCGACACGATCTTCGATCAATTTCAAATTCAATTCACTCCGAGCTGCAACGAAACAGTACGAATACTAGGTCCTTAGGACTCTCACTTTCTTCCACATTGCGAAACAGAAACAAAATCAATCGAAACTAAATTGAACGATAGTTTGAAAAATTTTGGAAAATTTGAACGAAGGAGCGCTTCACTCGCTTTGACGTTAAGTATAGAATCACTAATCCCTAAAATAAAATTTTGTAAATAAAACATTCTATAAAATTTTATAGATAATAAAATTTATAAAATAAAAATTCTACAAAATTCTATAGATATTTTTAAATCGTAAATTAAAAATTCTACAAAATTTTGTAGACAATAAAATTTATAAATTAAAAATTCTACAAAATTCTATATTTTTAAATCGTAAATTTAAAAATGCTATAAAATCTTATAAATAATCAAATTTATAAATTAAAAATTCCACAAGATTCTATAAATATTTTTAAATCGTAAATTTATAAATGCTATAAAATTTTCTAAATAATCAAATTTATAAATTAAAAATTCCACAAGATTCTATAAATATTTTTTAAATCGTAAATTAAAAGTTCTATAACAATTTTAAAAATTAAAAATTTTACAAAATTTTATAAACGATAAAAATTGCAAATTACAAATTCTACGATAATAAAATTTATAAATCAAAATTCTCACTTTCCCTCAAAACAAAAACAAAAAGAGAAATAAAAAAAAGAAGAAGACTGAATCTCTTCCAAGTTGGAAAGCGTGGAAAATCCGCGGGAATAGGGAAGAAGCAGGTAGATCGCGAGGAGAGGGTAATTCCAGCGATCCGAATCGACGATTATCGCGGAAGACCGGCATGATCCAGCGCGTTTCCAACCTGGAAACCCATTAAGGGTCGGTTCTAGCCCCGCGAACAAAACGAGAGGCAGCCTCGTGGAAGAGGGAGCGAGGGCCACGGGCTGTTTCTCTCGCCTGGCGGGTGATTAATGCGAATAGAGAGAGAGGGGGGAGGGGGGAGAGAGAGAGAGAGAGAGAGAGAGAGAGAGAGAGAGAGAGAGAGAGTTCGAAGAAACAACGAATCTTTCTGGCCACCAGAGCCAGAAAACTTTTTCTCCCTCTGCCGCTCGAGAACCGAGTTCTTTGGGTATCATTGAAAATTAGGCTGCTCGATTAAGGCGGGAGAATGCTGAAGATGAACACTCCTTGGATAATGAATTACAGAGAGAGAGAGAGAGAGAGAGAGAGAGAGAGAGAGGAAGGATTTTCAGGGGTTAACGATCCCTTTTCCACTTTTCAAAATTGATCGTAGAATCTCGACGACTGTGTTACTACAATCTCCTCGATGATCTGGATTTTGTTCATCGTTCGAACGGTGAGTTCCAATTTCTGCATAGATTCTCAGAGATTAAGGAACTTTTACTGAACGAGAGAACTGTAGAAGCTTGGCAATTTTTATTCGACACACGATGATAGCTCGTTTGATAATTCAAAGGAGGAGGATTCTCAAGATGACTGGGATGTTTCAGTATTAATATACTCTTTGCTGAAATTACTTTTCCCTCGCCTACACGAGAAATTAACCATCCGCGGCGATGAAATGAAATCTTCGTTAAAATTCCCTCCCCTTCAGCGATATCACATTTAAAAGAAAGTAAATAAACGACGACAAAGGCGAAAGAGAAAATCGAACAGCAGGAAAAAAGAAAAAACACATGCACGTTATCGTTGGCATTATTTCCACCTCGCGTTAAAATTATTTAACTCTCTGCGAGCAGAAGATATTTATTATGAATCGAGCGAAATACCCTCGTAACGCAAAACATCTACATCTTTCTCGCTGAAATTATTTCTTCCTCTTCCTTTTCTCTTTTCAGAGAAATTAAATGACCATAAATTCTTCCCTGTCATTCACAAGCTTTTAAATTAGAACAACCATCTACGAGCAACGAGAGGGAAAGATGAGAATTCAACGTCGAAACAAGAGGAGGACGGAAAAATATGTTTGTCGGTTGAATGCAAGTCGGCGATGACGATAAATCGAAGGTGATTTCTCGCCTTTAGAGACGACGAGCGTCGAAGAGCGCGAAAATCGACGAGTCGGAGGGAATTTATGCAGAGGAGGTGGAGGAGAGAGAGAGAGAGAGAAACCCGCGGGATGGGAGGGTGCAAAACACGCCCCGGCCAGCAAATATTAATGCGCTCATTAGCCGCGCTTCATATTCATGCTATGAAAATTCATCGTTTATTATGTAACGATCGCCAACGGGCACTGGCTGTATAAAATCCACGGCCGGATTACCGATTAAACGCCGATCGACGGCCCTCCCGCCAATTTCAAATACAATTATCCCTGTTTTCGGCGTGATTTTCCATAAATATGCTCTCTTCCCCTTTTCGCTCCACTGTGTGTGTGATTTTTTTTTTTTGTTTTTGTTTTTTTAACACTCGTTTAAAACATCTGAAGATCCACCAAGAGTGACTTTCGAATCGGTGTAAATATCGGTGATCGAAGTTGACAAGGGTTCCCTTCTTGTACATACGTGTCTGTTTCAGAGAGAGAAAGAACAGCTATGATTCGTTGCTTTCAGAACGACTTTAATTGAAAATCCATTTTCTTCGAATTTTTCATTCGAGTATCGTTCGTTGAACGTAGAGTATTCAGTGTCGATATTTGCTACGAATATCGAGAACTTTCTCAATATCGACGAACATACGATCCATTCCTCCGACAGAACTTTTGTTTTCACATTTTACAAGTTCAGCGAGGATATTTTTCACGAATCCGCGCTCCGAGAAACCATTTAAAATTCATTCGACTATTCCGATCTCAGACGTGTAAATCAAACGGAAAAAACCACCCTAAATCGATACTATACTTTCAAGATCCTTGAAAATCTCAACTCGTGTTGAAACTTGGAAAAAGTTATATTATAAACGTTGTGTCTTTATATAACATAATTTTATAACTTTGGTAACACTTATAATATACAGTAGCTATATCTTTTTAAACATTTTCCAAGTTCCAGCAGGAACAGAGATTTTCGAGGGTAGATCTGGAAAAGTATGGTGTCGATCCAGGGTGGTTTTCAGTTTGATCGAAAAAGTCGAAGAACTTTCAAAATAGTTTACAACATATTTTTACAATTTTTACATTATATACATCATTACATAAACGATTTTATATCATATCGTATAGTATAGTATACAAGTATTATTTTCACAAAATACAGTATATACTTGTACGTTACATTATATATGATTTGTTACACAAAGGTACACGATACCAGTATTATTTTAATACAAAGCTACGTTGTAGTGCACCTAAGTGTAATACTGCGAAACACGGCGGAGGTTGCAACGGAGATCGATAGATCGTGGGGTAGATTCTCGTACCCCGTCCCGGGACACCCCAATTCTCCGCGTCTAATTGAATCGCAACAACACGCTGGAACGGCATTCATCGCGTCGCTTGTTTCAACGACGCACACCACACCGCCAAGGCTGAGAAAGATTGCGCCGTGCCAGTTTCACTTCTCGAGGGTGTCATCCCCTAACCACCCCTACCACCCTCTTCCAAGCCGTCGTCGTCACACCTCGACAGTGGTCGCAGTCAGCGAGCAACGGGGCGCAATAATGCGGCTCTGGCCTCGTTCGCGCGTCGCCCGCGTGTGCATACAGAGGGAGAAAACCGGAAACGAGGTGTCCGCGGTTATCTTTTTGGAGCAGAGCGTGCAACAGGGCCGCCGGAGAATAGCGGCGCAGCCGTTTGTAACGCCGCGCCTTGTGGAAACGCGGAACGATACGATTGTGAGGCGGCGCACCGGCGAAAAAACACGCGTCGACCCGGTTCCATTCGCCAAGCATATTCTGCCTCCGAACCGTCTCGCCGTTTCCGAGTAATCGCGCCGCGATCGCCACCAATACGAACGCATCTCCCGCGTTTCGTTCGATGAGAACGGAAGCGAGAGAAAGAGACTGTTTCGTCACCACCCTCTTTCAATTCTAGAGATTTCTCTCTCTCTCTTTTTTTCTTTTTTTTTTCTCAAATATCTTGGGAATCTTGACGATCTTCCTTGATCCGAGGGAACTTCTGGACTTTGCTTTTTCAATTCGTTTCCTCAGTTTTCAGTCGATGAATTAACCACTTGCTCACGCACGTCGAGAGTTTTCTGTCCCAGAATTGCAATACTTCCCCAGTTTTAAATATACAGTATGTTTTAATTTCTCAGTTTTAAGTATACAGGCGGAACAAGTAATAAATTTAGTATTTCTCAATCATTTCTATCCAGTGATATCGTACCGACAAGGTCAAAAGAAAAAGAAAGCGACGTGTTACTGTATATGGTTTGGTCACTCGTTACGGTCCGCAATGAAGTTGCCAGCGCAAGTGGTTAATATGAACGGTGAAGTCCCAATTTCTTTTTGAAGTTACAGGAGTTGCTTGCTACATAGAAGAAAGCTGTTCATTGATCAACTACACAATTGTTACGAGTGAGTTTCTTCATTTGAGCAGTCTCAATTTCTCCTTGAAATTGTAACAGTGTCTCACCATACAGGAGGAAATTCTAGCTACTCACTAATCAATAATTGTTGCAAGTGAGTAACGAGTCTCTTAATCTGAACAGCGAGTAATTTCTTAATTTCTCTTTCGAGTTATAAGAGTTGCTCACTGTATAGAAAAAAATTCTAGCTATTCACGAATCAACTACTCAATTGTTGCGAGTGAGTTTCTTCATTTGAGCAGTCTCAATTTCTCCTTGAAATTGTAAGAGTGTCTCACCATACAGGAGGAAATTCTAGCTACTCTCTAATCAATAATTGTTGCAAGTGAGTAACGAGTCTCTTAATCTGAACAGCTAGTAATTTCTTAATTTCTCTTTCGAGTTATAAGAGTTGCTCACTGTATAGAAAAAAATTCTAGCTATTCACGAATCAACTACTCAATTGTTGCGAGTGAGTTTCTTCATTTGAGCAGTCTCAATTTCTGCTTGAAATTGTAACAGTGTCTCACCATACAGGAGGAAAGTCTAGCTACTCACTAATCAATAATTGTTGCAAGTGAGTAACGAGTCTCTTAATCTGAACAGCGAGTAATTTCTTAATTTCTCTTTCGAGTTATAAGAGTTGCTCACCGTATAAAAGAGATCTTAACTCGAGTGGCGAAGTCGTAATTTCTTTTCGCAGTTACAGGAGTGCTCATTATGTTTGAGAAAATTCTATTCACGGATCAATTACTCAATTGTCGCAATTGAATAATTTCTTCTAATTTGAGCAGAGTAGTCTCAATTTCTCCTTGAAATTGCAGGAGTCAGCCAACTATACAGAAAAAAATTCTATCTACTCACTGATTAATTGTTGCAAATGAGTAACGAGTTTCTCAGTTTGAGCAATCTCTCGAGTAATTTCTTAACTTCTTCTCCGAGTTACAAGAGTCGTTCAGAAATTCTGCCTATTTACGGACCAATAATTATCGCGGTGAGAGAACTTGGCAAATAAACGGCGGAAGAAAATTTTCGAACAGGCAAACCCCTCGCCGTTTCGGGTTGTAAGTGATCTGCCATTCGCAGCGAGTATCCCCCCCCCCTCCTCTTCCGCTTACTCAGAAACGCGCGACCCGTTCGCAGGACATTAATCAAAGACCAATTTCTTTAATTAAACCGCGGCAGAGCCTACAATTTCCTGTCCTTTGCCCCCCTCCCCCTCCCGCCCCGCGATTCCAATTTCTCTTTCCTTATCATCGAGAAGAAGGGGAACGAGAGGTGAAAGAGAGAGAGAGAGAGACTCGATCGGGGAAAAATCCTTTGAAACGCTACTTCAAAGGCGGTAGAAGTTTGACGACGATGTCACAGGCAATCCACTTCCGGTCTTATTTAGTAAATCGACTCCCCCCCCTCCCCTCCCCTCCCCTCGACCGACCCTTATCGGCAGAGAAAAGAGGAGGGAGGGGAGGCAACAGGGTGGAGAGACACGGGACCAGTCTTAGAAGTATCTCAGCAATAAATATATCGGCTTATGGCCGTCTCGAGGAGTTTCACGAGTCATCAGAAGCTCGAGAAGCCAAACTCTCTCTATCTCTGTCTCTCTTTCACTATCTGCTCGATGAAATAGCACCGGAGGTCGCTTTCCACCCACTGTTTCCTCCCTAGTCCTGATCGCGGACCGGCGATATCCATCGAGATATCGAAACACCGGCGAAAAGCTCGAGCATCTTCCCTTCGGTTTCCATCAACCGAGGATGGTTGGTGAATGTTGTCCGAAGGGTTGGTTCGCCGCGTGCTCGACGACACGATTCCGCCGGATCGATCTCGCGTAACTCGTCGGTTACGCGAGAGTTTGTCGAGTAATTAAAACGAGAGACGAGAGATTTTCTGTGGAGGGCTGCGGCGAAACTCGAAAGTCAAGCAAATTGGTACACCGACTAAATGCATTTGGAATACTTGGCACGGTTGGCAGGTGCACCGAGCACTCTAAATCAGATCACGTATCACGTACTGATAATCATTATTAAAAATACAAGAGCATTCTGTTGACATTGAATCACAAATATATCTGTGGTCAAAGTAATTTCATCATCTGCTTGACGATGATATTAAATTTTTGGAAATAAGAAACAACAGTTCGTCGAAAGAAAGAGAGAGAGAGAGAGAGAGAGAAAGAGATAACACTAGAACTACCAAAGTGGTCAAAGTGATCAACTGATAATTTCTGTTAGAAATTTTACACGTGTGAAACGGTATATTTTTGGAATGAATGATTTTTCGTAGAGTGTATTGAATGAAAGCTTGTATACGCAAGTGAAGTTTCTCCATTTTCTTTTATACACTATACAATATATAGTTGTATTTTCTTTCATTAACCACTGACCGTCGACAATTTTCTTTGTCCCAAAATTGCAATATTTTCTCAGTTTTAAATATATTTACGTATTGCCAGATACACAGGCAACACAAACAATGAATTTATTACTTCCCAATCATTTTCTATCCAGCGATTTCAAAGAGAAAGCGACGAATTAATCGTATACGGTTCGGTCGCTCGTTACGGTCCGCAATCCAGTTGCAAGTGGTTAAAGTCTAACGCTGTGGATCTAGTTCCAGTGTTATTTTCTCGTTCCTTCGACGAAAATTCTCCAAAATAGAAACAGCCAGATAAAATTAACGAATCTGGTAGTATGGATGTGACGTGAGAAAATTCGCTAGTGAGAAAGTTCTTGGAAGGAGAACGATATCGGATAAGGAGCACACGCACTTCCGCGAGCGACGCGAGCGACCGGAACACCCCGGTAGTAACAGCTGCTCGATCCGTGGATTCGATAAAGTGGATTCGATCGAGCCTCGAACACCTAACTGCCGCGTTATCTATTAGCCCTCGTAGCTTGATAAACGACTCACTTCCTTCCACGAACGCGAACTTCGCGCGTAAATCGACTGGAAAAGGGATAAGCTCTGGCTTCGGTGTTGCGCCGGTTTCCATTCTTTGCGCCGCTCTGGCCAACCGCCGCGTGCGTGCTAAGAGCGACTTTATGCCTCTGGCATAAATAATCAAAAAATAAATCCAAATCATAAATGATCAAATGATAAATCCAACTGTTAACATTAATCGAAATGTATAAACATTGCTTAACACAGACGTCCACGTGTTCGGAACTATAGAACTCACGCAGTATTAAATGATTAGGGAACTTTCTCGCCATTTCTCGAGAGAACTGTTAGGTTGCCTGACCTATGGTTTGTCCTCGTGATCCGAGGAAAAAAAAAATTTTTTTCTGATTTCGGTTTTTTTTTTTTAATATGTGTTATATTTCCATCAAATCGAAGGTGCTTTATACTCTGTACAGCGACATTGTTTAAATTGTTTCGACATATATAATAATGTTCCAAATAAATAATAATTTCCATCTCGAAAGGTAAAAAAATCGGATTCCTTAATTTAGTGACTACTCTGGGTAAAAGAAATTCGCAAACTTCAACAACTGTACCGCGTTGTTGCGGAGTACGCGAAAATTAGGATGAACCGGAGCGTGTACAAATTTCAGAAATTTCTTTAAATTACAAATGTCAAATTTAAAATGTAAATTACACCGTGGCGAGGCGAGAGATGTTAATCGAAATAATCTGCAATTTCTAACATTACTTTCCGACGTGTGCATCAGCGAATAACAATAATAATAATAATAATAAATCACACGAATAATATACTGCTACAATAACGTTACAATATTATGATAACAACATAGTAATAACACAGTGGTAACATAATATCATAATATTATAACAGCAATAATAATAAAACATCATACGATTAAAGCACTATTGAAATTTATTAAAATTATTTAAATTCAATAATTTTCAAAATAATACAATATCATAGTAACGTAACGTAGTATTATACGTTATCCATTTCCCGATAGCACGGCGTGGTTCTTTGAAAAATTACCCTTCTCCAGCCCCCCACCCCCACCCCCCTTACCCCGCGAGGAATCTAAAACACATTCGATTCGATTACACGTAACGCGCGCGAATCTACAAAAGATCCAAAGGGATATCCAGCCTGGTCGGTCGGGCTGGAAGGAAGGAAGGAAGGAAGGAAGGAAGGATCCCGCGTGAGCCGAGATATCGCGTTATCCGTCACATGATAGATTACTTTCACTGAGCTGCGAATACGTCAGCCCGTCACGGGAATAGATTTCACCGTCAGAGGAGAGAAGAGGTTCCATCCAGGGAGTCGAAATCGCTCGAGCGGCACCAAGAGGGAAGAAACGTGCCCCAGGGATTCCACCGATTTTCCTCCCTCTCTCTCTCTCTCTATTTGGTGAAGTCACGACCGCCAATTACCGGTGCTCGGCTCGCTGAAAAATCGTAACACGCCGGGATACGCGATTCCACCCCCACGATCGTTTCCTATCGATCTTCTCTGCTTTCTTCTTTTTTTTTTTTCTTGTTTTTCTTCCTCCTTTCGCGCGCAACGAGCGAAATTGAATCCTTGGTATCGAGTTCCAGGATCTCGCGACTGGATGAATGAATTCTTGAAAATATTAACCATCGTGAGTTACGTCGGAGTATGGAAAGTCTCGCGGTGGAAATTAAAAAAAAAAAAAAAAAAAAAGGTAGAAAGAAGTCGAAGAAATTTTGGAACTGAATATCAATGAATAGGAATTATTTGTAAATATACAGGGTGTTTCGTAACTTGTGATTAAAAAAATGTCATAATATATATATATATATATATATATATATATATAAAATAATATATATATATTATAATTTATATAAATAATATAATCATATAACTATTTTACCCTATATATATAAAAAATATAAATTATTATATAATATATATATAAATTTATACAATAATTTAAATATATATATATATAAATATATGTAAATAAATTTATACTATATAAATAGTATATATTAATAATAATTCAATAAATTATTTAATTTATATATAAATGTATGTCCTATCTATCTTCGTTTATGAGACACAATGAATTTTCTGTTTTAATTACTTTTACGAAAGATGCTCGAAATGACCACCTTGCATTTGAAGACAAGCCTGCACGCGTCTTGTCATTCATCTGGTTACTCTCTCTATCGTTCCTGGTGTTTCTCGAATTTGTCGGAAGCCTTGCTCTATTCTATTTCGTAGTATTTCAGCATTTTCAATCGACGATGCGTGTACAATAGATTTTAAATGTTCCCACGAATGAAAAATCTAATGGATTCAAATCCGGAGGACGAGCAGGCCGTGCAATAGGACCTCCACGACCAATCCATTTATTTGCGAAGTGTCGATTTAAAAATTGCCTAGCCACTCGGCTAAAACGCGGCGGAGCTCCATCATGCATAAACCGCGTACCAAGTCTAATATCGACTGGAACTTCCTCTAATATCTCGTGTAAACGCGTGCTCAAAAAAATCAACGTACTTTGTGCCTGTTAGTTTCCCATCGAGAAAAAAAGGTCCAGTTAAAAATTTATCAATTATTCCTGCCCACATGTTTAAACTAAACTGGTGTTGATGTCTTGAATGCACAATAACACGTGGATTTCCTTCATCCCAGTTATGATTATTATGAAAATTGAATGTACCATCCCTGGTAAAACTAGCTTACTACAGTTTATAAAATTCATTACATCTCATAAACGAAGACAGATAGGACATATATTTACATGACTTTTCTTCATTATTTTTAGGCGTACAATCAACTCTCGAAGTGTGTCCCACAAGTTACGAAACACCTTTGTATATTCGAACGCTTCGTTCTCAGCCGATGGGATAAATTTTCAATGGTTTGGCTGAGACCTTGTGTTTCTCAAGGAAAAGGGGGAATCTCCTCTCGAGGAGAACCGTGGAATTTTATGACAGGCGAAAGCGATTGAAAAAGTTCGGTGAATTGAGAAGTGTCGAAAATTGACCTTCTTCACGGTGTGTTCTCTCGTCGCGAACGTTTTCACGAGCACGTTTCACGAGCTGCCCGACGAGAAGATTCCCGATCGACTCTCCACAATTTCCGCGTGGAAGGTGCCTGAAAGTTGTCAACTTATGTGTTCGATAGAAGTTTTCATTGAATTCAGCTTATTTAAACTCGACGATCGAGAGGGGCTGAGATTCATTTCTTTAATTGTTTCGCTCGAGAGGCCGAACCTGTTCGCTGTCGTTAAATTATGCTGCTGGATCTAACTCGATTTGAAGAAAAAAAAGAAAGCCATCGCGACGTAGAAATTGCGCCTTTCAAATTTACCCTCGACAAACTGCAGAAAATTCCAATAATTCGGAGAGAATTATTGGAATAAACCGGGGTAAAGCAGGTGAAAAGAATTTGCAAAGGCCGAGGTTCTGAGAGATCTCGTTGATATAATTTATACAATTGAGTTAATAATGATAATAATAATGCAGTCGAAGCTGCTTTTCGTACGTTCAATACGCGATATATTATATTACAAAATATTATTCAACAATCCGCGAGTGAAACAAAAGGTACGTCGTTTAAAATGGTAATACAATGGACACAAGGTTGAAAAATTAATTAAAATCCCCCCTCCCTCCTCCTCCTCCTCCCCCCCCCGCTACCGCGGTGTTTCTTTATCCATAAACCAAATGAAAAATTAATATTCCCTTCCTTTTCCATTATACGAACACGCGAGCGCGCGCGCAGAGACACGAAATTTTATATTAATTAAAATGTATTATTCAAATACGCGAATCGAAACGAGAATTTTCACCTTCTGTCAAATCCACGGTACCGCCCCCCCCTTCTCCCCCCATTCAATTCCCGCGATGTAACATAAAAATTCGATTTTAATTTGGATGTTACCGACGGCCGCGTTGTAAAATATTAAAATCGATTTAAAGCGCGGCATTAATCGAGGAAGGGGAAAAAAGTACACGCAAAAAAAAAAAAAAAAAAATACATTTAACAAAATTAACATAACAAAAATTATATCATTCATTATTATATTTCACTTCATTTCTCTCGAGTTCTGATCTTTCATTTTTCTTTTCTTTTTTTTCCTCGATTCTTTCGCTTTTCTTTCTCTCCTTTCCTCGCGTTTCGTCGTTCGATTTTCACAAAAAAAAAAAAACTTCTGACAGAAGGAAAACTTTTTCCCTCGACAAATAATTGACTCGGCAATTACCTCGAGTCCTCTGATTCTCTCTCTCTCTCTCGATTGAAATCGAATCGGCGAGAGGAAACGAGAGGAGAAACGAGAGTTTTCGTCCGGGCGGACTTTCGAAACGCGAGATTTCCGGTTGTTTTCTCTCGCGAGGAGGACAGTGCCAGGCGCACGTACACGTACCGCCTTTCATCCCTCCTCCGTCTTTTCTTTCACAGCTGTTTCCACCACTGGGACGCGTCAAAGCGTGCTCGCGTCTCGTGAAATTCTCTCTCCTCGAAATTTCCCCGGCTCGGAGCGGGATGCAACCCGGATAATTTCCGCGAGGCTGGTCAGAAAAATCGGCGAGATTGCAATTTTTCGTGACACGTTTCAAGACAACGAAAACAACGCGCGTCCATCTCTCTATATTGGAACGTACGCTTCTGTTAATACAGGCTGTCCATAAAGTCTCTTTACAACTTCAAAATTTCATTACAAAGGCAACCGACGAGATGTCATCGTCAGATTTGCTCTGATGTACTCAGTGGTCGTCAAGGTTTTCATCACACTGCATTTCAGGTACACTGTTGATGAACGAGACACTGTTAAATGAAGCCCTTACAAAATGGCTACTACTCGAGAGAAGGCACAGTATGTATCATGATTTATTGAAAACCAAATCGGATCTGCAGAACACGGCGAAACTTCCTAGAACTAAGTATGGAAGAGATCCACCGTCCCGTCCATCAATTCGTGAATGGCGCAAGAAATTTATGGAGACAGGGACGAGTGTTCGATAAAGGGAGGAGTGGACGACCAAGAACATCGATCGCGTAAGAAACTCGAGTACCGTCTTGATGTGCTTCGTGCAACTAATACGTACCCGTCCGGGCGAAACAAGAAAAAACTTAAATACACACGTATCATTTTGCAATAATTTCCACTTATCTGTCCTTTCGTTTGCCATCGTAATAAATTTTTGAAATTGTAAAGAGACCTTATGGACACCCTGTGCTGTGTTCGTTAAACATCCTGTCGAAAAGAAAATGAAAACAAAAAGAAGAAGAAGAAGAAGAAACAAGTGGAAAGAATCTAGAAAGAGGCAAAAGACGAGAACGAGAAGAAAGAAGGCGGAGAAAGAGAAAACACCAGGTGCTGCAAGTGGTAATGGCCGAGCATGTCAGGAACGTGTTTGAACTCTAACGATAGCCGCTGGCTTCGCCACGGGCGCTGATAAGCCCTGTCCTCGTTTATGCGGAAAATAAAGATAAGCCACGGCCGACAGGGAGGAGGGGGGGGGCAGTCGTTTTCTGAAACAGTTCCTTTAAAAAGAACCAAGAAGAAACAACGCCTCGCTGTTGTGAGACTGGACGGCCAAAGAAAGAGAGAGAGAGAGAGAGAGAGAGGGAGGCTTTGACGTAATCGACGAGTACACACAACATGCACGAGGGAGACGTGGATGACGTCGGGCTTTCCAAGCATAATTTGCTATTTATCCTGGGCGAAATAGAATTTTAACGAGCAAAAAGCTGCCGAATGATCGATACCACGTACTGGAAAGATCGTTCCCTTCGAAATCGAGAGGCAGAAAATACGAGACACCCCATGGTATAGTGTGTTTTGTCGACTATTGCGTGTCTCGACTAACTATATGCTGATCTGGAGGAAAATTGATTAAAAAAAAAAAGCACAGGTTAAAATTTAGGTTTCAGACGAAATTATATATATATATATATATATATATATATATATATATATCTTCACCAGCAAAAGAACATGTAATATATAAATGTGTTACATATACGTAATTAAATTATATATCGGATAAATCATTTTTATCGGAACGAGTGCCGCGAAACGTGAAAATTTTAAGAATTACGAAAAAAGTCCCAAACTGGTCATTTTGGCAGTTCTACTACTACGCGTACAGAATTAAATTATTTTTATCGAGACGTTTAATACAACTGTTCCAGTTACCGTGTGCATGAAAAGAATCATTCAAACTTCAAGCTAGTCATTCTCGACCATTTCGCTACACTTTCAATCATTCGTCGTACATTAGACGAATTACTTTCAATTCAAATCATTCGACGAACCGACTTTTCAATTGAATCACTCGAAACGTTCGACACTTTTGCGTTTCGTACACGAAGAATCATTCAAATCAAAGGTGGGGAAAAAATTTCAAACTGATCGCTCCGACCAAACAGTCGCGCGAAATGCTCAGCCGAAAATCCGAGCCGAGAGTGGAAATTTCGAAGACAAGCCAATTCCACCGTGCCAGCGGAAGAGAATACCGCGAAACGCAGAGGAAGGGAATCTTCCCTCGCGCAACAGACACTTCTAGAACAGATAATTCACCGTGGAAAATTCCGCCGCACGGATGGGAACAATTTCACTTACTTAAACAGTGATTCCACGTCGTTTGTACGTAGCAACGAGAGACTGTGCGAGACACGCGCAGACAGTGCACACGGACGTGTTACACGTGCAGTATAACAGCGTGAGAGGGTGTTACAAGTGTCTGGCAGCGGAGAGAAAAATGGAGGCACGCGGCGCGACGAAAATCCGACCCTATTTCCCTTTCAATTTGCAGCTCCTCAAAGAGGCGCGTAAACAGTTTGCAGAAAGAGTTTTCCCAGACGTCCCCGCGCGAAACACCTCGCCGCTCCACAAAGGAGAACCGCGAGACCGCCGCCCGATTCGTCTCTCGAAGCCGTGGGACGTTTATTCTCGATCGCTTTAACGTACGTACGTACGTTCTTGAAAAAAATTCTTTTCTCAACGTGTCGTTCGTCGTCCAGCGATATCTTTCGTTCTCCGAGACGAACGATCGTTCGAGGCAATTGGCCGTCGAAAAATCGAATTCGAAAGATCACCAAACAATATTTTCCCCGCCCGCTGAGTGGGGAAATTGCGTTTTGGTAATTTCATAGCGACTTCTGCGAAGTGAGTTTCGACTTCGAAGCGTTGATTCAACGTCAATAAGGACAGTAAGGGGCGTAAACTCCGGTGACACGGAACGATTTTCCGCCGTTTACGTGTGTGTGTGTGTGTGTGTGTCGTGCGTCCCTCGGTGGCCATTTTCATGATATACAAACACATTCGCGGGGACACGTCCCTCTCACGGGACGTGTCTTATTTTACGGCGCTTGTAACGCGAGACGGCGAAACCCTCGTCTCCCTCAGTGTGTGTTTAAAAAGTGTCAATCTCGCCTTCGGCTTCTTAATATTTGCAAAACGAAAACTATTATTTACTCGCGAGAGTAAATACTGATACTCCTGCGATTCTTTCAATCTTTCAAACGATTAAACAGTTCGTTCCTTCCTCCGACACGCAGAGTCGTCTCGAAATACAAAATCTGACATTACAGAATTCACTGTCTCTCTCTCTCTCTTTTTAACCATAAAAGAATTCTTTTAATAAAAACAGAAACTACTTTCCAACTCCTGATTTTTAATTTTTCCTTTTAATTTTAGTAGCTACATGCATATCTAAAGGGAGTATCGTGGCCATGACACTCTCGGCGGAGTGGGGAGATCGACGCGGTGGAGGGGATAGCGCTAGGAAAGTGGGGGCAAGGGCCGCCAGTTAGCCACCTCTGCTCCAAAGAGTCCTCCACACTCTCGTCCTCGTGCTCAAATTTTCATCGTAAAAATTACAAACATCGCGGGAAACTTTTTCACTTCTTTAAATTCTAACCCGCGAAAATTCAATTGCAAACGAATCGTAACGTCACGAGTTGGAGAATGCATCGCCAGACGTCGATTGAGAATGATTTCCAACGTCTGACGCGCCACGTTGAATAAGAAACTAGAGTGGGATTGGCACGAGGGAATCAGGCCACGTGGCAGGAGGAACGCGAGTCGTACGGCGCGCGGAGACGCAGGGTACACAGTGCTTTATGGCTTACCATCATCAGGGACGCGCCCGTCCCTCGAGCGTACTGGAATTCCGGGACACTCACCTGCGAACAGAGAAAGAAAAAACTAGAATTGCTTCAATTTCCAAGTAATCTGCAAATGACTCGTTAACGTCATCGTTGTTACAAAAAACGGGTAATAATGAAACGCTCTGCTCCCGGCATTTGATAAAACGTCTGACGAGAAGAAGAAATTCTCATCAATTTAGCAGAAACTTTCAATTTCGTTGGTGGGACAATTCGTATTTATTATTTTCAATTTACTTTGTACACTTTGTTGCACATTCCATACGAAATAAATACCAAGTACAAGTGTTTATTTTTAGACCAGAACTGAGAGATCAAGGTGGTCAAAACGACCAGTTTATAATTTTCGTCAGAGGTAAAGCGTATTTTTAAAGATTTAAATAATTTCTCGCAAAATGTATATGAATAAAACCTTGTGTATTGTAAGGTTTCTTTATTTTTCTGACTTTATGCTTCTAGTGAAACTTTTATGCTTTAATCGTCGATAATTCTACAGTAAATCGCTGTCCATTTAATAACGTAATTTAATAAATAAATTAGAAAGAGGTAAGTCTAGAGTGCAAAGTTTGTGTGAGAAGAGAGAGAGAGAAAGTGTGTGTGTGCGTGTGTGTGGTCGTTTTTCTTTCGATAATCGGGCAAGTGAAAGATCCAAGCAGCGAGGCGGCGCAACGTCCGCAAGTAGTAACGGTCGACGCGTCGTCAGACGCCGGAAATTAATCCACGGAAACGCGCTCGCGTTCGGAGTGAATGCCGCGTCGGTCGATCAATTTCGCCAAGATATCTCGCGGTCTATTTAAACCAGCAACGACAAAAGCGCCAGCAACAATCAGCAGAATCGAGAATTCCGCCAGGGAACACGTTCCACTGCCGCGCGCGTTTCACAACTGCGAGATCGAAAATATCAGACAGACTGATTAGAAACTTACGAAATTCATAATCTGCGAAGCAATTCGGAAACACGGTACTTGGAGTTTGCAAAATTCGAGAAATTGTAACAATAAGTTGCACGCGTCAGGAAAAAAAAAACAAAAAAAAATTCATTCGAAACGCCAAAGAAAGAAATTGCAGATAAACGTTGACAAATGAGATAAAAATTCTGTTGCGAATGATTCCAAAGAATCGCGGGGAAGTTGCAAGGTTACCGCTCGACTACTTGAAATTTGCAAAAATGCTATTTGCGAAAATAGTTTAGTCGAAGTGTTATTAAAAAAAAAAAAAAACAAAAAAAAAACAATTCGTTCGAAATGTGAAATAAAAATTCCGTTGTAAATAATCGTAAAATGGGGGCGGGGAGAGATTGCAGAGATTGCTCTCCAACGCAACGTCGAAAACTGCAAAATTTCGTCCGACGTTCACGGGGGAAATTGCGGAAGATGGCAAACGCGGGCGAAACTTCGCCGACACGCACCCAGTTTCAATTCGCCAAACCCCCCTAAGAACACAGAGGCTCCGGGGCAGGTTTCATCGCCGTCATCCCCCACCACCCCTTTCGGGTGGAAATGCAGCTCCTTTTGAAAAGCGAAGCCAGCCACGGCGGGCGGCCTCGTCACGCCACGTCCAATTTGTGCGTGCGCGTTTTGAAGAGCTGTCACGCGCGACCTGCTTTTCCAGGAAAATTCGCTTATTAGCATCGTTCCCTATCCTCCGGATACAACGTTAACGTTTTAGCCCCTGCCCTCGAGCTTCCCTTTCACCTTATTGGTCCCATCGATTTTCCACCACCTCTCTTGTCACTCGCGTATTATTCAGTTGTTCCTTGCCCGGAAGCAGAAACTTAACGCTCGCGTTCAACGTCGCATCCAAATTCAATGAATTCAATTTTCAGAATTAAGACGGAAAACGAGCAACTGGGAAACTCGGAACGAGTAATTCACCGATTCTTGTGAAGTCGAAATGTTGGGTGACAGGCGGGGTGGCGCACGTTTGTTTAGCTTACTTTAGCTAACTTTTCGGGCGAGGCCAGAGGTGGAGATTCGATTTGAGGAATACTCGTTACCGCATCGCGAGTCTCTGTGCATTTACATATGGAAAATGACTGTCGTGACCTTCTTATTTTTACAGTAAGAAGACGTAGACAGACTCGCCCGTCATACATTAAACATCGTAAGAATCTCAGTGACATTTCCTCTTGCAATTTCCCTTTTTTTTTCTTTTTTTTTTTTTTTTACACGTGCGTCGCGGACGTTTCATCGAAACGCTTCAAAACATTATTAATGCCGGCGCATTTCCATCAGAAAAAGATTCAGACGACTGCATAATTCACGTTCAGTGCAAAGTTCACACCCGACAGAGAAACATCTCCTTTCTCCACGCCCTCCAACTCGTTCCTCTCGTAACAAATTTTCCTGCTTGCAATCGAAAAAGAAAACACCGTTCACATTTTCTTTGCACTTTCCACGAAACTCTCCCCGAAAAGTTTCGCGATCTTTGAGAGTTCGATTCGTTTGTACGTACCTACGCGAATTTTTCTGGTGGAATCTTTCCGACGCTCTTTTTTCCTTTTCTAAATCCTCCAGTAATCATTCAGAGATTCGTTGTTTCCAATTTTCCAAGTATTAAACAGAAAAGAAAAAAAGAGAAAGTAATTTAATCCGAAGCACGTTTAATTAACACGCTCTCGTGCGCGTATCGTTTTTCGTGCCGTGTGGGTTGCTCGCCTCCGCTAACAATTTCCCATATTGAACCATCACGGACGTGTTTCACCGATAGCCCAGACGCCACGTATATTCCGTGAAACTACCGTTGGATCCCGCAGGTTAGACAGGAATCGATTTCATCCGTGAAAAAAAGAAAAAAAAAAGAGAGAGAGAACAAGAATCCTCCTCCTCTTTGCTCAACCCTCGAGTTAACACTTGCCGAATAACAAAACAAACTCGGCGACTCGGTTGAACGGCGATGGCGGTACGTTGTATCGACACCGTCGTCCACCCCTTAGAAACACACAGCGTTGGAAAAAAAAAAAAAGACACCGCCTTGGACAGAAAACGGCGGTATACTTAAGGGTCGCGGCGGCACACTAATGCATGTACACTTAAGTCGGCGGGCCCACCGTAGAAGCAGCCGGTAACTGCTGCAGCTGCTTACACGCGGTAAGCCTTCCGACAGTTTCCAACCCTCTCCTTTCCCACCCCACCCCCCTCTCACTGCGCCCCTGCCCCTCATTCCACGTCATTATCATCCATTTGCTAATACAACAAGATAAATTGCTTTGCTTCGTTGCAACGTAACACCCTGGCTTGCGAGCCACCCTCTTTCGTCCCATCCCACCCCCTCCCACCTCGTAACCACAGCTATTTGAACGTCGCCGTTCGAGGAAGAAGGTGGCTCTCTCTCTTTCTCTCTCTTTCTCATCCCTCTCTTTCGCCGTAAGGGTTTCTTCGTTTTTCTCTCCCTCCCCTTGCCACCTTCGTTTCCTTTCTTCTCGACCCTTTTGTTTCGTTCGAGCTCGAGGGAATTAGGGTGTGAATGGGAGGATGAAACGCACGAGGGGGTGAAATTGATTTCTGCGCGGAAGTTGAAATAATGTCAGGAATTTTTCTTTTTTCCAACGAGATACTGGTGCTCTTTATTCAATTTCTGTTTATCGATTTAAATCTGTTTCTCCACCTCTTGCGCTGGAATGACGTGCCACCACGTCGAGAAAATTCTTCGTCCCAAAATTGTAATATTTCCTCAGTTTTAGGTATAACCCAGGCGAAACGAATAATAAATTGATTACTTCACAATAATTTCTGTCCATAGACATATCGTACAAACGAGTTCAAAAAGAAAGCAACGAATTATCATATACGGTTATTTGGTCACTCGTTACGGTCCGCAATCAGTTGCCCAGAGCAAACAGTCAACTTCTTGAGAAGTTTTCTCTGTCCCAAAATTACAATATTCCCTCAATTTTAAGTATATTTAAGTAATACCCAGACGAAACGATTAATAAATTAATTACTTCTCAATAATTTCTATCTATAGATGAATCGTACCGACGAGTATCTCAAACAGAAAGCGACGAATTATTGTGTACTCGGTTTGGTCACTCGTTACGGTCCGCAATCAGTTGCCCAGCGCAAGTGGTCAACTTCTTGAGAATTTTTTTGTCCTAAAATTACAATATTTCCTCAGTTTTAAGTATATTTGAATAATAGCCAGACGAAACGATTAATAAATTAATTACTTCTCAATAATTTCTATCTATAGATGAATCGTACCGACGAGTATTTCAAACAGAAAGCGACGAATTATTGTGTACTCGGTTTGGTCACTCGTTATGGTGCCTCAGATCAGTTGCCTAGCGCAAGTGGTCAACTTCTTGAGAATTTTTTGTCCTAAAATTACAATATTTCCTCAGTTTTAAGTATATTTGAATAATACCCAGACGAAACGATTAATAAATTAATTACTTCTCAATAATTTCTATTTATAGATACATCGTACCGACGAGTTCAAAAAGAAAGCGACGAATCATTGTACACGGTTTGGTCACTCGTTATGGTCCGCGATCAGTTGCCCAGAGCAAGTGATTAAGCTCCTCGTCCCTCTGTTTCGGGCGTGTCGGTGACTATTTTGGTGGAAAGAGGGGACTTTCAGTGTACCGCGCGAGACCGGCGTGAATTTTTCTTTTTTCCCCAGAATATCGTTTTTTTATTTAGTTTTTATTGATCGATGGAACTTTTGCGCTTGTCCTTCCGGGGGAGTTTGTTCTGTTTTGGGATGTTGTTTGACCACTTTTTTTTTTCCCCCCCCCCGGTGCGTAAAGTGAGAGCTTCAGTGAGTTGCGATAAATGGTAATACTGGAATGGATTTCTTTTTTTTTTTTTTTTTTTTTTTTTTGGGGTTTTTGTTTTTAGAGCATATATTGCTCTCGCGTTTCGTCAAAGTTCGCTGCAATGTTTGCTTCGTTTTTAGAGGGGGACGCAGTTTTTTTTTTCCTCTCTTCTTTCTATTTGCGGATCGCGACTCGTTTCATCGAGCTGGATCAACTATACTCTTCCAAACAAATTTCTCGCGATACACGAGCGATACGGGATCTCGGAAGAACGGCATGGAACTGCTTGCGAAAACGGCTCGCAGCACAACCTACCTACCTCCTCCGCGTCGAGTCTGGTTGCGCCTCGATTGCCATTTACATGCAGCTCGCCTCGCCGTCGCCATAAATAGCGAATATATCGAAAAGACGACACGATCTTATCGTGCGCTCGTTGCCGACGTTTAAAGGGTGTCCGATAATAGCGGCGAGGAAAAAAGCCCGGCAATCGTGCTAGTTGCGTGACCAGCCTGATAAAACCGCATCGATCCGCTTGCCAACTGTTTGTGTATAGTTCCTCTGGCCGATTCCTCCCGCTCCCTCTTCCGTCTCTTTTTCTTCCCTCCACGCTTGCCGAGGAAGTGATAGAGATTTCTGTACGTTTTAATTTCTGGAGGAAACGAATCATTTTAGGAGAATATTCAGTTTCCAAACTGAAACAAATTCCTCCTCTTATCACGTCAGATATTGCAAAATATTATAATAACGGTGCATCAAGAGCAATTTGATAATTATATTACAACAACAACGTGTTGACCTCTCGTGCCACGCACGTCGAGAATTTCTTGTCCCAAATTGCAACATTTTAGTACATTTAAATATACCAGTTACATTTATTTAAATATATAAACTTTATTCACACATACCAGTTGTATTTATTTGAATATAGTTTACTGCAACATTTTAGTATATTTAAATATATAAACTATGTTTACGCCATTGTAAACTATATTTAAACCACATTTGCCAGTTATATTTATTTAAATATAGTTTATTATATATATTTGAATATATCAGTTTCAAGTATACTTAAATGTAACCCCGGCAGAACAAATGATAAGTTTATTATCTCTTAATCATTTCTATCCGACGAAAGAGAAAGGTCACTCGTTATGGTCCGCGCAAGGGGTTAAACGCCAATTTGTGACACAGACGTTTCGAGCCGCGAAAAAAAGAGTGCAAGTGCGCTCGAAGCACGATAAATCGATTAAAATTAAAGACCGAACTCGAAAACGATTCTTTCGTCCACCGCGACGGGAAAGCGGACCAGTCGAAAAAACGCTCCTCCTCTCTTTAGACACGCGGCATCGCTCGTAATTATTTGTCACGAAATAATGGAGTTATTATACAATTATAGCGGAGAATGTGCAGCCCGGGCAGCGAGACAGCGGGGCGATGCTGTATAATAAAAGAGCGTAAATTAAGAAGAATGCAGAGGTGGGGAATGGGCGCAAGAAAAACGAAGAGACGAAACCCCGGAGACGGGAGTTATAATGCAACATTCCTCCAGTTCTCCCAACGCCCGCCCGTGAATAATAAACATCTATTACGTGCTTTAAAATTTCATCGTCGTGTCTGAGAATGAAAATTGGTCAGAAAACGGAGCACTCGTTTAACAGTCACACGTTACGCGTTCGCGACTAACGAAGGATGAATAACCGAGGCGTGAAAATATCGGCAACCATTTCTTGTATTTGAGAAAATGAATTTCAAACGACGGAGATTACTCCACGATATCCCTCTTGTTGGTCTTTCTGTGTACAACTGACGTTTCACACTTTTTTCGTTCATCAACGACTTCAGCGTCGTGTACTGTATACAAAATATTTCGAAATTTCATCGATACCGTACTGAGAGACTGCTTGATTACAATAACAAATGATAAACTAATTGATAAACTAATTTGCTGAGACCAATTTGCAAGTGTATATAAAAATCGCAGAATATTCATTCAACGAGAATTTAGGAAAAAGTTGACAATGTTGAAAGCGATTGTGACTTTTGTTTCTTAATACAGTAAATCATCACCGCATTATCTATTGTGAAAAATTAGTGTGTAACTTGAATATTTAATATTTTTAATATTTTAATATTTCAATATTTAATATTGTTAATTTTTTAATATTTTAAATATTTCAATATTTAATATTTTTAATATTTCAATATTTAATATTTTAAATATGTCAATTTTTAATATTTTAAATATTTCAATATTTAATATTGTGAATATTTTAATATTTAATATTTAATATTTTTAATATTTTAATAATTATAATATTTTAACATGTAATATTTAACATTCAACTTCTATATATTCTTTGCTCCAAACATAATTTGTTTCAAGAGTCTCAAACAATACGATAATAATAATGTTAACGGAAACGTTTTACACAATATACGTACTTCTAAGAAAACCCTAATATATTCATCGTTTCTAACATTATCACCCCCCTCGAGAAGATCGATGCAAGCTGAAGCAAAGATCGCGAGGTCTGAAAGAAAACGGAGGCAGAGAAGCTTCACCAATTTACGCGAGTCGTTATGCTTCCTCGTTCGTCCCCCATTGTTACAGCGAGGGCGAAGACGTTAAAGAGGGAGAAGTCGGCCAGCCCTACCGGATGCTTTCACCAACCCTGTTTACCAACCTGTCCGTCACCGACTACCAATTAGTATTGTAACCGGTGGACGTTTCCAACGGTGGCGGCGAAGAAACAATGAACAACGCGCCTGCCATTACGTCTCGTCCGCGAATGTTCCTGACGATGACGTCCGCGAAGGGAAATTCACGACGGAGAAAGAAGATTTCCCCTTCGCTGGTTCACCTTGGTTCTAGAAACTTTTGGGAAACAAGAGCTGCTGGATTTTCAGAGCAGCTGGGAAAATTAAGAAGATCGTTGCAATTTTCAGTAAAATTTCGACTAATAAAGGAATGACAAAATTCATACTTTTCCTGGGAAGAGACAAGGATTGAAATTAATGAAAAATAACGGTGAAAAGAATGGAGAGAAAATCAAATTTCTTTAGTAGAACTGTGATTAGTAGAACAATAGTGAATTCAGATTTTCTTTGGAAAGAGAGGATTGATTTGAAATCAGAAAATGAAAGTGAAAAAAAAAGTGGACAGAAAGTTAGAACTTTTAGTAAAATTGTTGAATAAAACGGTAGAATAATGGATTGGTAAATTCATATTCTCCTTGAGGAAAGAGAAGAGTAGTGGGTGCTCTGAGGGTTGATTTGAAATTTTTTTAGTAAAATTATGACGAGGGGAATATACGAGTCTATACTTTGGAATAAATACACTAGAAAACTATGAAATACTGAAATATTGGGGTACTGCATACGTACTGCATCGTAAAATAGTAAAATATCAGAAAATCGTAAAATACTGTAAAATTGTCAAAGATATATATTTTAATATAGTAATTAATGTATATAAATGTTAGCAACACTAGTATACCGTGGAACAGGTGTACTAGAAAATTGTAGAATATTAAAATACTAGAATACTAGTATACTAGAGCAACAGAATGTTACAGGATACTGTATACGTACTGCATCATAAAATACTAAAACATCAGAATATTGTAAAATACTGTAAAATTGTCAAAGATATATATTTTAATATAGTAATTAATGTATATAAATGTTAGCAACACTAGTATACCGTGGAACAGGTGTACTAGAAAATTGTAGAATATTAAAATACTAGAATACTAGTATACTAGAGCAACAGAATGTTACAGGATACTGTATACGTACTGCATCATAAAATACTAAAATATCAGAAAATTGTAAAATACTGTAAAATTGTCAAAGATATATATTTTAATATAGTAATTAATGTATATAAATGTTAGCAACACTAGTATACCGTGGAACAGGTGTACTAGAAAATTGTAGAATATTAAAATACTAGAATACTAGTATACTAGAGCAACAGAATGTTACAGGATACTGTAAAATACCAAAATATCAAAATACTATAGAAAATTGCAGAATACTGGTGAACGGTATTTTGATGTAGTAATTAATATATACATAAAAGTTTAACTATAACCAACACTAGGATATTGTGGAATATTAAAATACTGGAATACTAGTATACTACAGATTGTCACAGAACAGTATGAAATACTACAATATCAGAATATTCTAGAAAATTGTGGAATACTGATAAAAAAAGATACACGTGTTTCAAGATACTAATTAACGTAAGAAAATGTTGATCTACACATAGTCGACAGAACGTCCCTCTTTACAATAAACACCTGGCACGCTAATCGACAGAAATAACACGGTAGCAGCAACGGAGTATCAACGGGTGGAGGAAAGAAAAAAAAACAAAGAAAAACAAAAAGATAAATCTTCATTAATACCGCGGAGTTCGCTTAGTCAAGGATCTAATGAATCCTGACGCGTCCTTCCATTAATCTTCCTCCGATTCGGCGAGCAACGGTAGCAGCACGCATACATCGCGACTATAATGCAGTCATCATAACTCACGCCTCGCAAGTTTCGAATACCCACGGTGATTCTAATTTAGTTTGAGAGAACCGAGGCGGCGAACAATGCCGGCCGCCGGCCAATTTACATTTTCGTTCGTCTGACGAGGCGAACCGAACGTAGTCGAAAAATCGTTCCCCGATTTTCAGAAATTACAACGGTTGCGACGAAAAGTTTCGTATAATTGCTCTTTTAGAAAATTCTGCACGTCTTCCAAATATACATAGTATTATTATAGTGTATATGGTAATGTTTTCTTCAAATTTGATAAATCAGTTATTATGTATATTCTAGTTAAATGTATTGACATTTAAAGGTGGTTATTGTTACATTATAGATTAAAACTGTATTAACTCTTAAATAAAATAAAATCTTGTACAGTATCAAGAAACGACATTATTTATGAATATCCACGATATATATATGTGGTATAACGTTTGAAACTGAACGATGAAATTTCTAAAAAATTATTCGCGATGACCGAAAGTGGAAAACTTCTTGTCTTCTCGACTCGCTTTTACATTCCTTTCTACACGTGGTGATTTAATTTACAATTACACACTTACAATCTGACGATGTTGATTTATAATTATACATTTACAGTGACAACATCAAGTTAAAATTCTAATTCATTGCTACTTGACACTGCTCGCCGCAGCAACCATCGAATCGAATCTCATCTCCCCCCAAAATGAAAATTTCCAAAGCAGCAACCTCAGTCGAAACTCGATACATTGATCTTTAAATAAAAAAAATCATGCTCAACTCCCCCCCCTCGAAACGTCAAATCAATATCTGATATACTCGTAGCTCACATGCTCGTACAGCTCCACAATACCGTGCTCGCTAAGGAAGGAGAGACAGAGAGAGAGAGAGAGTTACTCGTTACTCTCTACTCTCTACTCTTTCGAAACGCATCATTACCGCGACACAATGCACGCTAATCCTCGCTACCGATGGGAACGCGATACCGCGCGATGCCCGGGGATGTCTCGTCGACGCAGATTGAGATTTGCTTCCCTCCTCCTCGATGGATAAGATTGAAAAACGGATTACTGGAAGGTGATCGGAGCATCCGGCAGCCAAGGATCGGCTGGCGGGGGCCATTCAGCCCGGCAGCTGGCTTTTGTGATTTTCTCATTACCGGGTGGAGGCTGCTGCTGGCTCCGACTTGGATTCTCAAGTCGGCCTTCTCCGCTTTTCATCTCTTATTTCGCCCTGACTCTCTTACACGCGACCACGCGTCCCATCCTCCGCTGCTTTTGAGAGAGAGAGAGAGAGAGAGAGAGAGAGAGATCGGTTGACCCGCGTACCAGAAGAATCGGAAATGTACTTGGAAATTACGTTTCCATCCGATGAGTGCCAACTAGAGATCCTTAGGTCCTTAGATCGTCCATACTTCTGTTCGATGCATGCACTTCATCGATTTCTCGCTTCTATCGCTGGCTGCACACATGAACCTTTGGATTTGAGTTTTAATTGGAGGAATTTCACAACGAAACTCACCGCGTCGCTGGAGCAATGTAGTTCGTTTCTTCGAATTCTCTCACGTGTCTGAGAGACATTAAATCGATCTTCCCAACGATCGATGATCTCAATAGAAAATTTTATTTCCAATAGTTGATCGTTTCCTGCACTGAAAACTTTATTCTTCGTACAATTGTCTCTCGTACGATTGAAAGATATCAAATCAAGTTTCACATATTTAATTAGTTTGTTCTTGATACGATTAATTCCTTGAGCCCTTTCACACTGTTGAAAAAATGTTCAACATGTTCAATGAAAAATTTTATTAGTATTGTACTGATTAAAAAATATCGAATCAATTTCTGTTCCCGACGTAATTAATTTTTCGAACTTCCCTACGTACTCGAAAAGAAATATCACTTCTCGATAAAGAGTTCTACTTCCAGTGTAACATACTAATTATTTTTTTAAACTCTCTCGCACGATCGAAAAGACGTCGAGTCAACTTTCACATAAACACTCGTTCTCGGTACCAGCTTGCCATGTTCGTTTTTCCAATTTCTTGAGTCACCTAGCAGGGAGATCGATTTTTAAAATTATCATAACGAGACGGTGCAACAGTAACGAGCTTGAAATATATTCAGGCACACGAATCTCTCTCTCTCTCTCTCTCTCTCTCTCCCTAAGAATTCGTACATAACAAGTGGAAAATTAATTTCGCGGCGAGTGTCTTATCGCTGTTTGCGCCGGCCAAATGAAATAAACATGAACTCCGTGGACTCTCGTGTTTCGAGACGCGAAATCTCCCGTCGATTATTCCCGGCTGGCTCCATTAAAAGTTCCTGCTAAACTCGATTTATCCACGGCCGCGTCTCGAACTGGGGAAAAAGAAAATTCCCCACTTTTCGATGTGTTTCGCCTCGCAATTAGCGGCTTAGTCGATTGACGGATATGAACGAGAGACAGAAAGAGAGGGAGAGAGAGAGAGAGAGAGAGATTATCATAAATATTCCGTGAGAGCGGAAAATATATATTTCCGTACACGCGCGTATTATCGAAAGTAATTAAGATCGATTATCCTTAATCGTATTATCTCAGTCATTATCGCGTTAGAATATTCGCGGGACTCGTTATTATTGTTATTAAATTTATTTTAAAACAACAATTCTGCATTAGCGCAATAATGGAATTTCTGTAATTAATAATCCTGCGTATAATAGTAATCGCGATTGTTATTATCGTACCGTTATTATCGCCAGCGACGGAAATATCATTCGACAAAAACTCTCGAGTTCTTCGCGCATTTCTTTCCCTTCGTTTTTCTTTTTTTTTTTTCCCCTCCTTTTTTCCCGCCATTAAAAATTATTATCGCCAGCGGCACGCATGTACACGTTTCGCTAATTATGTCGATTTCGTTGCGTCGTCGGTCTGCGAAATTTTTCAGCGATCGGTAATCCGACTGTAACAACGATATATCAATTATCGAAAATGTGATCCGTTTACGAAGTTATTGTTCGCGCGAAATTTCATCATTATCGACGTCGTTGCCATTATCATCGTTGTTTATTAATGTTGTAACACGGTCGTCGTAAGTGTTGCCGGGTATTCCCGGCGTTGTTGCAACAGGGTGCCGAAATTTAATATGTTTATATTATAATTCGATACACGATACAAACGCCGATGTACAAGCGCAATATCAATTCCACTAATTAACAACAGAGCGCGAGTTACTTATCAGATCACCAGTTTCGTAATTAATTCCCCAAACCTGACAACTCACTCGCCAAATTCACCAGCCAGCCATAATTTCGAACGTATCGCGTAACATTGTGTAAATCAATGGTCTACGAAACAACGTTTCCGGCGCATCATTATAGCGGGGCGACGCGCTACGCCGATGGGATATCACTTCGTTTCACCAAGTTTCATTGTTCCGCGTGTACTGCAAATTAGCAAAAATGTCGAAACTCTGTGAAGATACTTGAACATCATCGGTTCGAGCGAAATTCCTTTCGTTTGCAACTTGCCGAACGATTGAAATCCTTATTTTCAAATTGTTCCGTCTCACGCACTATGACACACCATCATCCACGACTCACTACTACACTCGCCTCGCTTACATCTCACACACACGCACGCACACTAACATACACTCCAAGAAAAAAGGCAGTCGACAGCGTTTTGGAAGATTGGAGACAGTCAGTCGAAAAAGGGAATCAATCGAGACAACGTCACAATTAATGTACAAATCTAACACATAATAAAGGAAATATAATAATATAGACAATAGTGTAAATAAAAGGGCAATCCTCCTAAGACAAGACGGTAACATTGAACTAGTTAGTATTCGTAAAGGAATACTAACACCGTGGTCGGAAATTTCGGTTTTTTTTTTTTTTTTTTTTTTTTTTTGGAATTCTGGTACGGAACACAAATAGCTTGTAAGTGTTGCGCGCAATAAGATTGAAGATGCTACTCACAAATTTCGAGGCAATAAATTCACGCGATCGCAGGTACTCGAGAACACGTAGCAGCTATTAACGCGAGATAATGATGGGAAGGGTAGATAAAACGAAATTAAAGCAAAGGCTGACTGAGCTGTTTCCGGTATTCTTTTTTTTCTCTCTCTCTCTCTCTCCAGCCTAATTGAAAAGATCGGAATAAGCGCGAATGTACATACATACTAAAATGTGTATGCTATATAACCGTGGGGATAGCGATTTCGCATACTTTCTTTTTCCAAGAAGGGAGAAATTTTCGCAAGCTGTTCGTTTTCGGTCATTTCTGATAAGAATATTCGGCCAATTATGAATTAACGTAGAGCAATTTCGTTGTTTTTCTATCTGTTGCAAAACGCGATTTTCAGAAACGTAATATAAGTTCATCAAAGTATTTTAATTTTCGTTGTTTCTTTTTCTAAGAAGCATAACAGAAATTTTTAAAAAATTTCGAACAGATACTTCAAGTCTCGGTTAATTGTAAAACGCAATTTAATAAAAATTTTTCGAATATAGATTGAAATACTGAAACACTGAATTAATTCTATCGAATGCAAGGAATGTCATAAAATTTCGTTCATTTAAATCCTGATTTTGTCAAAACACACTGCTCAACGTTGGTCAATTATTAAAGAAATCTACCGTCAACTGGTTTCAAACTCGTGCTTAATTAATTTCGCTGAAATAATTGGAAGGAGATCCTACTGAGCCAAAATGAAATCAACATCAGAGTGTAATCAATTTGGCAGTGCAAACAAATTCGGTTCGGTTTCATCTACGAGTTTTATTTGATTAAACAAACGAACGCACGCAGAAAATTTAAAACAAGGAAAAAAGAAGTGGAGAGACTCCATTAAATTCGACAGCAAATTAATAAATTTCCATCGGCGAAAAACCGAAAATATACATACTGCGAACTAACATAAATTTCAGAGATCTACCTGCTAGAATCGAACCTCTCAAACATTTCAGAAATACATCCGCCGTAACCTGAAAAAATTATTAAACGCGAGCGCAACGAATGAAAGAAAGAAAAAAAAAATCTCGACGACTAGTAAATTTTCGAAACTCGATCTGTCCCGATCGACCTCGAGAAAAACAAAATCCTGAAACGATCGACCGCAGAAACACGGCAGCGAAAGAGTAATCAATGCAAAAGCACATTGCTGGAAAAAAAAAGAATGAAAAGGAGGAGGAAGGAGAAAGAAAAAAAGTCTGTCCGTAAAACGTAGAACAGAAACGCAAATGGGGGAAACGTTTCTCCGAGAGACGGACGCGTGTCGCGAGAGAAGGGGCGCGGAAACGGCGGGGGCAGCCGACAAAACGAAAACGAAAACGAAAACGTGGAACGGTGATACGCGTGGGGGGTGGGTGGGGAAATTTCGCGAGGGTATCGAGTGGAACGCGCGAAACGGGTTCGAGGGAAACGACACGTTGCCTTCCGCCGCTTCGTCTCGACCTTCGGCTTCGTTGCGGGGTTGAGACGCGCGATAAAGGGGTTGTGAGCCAAGTCGGAAGGGGTTAATTTCGTCGAGAACGACCGCGGTCGAAACGTTCATGGTCGAGAGCTCGCGTGGAACGCTGCTAGAGCGGGCGCTCTCGGACGCGTGGAATTAGAAATTTCTGACACGTTTGTAACGAATATTGTTATCGTATATAATATCGTCGTAAATGGTTGCTTGATACTTGAAAATCCACGAACGGGACGAGTCAACTCAGCACCAAGTAGATCCTTGATTTTGGAATATTGGAAAATTTGAAGACGAAGAAGGATTTCGTCTAAATTTGAAATTGGGATGATTCTGCAAACGAAACAATTAAAAGAAACCCACGAAACTGATCTTGTTAAATTTAATTCAATCCAAACTGATTTTCTTAAATTCGGTTTGATTGAAATTGATCTTGTTAAATTTAATGCCACGTTAGTAACTCGAGAGTTTCTATTCCGAAGAAAGAAATTGCCCGCCAACGAAAACCCACGTAACACGCGACTACAATCCCATCGGTAACTCGAAACAGAAGTTTCCAAATTCCCACAAAGACGCACCGTCGAGATTCATCGATTCTCGTCGTATCGCTTCAACAAATCTTCGTCGAAATCCATCCGGTGGATAGAGGGAGGCGCGACGTTGAAAACGCGTTTCGTTTCGTTCAAATGTCTCGATCCGTTCGCGAGATACGGAGCCCGAAAGTCGAGCGCTTCAAGACGCAGTGATGCTGGTCAACGACGTGACCCACATTCTCCCGAGCGAGTGAGTGAATACTACTCACTGGGAGTAGCGGAGTAGTAAAAACCCGCTGAGTCAGCGGGTGTCATTGAGTAGCGCTCACGTGGTTCGCTCGGGATAGGTCAGCGAGTTGGCGCGAGCGAGACGAGACGAGAAAAAACAGACCTCGCTTCCGACGACGATATCTCCGAGACCGGAAGTCCGATCCGAACGAATCGAACGACGTTTTAAAGAGCGGGCCTCCCCGCTCCTGATGGCGTGGCTACGAGTCTGCTGCGACGACTCGTTGCGGCGTGATTGAAAGTATAATATACATATTATTTTAGAGATTTTAAGTGACACACTTTTTCTTAAATTTCTTCTGTCGAAAAATACTCGGCGTATAAAGCGAAAACTATCAAAAGGTGATAACGCGCTAACGCAATGATCATCTGCCTGTTCTTATTGATCCTAATGTGGGACTGTTGTTTTATTACCGACAGCAAAAAGTTGACAAATCGATCGCGTCCGACACAGATTTTAGGTGGCACTCTGAAATAAGAGAGTTTACTTATAAATTTGTTTCATTAATTTTACAGAAAGACAGAAAGATATCAAACGATGATAACGCGTTAACGCAGCAGGATCGCTCCTCCTTCCTGTTCCTGTTCCTGTTGATTCCCAAATGAGAATTGTTGTTTTATTACCGGCGGCGGGTGGTTGATAAATCATGCAGCGGGCGCGAGATTGATAAATTCAAGGGGAAAGGCGGTCGGGCAGAAATTAGAGTGTCTGAACAGAGGGATTATGCCGGCATTAAATGCTTCGTGCTTCGTGTATCAAAGTAAACCGGAACGGAATTTATTGGCGAGTTATTCGTGAATAAATGAGGCGCGGTGCATTATTTAACGACGAACGCGCACTCAGTCGCGATCATTTCGTTCGATCATCCCAAGAAGAGGCAAGAAAGAACAGGAGATGATTTCCATTCTCGTGTTCCTCGCAGAGACGGTGGATTAATTAACGGGCACGGAGGATTCGGTAAACTTTAATAAGGTAAACCATGAATGGGTTGGAGAGGTGTAACTAGGAAAATCTCGGACGAGATAACGAACATCTTCGTTACGCAATTGAACAAGCCGAAGACAATTGGGAGGTGCCAATTAAACAAACCGGAGGGAAACTGTAACGCGAAGATTTCGAGAAGTTTAATGATATAATTCAACAAACTCGGCGCAACGCGACGACAATCCGACGCCGCCGTGAGAGAAAAGTTGCCCGACGTCGCTCTGTATTTCGTCGAATTCCGTTCGACGCTGGATTGCCGGGAAAATTATAAACTTCGGGGTTGCTAAACGTTTCGATTTACTTAGATAAACCTTACGACGGGTTTATATTCCACGGGAATAGGAATTTCGACGAATTTAAATGCATTAAATGCAACCGCAGTGAAATTAGACAAACCTCGCGTCGGATTGGAACGATAACAGCCGCAGATAGCGTAAACTCGACGCAATTCGGAGCGAGTACGTTGATGCAAATTTTACAAAATTCTAATCTCGGGCGGAGGGATCCGCTGCTCGTTGTGGTGAACGAACATCAACTTGTTGCGAATTATTCGAGAAACGATTCGGTAATTCGGCGATGAACAACGAGGCAATTGAAGGCCGATCATTCAGCGACGGTAATCTCTTTTGTATCTCGCGAGGAAACGGGATCTCGGTCCGACGAATCGTCTCCGTGAGTGCATTGCGTCGTAAAACGAGCAACTAGCGAGTATTTCGATATATTCCAGCTTCCTTCCAGGCAAGCAAGGATCAACGAGAGGCGACGACCAACGGGATGCGAAAATACGACAATGCTGAGAAAATGAAACGCAGAGCGTTTCGAATTGTTCCTCTAAAACAAAAACAAAAGCATCGAATAATGTCATCCACTGTGACAATTTGTGACTAGCCAAAAATAAAATACTATAATATTCTAGACGCTAAAGTCTAAAATCATTAACTCCTACAATCGAACTTTGTATCAACGTCGACAAGGTCACAGTTACGATTCGAAAGAAAAACCACGGATTTCGAGTCGCGAGTAACTTCGTAATTGGATGGAAAAGGGTTGCCCTTCTATCTATCGTAATTTTCTCTCCCTGTTTCCTCATTTCGTGTTTCGTTCACCGATTGTACTTGCAACCATAAATTCGCAAAAAGTATCGCGCGTAATCGAGTCTTGGATTCCGTTTGCGTCTTCGTCATCGAATTGAACCTTCCGGCATGCAAAATGACGGCGGCGAACGTGTGCACAGAGAGAGAGAGAGAGAGAGAGAGAAAAGCGAGGTGAAATTACACGTTCCACGATAACGTCATTAATCATTCTGTTTCGAATGTTCACCGTGTAAATAGAGGATCGTTTTGAAGCGCGGCCGTTTCCGCGCGGATTATCTCCCCGACGTCCATGCGAAACCGGCCTCGCCGCAGTTTGTAAGCGTACATGAAATATTGAACTATTAGCCGGCGGCGATATATCATTTTAATATCGGCCGGAATCAATAGCGCTGTCCGCCGGGTTAATTACACGCCTCTATCCCCCCCACGGCAGATCATTCTCGCGACAAACGCGTTCTCCCTTTCCACTCTTCTTCCAACCCTTTCTGTTTCCCTCCGTTTCTGTTTGTTACGACGATATGGGCAAGAAGACGTACATTGTTACGACAGAGTTCAAGCGGAGAAAGAGAATAATTGCGATATCTAGTGTAATTAAGACTATTGTTAGTTGGAATATTTATTTCTGGCAGAATTTTTTTTCTTTTCGTTGCAACAGCGAGAAAATGTTTGAAAATGCTTGTCAAAAGTGAATTAAAAATATTATTTGGATATCGCAATTACGCTGCTATTTGCAATTGTTAGAATAAATAATTATAATTATATAATTATACTATATTATTTTTAATTATATAATAAATGTATCAAATTTGTAGAAGAATTCTAGAGAAATATCTGAAGTATCACAAGTGAACTAAAAAAATTACTTGGATATTGCAATTACACCTTTTGCTAGCAATCGTGAAATAAAATACAGCAAGTTAATAGGATAATTTCTATGTATAGTAAGAATGAAGAACGTTTGAAACATCAAAATTGAACTAAAAGTTATTTACATTGCAATACTACCTTGCAATCGTACAACAAATGTAGCAAGTTAATAACTGCAAAATATGTTCTTCCTCCAACAATTATTATATATCGAAGTATCGAGCAGAAACGTGTCGTGTGTGCATGCAAGGATACAATTTCCCTCGATTCGACTTTGAAATTTCTTTGTAATCAGTGCAACGTGGCTGTGCAGTCGTTACTTGAACAATTTGCAAGTAAACGAAAGAAGAAGAGAGAGAGAGAAAAGTGAGAATCAACGAATCTTGGAAATTAACGACACAACAAGGAGGTAAAAAAAAAAAAAAAAAGAAAATCGATAGAGAAAGGCACAAAGACGAATTCGCGGAGTTGGTGTCGCACTTCCGGTTTCCGTGACTCGCGCCAACAGCGAACGATCGTTCAATCACAACGAGCATGCGATCGCTCGCAGTCGAAAGTAATCTAGGAATCGGGGTTCGTAGATCGAAAACCCGTCGACCGTAAAAACGGATTAGAATAACGCCAACGAGGAGATAAATGTTGCTGATAACGTCGATAACTGGCAACGCTACTTAGCCTCGACGTTGATAAGTACGATGAACTAGCCCAAGAGGAATCGACCAAAGTTCTCTCCCTCGGATTTCCAATTTTTTCTCTCTCTTTTAATTCAAAACTGCGAGCCAATAGTCGTGAATAATATTTCAACACTGCAATGAGACGAGATTGGTCTCACTTGAACTCGGTTTTTTTTTTCAAAGACGTAGCGAGAGGAAGCGTAAGTTTCTTGTTGTCGAAAATTGTTAAAAATCTTCCCCGCGACTAGATTACGTCGTGGTTTCGAAGATTTGCAACGATCCTTCAAAACTTACTGCATGACTATTTTTCACGATTCTATCAAACTTTGAATATTGTTACAACATAAGTTGTTATTGTTAATATAACGTAAGTTTCAAGGGATCGTTGCGAAGAAGCGACGAAAGAAATTCCCCAACGAGAATTTTGCCGATCCTCGGGAGTAAATGTGTCGTTGTTTCGTTAAATGAATTGAAAAGTAGAATCGACCAAGACCAATGTTTCGAGTCGTGAAACGACAGTGAGCCTTGTTGCTTAAAGGAGAATTTATCTAACAATTTCATCCTCAACCGAAATCGCCTCGCTGCCCGCGACAGCGACTATTCTTTACCTCGATCTGTCGTCTTATATCGGCGTGATATCGCGGTAAAGCCAACTCCAGTTGCGGACAGGGGATACAACTGGGGATTGAAAAATAACAGAAATCCCCGCGTCCCGACGGTGGTTCGTCTAGACTGTCCGCTGGGACTCTGTCGCAATGAAATGCGTCGCGCTCGCCATGGATCGTTTAAAAATGAAAGCTGCCTACCACGAAGTGTTGTGCAGAAATTGGGACGGTAGAAAATTAATTATCAACTATCTGCGATTATTTCAATCTCTTTGGTGGTGCTGATTTTAAAAGTGACAAATATTCGTCAAACACAGAGTGTGTGTATTGAATTAAAAGAAAACGACAATAGTCCTTTTTTTAATTAATAACTTTGTTGCTCAATTAAATTAATATCAATAACAAGAAGACAATTTTAGCTCGAGTTTAATCTAAAAATATTCTAAAATATCTAAAATTTGCAAATGCGTTTCATTTTCCACAAAATAATTTAACGTGTATTATATAAATTATGAGAAAATGACACTAGTTTTTTTTTTTTTTAATGAATAACTTTGTTGCTCAACTAAATTAATATCAATAGCAAGAAGACAATTTTAGCTCGAGTTTAATCTAAAAATATTCTAAAATATCTAAAATTTGCAAATACGTTTTATTTTCCACAAAATAATTTAACGTGTATTGTATAAATTATGAGGAAACGATACTAGTTCTTTCTTTTAAATTAATAACTTTTGTTGCTCAACTAAATTAATATCAATAGCAAGAAAACAATTTTAGCTCGAGTTTAATCTAAAAATATTCTAAAATATCTAAAATTTGCAAATGCGTTTTATTTTCCACAAAATAATTTAACGTGTATTATATAAATTATGAGAAAATGACACTAGTTTTTTTTTTTTTTAATGAATAACTTTGTTGCTCAACTAAATTAATATCAATAGCAAGAAGACAATTTTAGCTTGAGTTTAATCTAAAAATATTCTAAAATATCTAAAATTTGCAAATACGTTTTATTTTCCACAAAATAATTTAACGTGTATTATATAAATTATGAGAAAATGACACTAGTTTTTTTTTTTTTAATGAATAACTTTTGTTGCTCAACTAAATTAATATCAATAGCAAGAAGACAATTTTAGCTCGAGTTTAATCTCAAAATATCCCAAAATGTCTGCAATTTACAGATGTGTTTTATTTCCCACGAAATAACTTAATTTCAGTAACAGATTACATAGTACTAATATAACATTACAACAAATATACTCGTCATTGGGCAAAAAAGAAAACTGCCATTTTTTTCGTGAGTATACTCGTCATTCACAGATGAGAGGTTAATTTCGACTTAAATCCAGCCTCCTCCCAGCGTAAACAATTCACGTTCGCTCTCTAAAACGTCGACAGTTCGTTTCGATCGTTCGCGAATTTCGGGAATTCGGCGTAATTCGCGAGAAACTCGACGCGTGTCATAACGCGGAAGAGAGGATAGTTGGGAGGCAGCGGACATTAAAACGCGCGCGCCCCTTCGCCCACTGCAACGTGCTATGTTTCACACGATCACGGCCCGGTGTGTGCCCATTGTGCTATTAGCCCCGTTCTGCTTAGCTCGAGACAATCCCGATAACGAGCTTTTACCCAGTTTCGATTAGAAACGGCTAATACCCCCGGCACCGCGATTTCTCGCGCGCCCCCTCGCCGTCGTTTACACGTCCCTGGCGAAATTAATTAACAAACGGCCTCTCAAGGAAAATCTCGCGCGCTCGTGTCGCCATCTGAAATTTTGGATTTGCAGTTCGAAGCGAAACTGGCGATTTCGACGATTTTGCGAATTTCACGAAATTGAATGTATCTCGGCGTTTGATACCTCATTTTTGCTCTATTCTTTTTTTTCCTTTTTCGTCGTACTCGCTCTTTTGCAGTGATTTCTTTTTTTTCTTTTTTTCCTTTCTTGGAGACAGAAACGTTTAATTCAGCGTCGCGTAGAAATCTATCTTCGCGGGGGCGGAAATTCTGGCCACGGCTGTGGACGTGTCTTCGGCCGTCACGCGTTGTACATTAATTTTTCACGGTGATACGGAGGCTCCCGGAGAGAAGCTCGCGATCAATCATTCCCCCCACGGAATCGCGAAAACCGGGTCCGGCGTCGAGAAAAAGTATCAAATTTCCGGCGTAGATCTGTGGAGAGAAAAGGGAAGAAAAAGAAAAAAAGGAAGGAAAGGAAAGAAACGGAAAGAAGGGGAAAAAACGAAAGAAAGAACGTGGTGGTGTCCAAGAGTTGGCGGGGAAACTAACGTTTCCATGATCTGAACATCTGTCTCCGTTTTTCTTCGCCGAGTCGTATCATTTTTCACGGGCGCGCGACGCGATAATCGGCCTTGCGTCGAACATCCCCCGTTTCATCCCCCGAATTTATCGAATTTCAACCGGCCTCCTGTCGATTAATATTGCACGGTTCCAACGAATTATTTTCGAATATACACAGAGATCCTTCGTTCCTCACGGTCATCCCTCTGACAAGTAAATCAATTGATTTAAGGATAAGTAAGTATGTTATTAAGTAAATGAGAATTGAATTCCTATGGTAAGTAAATAAGAATTAAATCCCTGTGGCAAGCAAATTAATTGGTTATCTTTTGGTGATGAGGTTGAAAAAGATACGCGAGGCAAATTTTTAGTCTATCGATAGCTGCGAATTTAGAAATTTATTCGGAATTTTGTACATTTAGCTAAATATTTCTAGAAATTTAACTGTTCGCAATTTTGTATGAAATTTATTTAAAATTCGAGAAATTTCAGTTGCTACTTTAATAATTTAGCCGTCTGCAAAGTTTAGAGAGCCAGTCGTAGAGAATTTTAAAAATTCAGCTACTCGCAAATATAGAAATCTTGCTGTTCGTGAATTTAGAAATTGGTCAGTATCTCTAGAATTTACAATTTCAAAAAATTCAGCTACTCGCAAATACGGAAATCTTGCTATTCGTGAATTCAGAAACTGGTCAGCATCTCCAGAATTTAGAATTTCAAAAAATTCAGCTACTCGCAAACGGAGGAATCTAGCTGTTTGCAAATTTAGAAATTGTCTAGAATTTAGCAAATTAAATCACTCGCCAACGCAGAAATTTCGCTACACGTGAAATTGGGAAACTTGGACGCCTATCGATTGATACATCTTCAGAAATTTCGAAATTTCATCTTAATCCCAATCTTGGAATACTGCAGAAACTTAGCCCTTTAGAAAATCAGAGACACTCGTATCTGTACACGAACGACGAAATTACGATACTCGTAATTTTCAATCGCCAAATATTTCACATCTCTTTAGCTTTTGGTTATCTAGCCGTCGTCGCCTAAATCCCCCGGGGAGGGCTACCGAGGAACAAAAGAAAGAGAAGAAGGAGAAAAAGAAAAAAAAACGCAGAGAAAGAGAAAGATCTCTCCAATAAATAAGAGCAAACAAAGGACAATGGCGATCGAGGTGACACGCATCACGGGTGGATCACGGGATTTGCCAGATCCCCGGGGCCTGGACCAGGCGAACGGAACGTGGAAGAAATGAGAGACAGGAGCCTCTGGGTTGATCCACGTTGCAGCGAGTAGAAACGTCGTCGCCTCGCACGCTAGATATATTTTCCATTTCGGGCAAACGAGACTGGCATCCGTGAAACGCATCGGTCCGCTTCTCCCCCTCCTGCTCTATTTACATCCGTGTGCCGGACACTGGAATCGAATTTGCGAATCTTCCCCCCTCTGTTAAGCGAAAACGACTTCCCCTTTGGAACTTTGGACGTTTAGACACGGTTCCAGCCATTTCACTGTGAATTGCAGTGATTCACGAAACTCGCGAATTTGAAAAACTGGCCTTCGAGAAATTGTCGAAAGTTCAATCTCAATCTGCTCAATTGTCCAATGTAATACTATATAATTCTGAAATTGAAGATACAACGTGGGAAGAAGGGAATTGGAAATAAATTCGGACGGTGAGAGAAAAGAAAGAGAGAGAAAGAGAAAGCGACCGGGTTCGAGAGACGTCGACGTCGACGTCGGGAAAAACCGGCGGGCGGACTGCGTGGAAACGAGACGATAAATGCTAATTAACGTCTGTAACACGGCGGAGTTTACAACTCGCCGCCATAAATGTCCAATCAAGGGGCAAACTTCGCGATGACGACGGTTCTCTCGCTCCTTAAGCTGTCGAGTTAGTTTCCGGCACGCTAGTTTCCACCGTTCCGCTTCTTTCCCTCTTTCTCCGTCTAGATTAACTCTCGCTCCCTCTCCCTCCCTCTCTCTCTCTCTCTCTCTCTCTCTTGCTTTCTCTGGACTCGTATTTCTCAGTAAATTTCGTTGTATAATTAACGTTTAATATCCCAGAGCCGAGAGAGGCAGAGCGCGCGAGCGCCAGCTCCCGGTTTTCGCGGTTTGCGTCACAGCGAAGCCGGATCGCCTCGAATTAACTGCACCGACGCCACGTAATCTGAAACGCGATAGCAGCAGCAGTAGCAGCGTGGCAACCTCGTCTCGTTTGATCGGGGGATCAACCGACCGTTTTCATCCTCGTTTCCATTTTTTTTTTTTTTTTTTTTTGGACCTCTGATATTTTGTGGAGAATTTCTTCTTTCTTTTTTCTTTTTTAAATGAGAATTTTGAAGAAACAGAAGGAAGGAATCAATTTAAAACAATTTGCATTAACTAGTATTAAAATTGCAATATTTTCACAGTTTCAAGTACATTTAAACAGAACCCAGAACAGGCAAAACAAATAATAAATTTATTTATTCCCTTCTTAGTAATTTCTATCCAGTGACATAAGGGGAGGTTTGGTCACTCGTTATGGTCAGCAAGGGGTTAAAGAAATACGATATTTCGACGAAGATAATTGTTCGGTTACTCATTTAATAATTTTCGTCAGGTACTTTCGGTACTCGTTTCGCAGAAACACGCGTGTCGCCAATTTTCAGAAACGTGCACGATTGAAAATCCCGATGTTTGCGACCTCTTGGAACTTGGATCCGCGAGCACAACGAACGAGCAGAAATCCAACTCGAGGCAACTTCTTCTCACCGTGACTACCACCACTTACACGCCACCGTATACGCGTTGGTAACACCCGAAAACTGTCACGAACATTTCCCAGGCCCTAAAAACCCTGGGAACGACGTCGCCGCGAGCTATTAAACGACCGTTCCCCGCACGCCGGTTACGACATGTCCAAACAATCGAACCGCCTATCTCGTTCTCTGGCTTCTGGCGGTGGTCCGTAATGTAACAGGGACCTCTCACCCTCTGGTGACCAAGAGGGGCTCTCGGTGGGACACGTTGTCCGCGTCGGCCGTAAAACTGATGCATTACAGACGCGGTCACGCGGCCATAACCGGCGGTTTGCGACAAAGCCCCTAAAAGCAGCCAGTACAATGCCACCCGGCTTAATTGGTTTGACAGTGTTGCACGAACGCGCGCGTTCCCGAATTTTCTTCGAGCCGAGCGTCTTTTCCAGCTATACCCTTTGGGATTAATGGAGATTTCGTTCCCGTTTCTGGATCTCGAGGATCTTTATACTTTGCACACTGGAGGGGGGAGAGGGAGAGGATTAAATGGCTGAGGAACAGGAGGGGAAACGAAATCAAACTTGTGTCCACAGAGTGGTGGATAATAGTAACGATATTCAGAATCGTTTTGAACGTTCAAATATATACCGAGAACAAGCAGAGATTTGCTTCGCGACACCTCTGGCAGACTGGCTTCGTACCTCTCAATCACCATCAAACATTGTCCAACTTGAAAAGACAGAGAGAGAAGAAAAGTCTTTGTTCCGAAAATGATGTCTACTAATTTTGGAAATTCTCCAAATTTTCATAACTAGGCGCCAAGATCTAACACGCACGTCAATCGTCAGCAAACAATCTCAAACTTCGAGAAAAGAGAAAAAGGAAGAGAATGTCTACTGTGAGAATAACATCTACACCGATTTCAGAAATTGTCCAAATTTTCACAGTTGGTACCAAAATCCCAAAGATATTTTACAATCTCATCATACCGTGTCAATCATCGGCAAACAAACTGCAACACCGGCAAAAGAGAAAAAGAGAAAAAATGCAGAATGTTTATGGAAATGACACCTACACCTATTCCAGAAAGTCGCCCAAATTTTCACAGTTGGTACCAAAATCCCAAAGATATTTTACAATCTCATCGTACCGTGTCAATCATCGGCAAACAATCTCCAACTGCGGTAAAAGAGAAAAAGAGAAAAAATGCAGAATGTTTATCATGGAAATGACATCTACACCTATTCCAGAAGGTCGCCCAAATTTTCACAGTTGGTACCAAAATCCCAAAAATATTTTACAATCTCATCATACCGTGTCAATCATCGGCAAACAATCTCCAACACCGGCAAAAGAGAAAAAGAGAAAAAATGCAGAATGTTTATCATGGAAATGACATCTACACCGATTCCAGAAAGTCGCCCAAATTTTCACAATTAACGCTAAAATTCCAAAGATATCTCACGATCTATCGTGCGTGCCATCGTCAAACAGTCTCCAACATTCCAAAAAAGAAAAAAAAAAAAAAAAAAAAGCTGGGAACACCGGACACAAAATCCGGCCACCGCCAAACTACAGGAACCTATACGTAAAACCAGGTTTGGAAATCGATACAACACAACCGGAGGCCCCCATACAAAGCCAAATGGGGATCGGTGAATAGCTGAAAGCTCTGTGTACCAGGCCGACATAATACACTTTCGTCGTCATACCGTCGGCCACGCTGGAGATTACGCGCGCGCGTAAAATCCCTTCGGCTTGGCAACCCTTCGCTCCTCAACCCCCCCCCCCTCGATTTCCACCCTCAGTCTCTTTGTGGCCTTCGCCCTTCTCACTCCTTCCCTCTCTCTCTCTCTCTCTCTCTCTTTTCCTGTCTATCGTATCGGGCACACAGGAGTCTCGTGTGTGACGTGATATTTCCAGGAGAATGTTAATTAATAATTTAATCGAAGAGCCTGTTTCGGTCCTGCAACGTCGGATCCGTGCTACCTCCTCTAATTAAAACCGACCCCTGCGTGACGAACACGCCATTACACGTGTGTTAGGCAATAGTTAGGCGACCGCACACAACGGACACTTTTCGGGGTGAGAGAAGTTGGAGTCGGTGGACAACACACCACGAGGCAACCACGGCTTCGCGAACCACGGTTCATTGATCCATCGACGGTTCGTTCCAACTTTTCAGAGTAGCACCGACGTCTCCAATTCGGGCAAGAGTAGGAGCAGTTTGGTGATTTTCGATCCGCCGCGGTGAGAGATTTCGGAACGTTTGACACGTTTGTTCTTCCAGGTTCGATAATTTTCTCGCGGCGATTGTTGAAAAATTCCCGAAAGAACATCGATTAAACATTCAACGACGAATCTTTTTGGCAATGGCCTGGAAAAATCTTGGCAGTCGTTGCTGTTAAAACTTGCACGCCGATCACCGTTGCGTACTTTGAAAAAAATCTACGATGAAGATACAAACTTGTCCTAGAAATCCGTTTCAACGAGTCTCGAGGGATTCAATTTCGCGACTGCGAGTCAACGTTCTCCTCCGGCGTATTATTTATAACGAAGGAGAGAGAGAGAGAGAGAGAGAGAGAGAGAGACAGCGGTATTTCGTGTAATAACTAGCCACGGGAGGTGGAGGGTTGAACCGAGGGAAAATCCAAAATTACGACGGAAGACAAGCGGGATACCGAGGACTTTCTACGGAACACGTTAAACCGTGACGGGGAGGATGTTCGTCGTAATATTACATCCACTATTAACCCGAGTAACGAGAGCTCATAAGAAACGTACACCGTCGTAAACAGAATATTTTATTACGCGAGAGTAATGACGGAAACTCCGTATGATTCTGGGCTACACACACACACAGACATATATATATATATATATGTATATATATATATATATACACACCTCTGGACGAAGCTACGAAACATCTCGACTTATTACTACTCCATCTAACATCTTTAAATTCTTATGACTGGATTTTCGTTTCACGTGGATTTTTTCTCTCCTTCACTCTGTTTCTTTTTTCCCCTCTTGCCCCGTTTGGACAAGTTAACGCGAGGAATTAACGCTCCGTTGGCGAGCATCGCGCGATGCCAGGCAAAGACAAATATGCACGTACGTGTATAATACTGGGACTCACCAGTCGCGGATGAAATTGGAGTTGAATTCTGCTGGATGCTTACCTGAAACGAGAAAAATCAGAGGGATCAGATCGGTGGTGGCATTTTCGTATCGTTGCGTGGATTCTTTTAAACGCTTAAAAAAATCCTTCGATTAAGTAAATTAACTTTGAAAAAAAATTATGAAAATTATTGTCATCAAGTTAATAGAAATTATTACATTCAACTCGACAATTTAATATTTAATTACTGCACTATTATATAATTATTACAGTTCGAGATTTCTTCGAATTAGATATCACACCTGTCACTACAGCATAACGTTACAATTGACAAGTTTTCAGTCGAAATTGAAATTTATTTACGAAATAAATTTCGACCAATATTTAAACCGACAAATTCTTGCTAATTAAATTACCACGTGGCTGTTTCCACGTAGCAAAACGGTTTCAAATCATAAAGCTAAACAGAAAGATGCAAATTTCGTTTTAGAACAACTCGTTCATCACTCGTAGAACACGCGGTCACGAATTCCAAGCAAATCGAAAATTCCCACCCGCGTTTGAAATTCGAAACGACGTGTACGAGAAACCAATCACCTTGGGGAAACTGTTATCGCTTAACTTGGCGCGACGAAACTGGCGAAAGTGCAGCGACTCGATAAAAAGAGAAGTTTCACGGACACGAGACACACACGTTTCCACCGGGCGTGGTAGTTTGCGGGATTATTGAAACGACGCGATACGGAGAGAGATCGGTAACGATAATCTAAATGGACCCTGTCCCGACTCAAACTTCCATAGCCGAGGGTTAATAACGGAGCCGCGCGAAACAATGGAACTTCCGCGAGCCGGTTTCTATCGTTTTCACCCCGGCATTCGCGAGATCTCCGACGCCACAGTATAATTCGCACCGTGCTCTATTCTACGCGATCGCTCGCCTCCATTGAAAATTATCAATCTCTCGTGTAATCTATTCTTTCGTGAAGATTCATCTATAACCACACTTTATTCTATCGTAAACTTCATTGAAATTTTAAACAGTCTAGTCGAATAATACTCTGAGGAGGAAAAATTTTGTTCAAAAAGAATTACAAAACACGCCTCTATAACCGAAATACTATGCCAAAATTTTGGAAGAAATTCATCGAAATTTGAACGAAATCCTAGAAAAATCGTAACGATGATATTCCGCGGAAAAATATTTATTCCAGAGAAGAGAACAAATTATATTGAAGAGAAAAGAAAAAAGAATGAAAGAAATTCATTACAATTGAAATCCTAACCAGAATATCCCGAGTATCCAAGGGAAATCACAATTGCCACGAATTCCTAGAAACAAGTCTTGGAAGAGACCAAAACTCAAAGGAAATTCAAGAAAAGAAATCGCCAAAATTAGCAGGGAAATTTCTGAAAAGAGAAAAAAAAAAAAAAAACAATTTTGCAAAATTCTCAAGCCAATCCCTCCTTTTCCAGGAAACATGCTGCAACGTCTTTCAGCCAGCTGAATCATCGTCAGGGAAGAGAGAACAGGCGGAAAAACGATCGAAAGAACGAGGGTTCGAACACCCTAAACAAGCGCGTACACCGGGGCTCTTGTGTTGAAAAATTCAGAGATGGAGCGATCGATGCGATCACGTGGATGGCGAAATTAGCGAGCACTAAGCGTTTGCTCGGAGCTGGCAGCGCGCCCCTTCGTGGGGAGTGGGGGGAGGGGGGCGAAAACTCCGGAGAGACGATATTAATACCGGCTCTCTCCGTGTGACGCATGGTCTAATTTCCTGAAAGTCCATTAGAGGGATCATGAGCGGTTCCGGGACACCGAGTCTGAGAAACTGCCCTTCGACCAGCGTGCAGACGAAACGACGACGTTTATGAATACTCGGATGCTCTGCCAGGCAGAGTGGATGCGAAGAAAACGCGAAACACTTTGCCCCCGGAATTCATCGCAGTATCATTTTAAGTTCTGGCTGGTTCTCAGCCGGATCTCGTACAGATTTCGAAAGCGCGAGTAAAGAAAATTTGGAAGAATACATTTTCAGTATTAAGTCTCTTGCACGCGTCGAGAATTTTTCTGTCCTAAATTGCAGCATTCTAGTATATTTAGATATACTACAGTTATATTTATTTAAATACAGCGTATTGCAACATTTTAGTATATTTAGATATGCAAAAGTTATATTTATTTAAATACAGCGTATTGCAACATTTTAGTATATTTAGATATGCAAAAGTTATATTTATTTAAATACAGTGTATTGCAACATTTTAGTATATTTAGATATGCAAAAGTTATATTTATTTAAATACAGTGTACTGCAACATTTTGGTATATTTAAATATGCCAAAGTTATATTTATTTAAATACAGTGCACTGCAACATTTTAGTATATTTAGATATGCTAAAGTTATATTTATTTAAATACAGTGTATTGCAATATTTTAGTATATTTAGATATGCTAAAGTTATATTTATTTAAATACAGTGTATTGCAACATTTTGGTATATTTAGATATGCTAAAGTTATATTTATTTAAATACAGTGTACTGCAACATTTTAGTATATTTAGATAGGCTAAAGTTATATTTATTTAAATACAGTGTACTACAACATTTTGGTATATTTAAATATGCCAAAGTTATATTTATTTAAATACAGTGTACTGCAACATTTTGGTATATTTAAATATGCCAAAGTTATATTTATTTAAATACAGTGTACTGCAACATTTTGGTATATTTAAATATGCCAAAGTTATATTTATTTAAATACAGTGTACTACAACATTTTCGTATATTTAAATATACTAAAGTTATATTTATTTAAATACAGTGTACTACAACATTTTCGTATATTTAAATATACTAAAGTTATATTTATTTAAATACAGTGTATTGCAACATTTTAGTATATTTAGATAGGCTAAAGTTATATTTATTTAAATACAGTGTACTGCAACATTTTAGTATATTTAGATAGGCTAAAGTTATATTTATTTAAATACAGTGTACTGCAACATTTTGGTATATTTAAATATGCCAAAGTTATATTTATTTAAATACAGTGTATTGCAACATTTTAGTATATTTAGATATGCTAAAATTATATTTATTTAAATATATAAACTATATTCAAATATACTAGTTATATTTATTTAAATATATTTTATTACATATATTTAAATATATCAGTTTTAGGTATATTTAAATGTAACCCAGGCAAAGTAAATGACAAGTTTGTTACCTCCTAATCATTTCTATCCAATGATATAATACCGACGAGTTCAAAGAGAAAAAGAAAGCGACGAATTATTGTATTACGGTTCGGTCACTCGTTGTGGTCCGCGAACCAGTTGCAAGGGGTTAAAATACAGACTGATTCGTTCGCAATAAATTTCGAATTGCAACACTTAAATAATCGAGGTATTACGTTTTCGCAACCTGTAATATTCTACACTTGCTACGTGCAACATTATATATTTATCAAAGTCGAGTCTTGTCTTACATTCATCGAATGAGTCTATGTGTTCAATTATTCCTCCTGCAAATAAATGCCTGAGCATGATATCGTCCAGTGTTGCTCAGTATAAAAAATTAATTACTCAACCGTATGTTATCAACAATATTATCATCATTGTCATCCTGTTTATAATATCTGTACGATTTACGTGGAAACAATTACGACCGACCGTTTCTTATCTCAAACTGCAAATTGAATTTACAGCCAGTCGTCTGTTAATAATGGAGAGCAGAAATTTTGGAAAATACTCGGACGAAATATCGACTGGAGGTCTGAAAAAAAATTGGTCAAGACTACACGACAGTTACTCTTTTTTTTTTTTTCTTTTCTTTTTCAAACTTCAGCCGATCGACTTCAAAGATCGAACGCAGGCGCTTTGAGCAATTTGAACGGCTCCGAGAGGATCACGTAAGAAACGAGATTACGCGGCGAGTCTCGGTACGAATCGAAGATACAGAATCGCCGACGTGGAAAAAGGAAATCGCCATATAAAACGATGTTCGTTGGTGGCACGTCTCCCGAGACGCGTAATCGCGTTTCCACCGGCCAATCGGGGCAAGAGGCAGACCGGGGAAAAATGCAATCGCGCGATACGATTAATGTTTAAAAAGGCGCCGGCTCCATTCCCAGAATTGCCGACCGGCCGGCTTCGTGACCCCGTGAAAACCCCCCGCGAAACGAGCGGAATTTTTCTCCACGGCAGCCTCCGAACGAGATTAGTCCCACCCCTAACTGCTAACCCACCGCTCCATCAGCCTTTATTAATCTTTCCAATGCTACACACTTCGGGGCCTTCCTCAAATATTTCTCGCTTTCCCCATATCGAGCTCACCCACGAACATTTTCGCGTTTCATATTTTGGGAGAAAGGAAGAAATTTGTTGAGCAAGTTAGACCCCAACGGAGTTAGCATATCTTTTTGCACACTTTTATTTGGATAATTTACATCTTCGTTTGGCAAATTGTCGGGACGATCCAGGTCACGAGTAGCTGAATAATATCCCTCCGAGTGACAAAAATATCCTCAACGCCCCGTTATAGTACTGGTCCGACGATCCAGCCGATAAAAATCGGAGTAAAACGTCGGTCCAGACGGAGGGATTTCTAACGACGCCTGGCTCCTCTCACGGCGTTTCCGCTCGCCTAATCGAGAGAGACGGCCTAGATCAACCCACGCTTCACGGACCTTCGACGCGCAAACGAGCAACGAAATCCGTCGCGCGTAAATTTCAAAAGCCCCGAGACGAGTCGCTCGCCACCTTTTCCACGAATAAGCGGCCTCCTTCCTCCTCCTCCTCCTCCTCCATCCCCAACCCACCACCCACGGAGGTGGTGGAGAACGCTTCCGTGAATATCTTCGATTCCAGTGAATAAGGGTAACACGGGTACAGAGAGCCAGCATCTATCGTCCTGCAGAACGAGATCAAGAAATGTTTTCCCTCCGATAAAAGTCCGGAGAGAGCTTCTGGATATAGATGGAGGATGGAGAGAGAATGGACTCGAGATTCCTACCACGGTTTGCAAACGTCTTCAAACTGCGACGGAAAAACCAGCCGCGCGTTGAAATACCGCTTCGTGGGACTCGCGATTCGCGCGGAGAGGAATTTTCCGAAACTTCGAGTCAAGTTCGTTTGCGCTGGAACCAACGTGCCACGCACATCGACAATATCTTGTTACAAAATTGCAATATTTTCTCAGCTTCAAGTATATTTAAAGTAAAACAAATAATGAATTTATTGCTTCTCAATCATTTCTATCCAGCGATATCATCACCGACGAGTTTAAAAGAAAAAGAAAGCTGCGAGTTATTGTGTACGGTTCGGTCGCTCGTTACGGTCCGCAATCAGTTGCCCAGCGCAAGTGGTCAACTTCTTGAGAATATTTTTGTCCCAAAATTACAATATTTCCTCAGTTTTAAGTATATCTGAATAATACCCAGGCGAAACGAATAATAAATTAATTACTTCTCAACAATTTCTATAGATGTATCGTACCGACGAGTATTTCAAACAGAAAGCGACGAATTATTGTGTACTCGGTTTGGTCACTCGTTATGGTCGGCAATCAGTTGCCCAGCGCAAGTGGTCAACTTCTTGAGAATATTTTTGTCCCAAAATTACAATATTTCCTCAGTTTTAAGTATATCTGAATAATACCCAGGCGAAACGAATAATAAATTAATTACTTCTCAATAATTTCTATCTATAGATGTATCGTACCGACGAGTATTTCAAACAGAAAGCGACGAATTATTGTGTACTCGATTTGGTCACTCGTTACGGTCCGCAATCAGTTGCCCAGCGCAAGTGGTTAACTTCTTGAGAATATTTTGTCCCAAAATAGCAATATTTCCTCAGTTTTCTGTATATTTAAGTATAACCTAGGCAAAACAGATAGTGAATTTATTACTTCTCATTTCTATCCAGCGATATCATCGAACCGGCGAGTTCGAAAGAAAAAGAAAGCGACGAGTTATTGTGTACGGTCAGCAAATTAGTTGCTCAGCGCAAGTGGTTAAGTCGATATTAAATTTACAATTTAGAGCTGAATATTTTTTTCTTGTTCTTCGTGAAATTCCCTGCAATATGCTCTCTCGTGTCTCTTTCACTTGAAACTGTTTCGTGAAAAAAAGAATGGAAGGAACTTACACAGCGAGTCCAACTGAAAAAAGCAAAAAAAGAAAAAAAAAAACGTGAGTGAACGCACGCACGCGCGCGAGAAATTCGGCTGATGCATAGTCAATCCCGAAGCGGTTTCGAAGCGAACGACGGCTCAGAGCCACGCGGATAGTCAAATTTGCTCATGATAATGCGGTGAATTCTCCCGCGGAAGAGGCGAAGAAACTGTTTGCACCAGCAGTAGCAGCTTGCTCCCGAACGCGTTACGTTTTACCATTGACGCTTGACTCGGCTCCCTTTTCCAGCCAACTTCGTACTCGTGCACGACGGCTGGATGAAACGAGGGAAAACCTCGGGTGTGAATTCAAGTTTGCTCGTGGCTGCGACTGGATAATCGGCGAGCTAATCCCCTGGAATGATTGTTCGAGCAAGTTTCGATTGCGCACGTGTGTGTGTTTTTCTTCGTTCTTCGCGGGGGTGGAAAAAATAAGGGTGGAAGGAGAGAACCGGCGAGTGTCCGACAAACGTACGAAGAAACTTCTCGGAATAAAGTTACGTTGTTTCGAAAGGCTAGCGCTGGGTTGAAATATCATTATTCAGTGAAGAACGCTGAAAATATTTCGGCTTACCCTTTATGGCCATCTTTCGTAATATTTCGCTGTATGTCTTGTACTAATTTAGTCTTATATTGTTTTTTATTATGTATACGTATATGTATACCATTTTGCTATTACTAGTATATTAGAATCATTTACTAGTAATTAGTTCTATGACTAGTATACTAGAATTATTTACTAGTAATTAGTACTATTACTAGTATATTAGTATCATTTACTAATAATTAGTACTATTACTAGTATACTAGAATTATTTACTAGTAATTAGTACCATTACCAGTATACTAGTATCATTTACTACTAATTAGTATTATTACCATCATACTAGAATTATTTACTTGTAATTAGTACCATTACTAGTATATTAGTATCATTTACTAGTAATTAGTGCTATTACTAGTATATTAGTATCATTTACTAGTAATTAGTACTATTAGTAGTATATTAGTATCATTTACTAGTAATTAGTGCTATTACTAGTATATTAGTATCATTTACTAGTAATTAGTGCTATTACTAGTATATTAGTATCATTTACTAGTAATTAGTACTATTACTAGTATATTACTACTATTTACTGTATACATATATATGCATACTATTTTTACTATATACATATATACTAATTATAGCATAAAATATACAGCACTATGCCATTTTTACTATATATATACCTATTACTTCAATAAAGGTAAAAAAAACAATTTTTACAGATACATTACACGCGATTTTTTTTACGTGCAAAAGATCCGTAAAAAAAGAAATGCAAAAAAGGTGAACTATTATTTCAAAGAGTGCTAAAAGTATTTCGGCTTTCGCTTGAAATATATTTATTTTCAAACGATGACGACGAGATCTTTCCTAATATTTCGTCGCACGTTTCACACATATTACCATACTTTATTTTAGATACGTTCCGTGCGAATTTTTCTTTATTTTTTCTCTTTTCACCCTCGTAAAAATCCGCAGTCTAACTACGACGTGGGAGACGCCCCGCAATTTCTTCGCTCGCGAATGAAAATCCCTGAGATCTATTTTCACAGTCTTCGGAAACTACTCGGGAGAGAAAAGAAAGAGAGAAAAAAAAACGAAAAAAGGAATTCCCATGAAACGGAGAGAAAGGAAAAATCGAAGCGTCCTTACTCTCGGGATAAATGTCGCTCTAACGAACCGTGGCTTCCGGTTTTAAAGAAAACGGCTCGCCTAGCTCGGGGCACACGAGAGAAAAAGAGCGAGAAAGAGAGAGAGAGAGAGAGAGAGAGAGAGAGAGAGAGAGAGCACAAGCTATCCGGTTTCTCCGCGTGATACTCGAGGGGCTACTTCACGATCGATTACTAAACTTGGGACATCGATTCCCGGACGTTCAAGCCTCGCCCATCGATTCCTGTGTCAATTGCATGCCGCGGTTATTCGTCAATCTTGTCGATTTTCATTTAAGATCCCGGCCCTCCATTTTCCGAACTGCGCGATGCAATTTCGAAAACAACGGAGCAAGGGAAAACACGGAGGCCATGATTACCTTGGATGAAATCCACGGCGAAAATTCAGAGTTGGATGGCAATCAATTAATTCTTAATCGTTTTCGCAATCTACGTAGTAATAGTGAAATAACACTAGTAGTAAACAGTAGTGATACTACGAACATTTTACTATTTTACGACTAGTATTTTTATTATATATTTAGAATTTACTACCAGTATTTTACTACCAGTATTTAGTGTACTTTATAATTTAATACCAGAATAGATATTATACTAGTATAAAGTAGTATAACACTACTTAGTATAAATATTATATATTTATAATTTACTACTAGTATTTTACTATTTACTAGTAACACATTATATATTTATAATTTACTACTAGCATTTTGCTATTTCATTACTAGTATTTTTATTATATATTTAAGATTTACTACCAGTATTTTACTATTTATACTTTATAGTTTATTACTAGTATAGATATTATATTAGTATAAAGTAGTATTGCACCTAGTATAAATATTATATATTTATAATTTACTACTACTATTTTACTATTTACTAGTAATACATTATATATTTATAATTTACTACTAGCATTTTGCTATCTCATTACTTGTATTTTTATTATATATTTAAGATTTACTACCAGTATTTTACTATTTATACTTTATAGTTTATTACTAGTATAGATATTATATTAGTATAAAGTAGTATTGCACCTAGTATAAATATTATATATTTATAATTTACTACTACTATTTTACTATTTACTAGTAATACATTATATATTTATAATTTACTACTAGCATTTTGCTATCTCATTACTTGTATTTTTATTATATATTTAAGATTTACTACCAGTATTTTACTATTTATACTTTATAGTTTATTACTAGTATAGATATTATATTAGTATAAAGTAGTATTGCACCTAGTATAAATATTATATATTTATAATTTACTACTACTATTTTACTATTTACTAGTAATATAATATATATTTGTATTTTCCTATCAGTATAGATATTATACTAGTATCAAGTCGTATTACACTACCTAGTATAAATATTATATATAATAATTTACTACTAGCTTTTTATCATTTTGCTAGTATCTTTATTATATATTTAGACTTTACTACTAGCATAGATATTATACTAGTATAAAGTAGTATTACACTACCTAGTATAAATATTATATATTTACAATTTACTACTAGTATTTTACTATTTACTAGTAATATATTATATATTTATAATTTACTGCTAGTATTTTACTATTTATTAGTAATATATTTATAATTTACTGCCAGTACTATACCTTTCCATTCAAAATTCCTCCGATCTAATTTCTCGCGAAGAATTCCGCGATAAATTCAAGCATGTCTCGATGTCTATCCAAAAATAGTTTGCAAATCCGTGGCTCCATCGATCTTCGAGGGAGGGTGGAACATCAAAAAGTGAGCCGGCATCGTGATTTACTGGGCGAAATTTTGCCAATTCTCCGAGGAGTCGACGTACCAAACCTGTCTAGGAAACCGTGAGGCACGATCGAGCATGACAGGCAAGTTTTCCTAGTGGCTAGGAAAATTTCAAGCGAACACGGGGGAGAGAGAGAGAGAGAGAGAAAGAAAGGAGAGAGTTAGGGGCACCAGGGGCACTATAAATCCCTTTAAATTGCAGCAACGACCTTCGATCTCGCTGCAATTATTCCCTCGGACTTGGACGTTCCTTCATCCGGTCGAATGCTCGCTCTAACACTACTCTCCTTAAATTTAATCGAATTTGTTTGGCAATTGTGGCTCTTTATCGTTGGTAAAAGTTGCAACTTAAAAAAGAAAATTAAATTTTCCACTAAAATATGGAAAATATTCAAATAGACATGGTTCCTGGTGTCCTCAATTATACTCGTCGAATCCAACATCGTGCAACTTTTGCTTCAAACATTTTCCAATTACACTTACGAATACATTTATTTAGTTTCTCAAATACGAACAGAATGCAAGTAACAATCGTTGGATAAATGACTCAATTGAATTGTAAAAATACATAAATATTCACTGACGAATACTTTGATCTAATTTTCCAAATACGAATAGCGCAGTGAATATATCGATCGAATAAATCGAATTGAAGAAAAAATAAAAAGAAATACACGAATATCCATCGATAAATTAACAAACGCGATCGAAACAGTTAACTAACCATCTTCTATAGATAGAAAATGGTAAGGATAAATTCCGTGCATCGCGTTTGAAGCACGGTGGAGAGCACACGTGAGCGGACGATCAAGCGGAAAAGCGCGGCGATAAACCGGTCACGTAGAGCAGCGGGAACGTGTAACAGGGCGACATTTGTTTCAGCCGCGGAGAAATGGTTACGCGATCAAATTTGCATGAGTCGTCCTCGGGAGATTCCATCGCTGTCGCGTCGTTGGACGCCGGTTTCAATTTTTCGCTAATGCCTCCCGGTATTGTGAGCGGAGATGGTGGGAACAGGGCTCCAAACGTTGAACGACGCCCCGGAAAATTCACATTCGCCAGTAGATTTTTACTACTTTCTGTCTCTCTCTCTCTCGTGAACTAGCGATAAGAGAGTAAGGATTGTTAATCCTCCAAGCGAGAAATTTTTAATTTTCATTTACCCGCGAGACAAGCAAAAATTGACACAATTTTGTGAGGAAAAAACAGATTAACAATTTACTTATTTTGAAGCGTAAAAATTGTACTTTAACGTTGCCTTTTTTTTTTTTTTAAAGATGATTTTATATTGTGGTACTCTCTTTCTTCGAGAATCGTAAGAAATTCAAAGTTTCGAAATTGTCAAAATTCACTGTAAAAATTTGTTTCTTTCTTATCAAAGTTTTATTGAACTCTGAACATTAGGATTAGATGACGAAGTGCTACAATTTCTCGTACCCTAACATTAATAATAAAAAAAAAGATGTTTCGAAACAAATTTTGAGAAATCGTTGCAAAGGGGAGACTTCAATCTTCAGAATGACGATAGATCTAGTCTAAAGATGATTTTCACACGCCTTTCCACTTTTCCACTCGCCACGCGATGTAAAATCATTTTCGAGGAAAACAAAGTCACGATTGTCAAAGCGGAAGCTTCACGCTTTAAAGCGAGACCAAGCGAATCGTTTGCCAAGCTGCAACAGTTTTTCCTTTGCCATCGGCACAGTTATGCTCTTCACTGTGTACAAAATTGCAAAGTACATTGATCCAAATAATTTTCAATAAAATTCACTGGTCGTTGAAAGAGTTTCTTCCTGCTCTAGCGTCGAATAAAATTAGACTCGGTCCTGAGGCCGCAAGTGGTGAAGCCACCGCTTTCGTCGTGCGCGTCTGACCATTACGATTTGTTACTACTTTGCCCGGAGCATCGTCTGGGGCCCTCTTTCTTTCTCTCCAACTGCCAGGCAATCCTCGTCAAGGTGCTGAAATTGAGTCGACTCGAAAGCGTGCAATTCCAAAGCAACCAAAAATTCCCCAAGTTCAAGTGTTCTTTCAATACCAAAGAGAATTTTTGTTCAAATATTCAAGCGGCCTCGTGCGATTTTCAATCTATTCAAGGACACTTAGCACCGAAATTTTCAAGTTTCCTCTGCTACAAACACGATCAATCGCTCTCTGATCGACGTTAATACTCCTCCAGAATATAGATTCAATTCGTTTCCCAAACGTCGTTGAAGTAAAACGAAAGAAACTCGGAGTGAAATCGTTGAATTATCGCTCGGCTTGAGAAAAGTTCGTTCCGAATTAATCGAAGAACGGTGAACGCTTTCCAAGGGGATTCGATCGGCGAAAGACAAATAACAACTAACCAGAAAAGAAAACGGTTCTCGAGGATGACTTAAAGAGGGAGTGGCAACGATTTATATCAATCCCCTCCCCCTCCCCCCGGTGGATACAATAGATTCGCAGGGAAGAAAGAGCCAGTACGAGACAAAAAGGAATTACGCACCGTGAGGCAGATTGTCGCGGGACATTTTAATTGAAACGAGAAGGAGGAGGGAAAAAAAAAGAAAGAAAAAAGAAAACCGACTGCGATGGGAGTGAAGGAAGGAAGGAAGGAAGGAAGGAGAATGAAAGAAGGACGAACAGGCTCCTCTTTTACTCTAGCTGCCAGTAGCCACTGCAACCTGTTGAATTCCAAGCCACGTGGTTAAACGTGGTTTCTTCGGGAAATTGGACGAACTTCAAATATTAAAGAACAGACTACAGTCTATTAATTAAAAGATAAAACAAAAGAAGAGACAGTGACACAGGGGAGTTTAACTAGTGAAATTTTATTTAGAGCATACTTCGAATACTTTTCGAGAGAAACCAGAAGAAACAAAAATCGATGTTTCGAGGATGATTTCTGGAAGGGAATTCTTCTTTAAATAGTCCTCCTTCGAATTCTCTGAATGACCAAGTCTATAATGGAATTTTCTTATCTGAGAAATTGCTCGTTTCAAATTGTCCACTACTGTGGGTAGCTTCAGACAGTTAAAGAAGGATGACGAAGAAGAATTACAAAGAAACCGCAAAGCAGACGTCCGAAAGCGAGGACAAGGGGAGCTCGGTTCTCGTTCTTTCTTCTTCTTCTTCTTCTTCTTCGTGTCTGAGAAACGACAGCCTTCTGTCCCGAGGACGAATCCTCTTTTCACTGCCGGCTGTTCGACTTTTACGTTTTTTTCCTCGGCCAACGAAACGAGATTGTCGAAACGTTGCATTGTCCACCGCAGGATTTAAGAAAGATTGCTCGGTGAAATTTAACGACACTCGTGAAAGCCAGCTAATTTTCAGGCACAAAGTGTTCTCGCTTCTTTTATTTGCTACTCTCACGCAGTTTGTTTCGCAACGGCTCCTTTCTTTTCCTTCTCTCCTTTTTTTTTTTTTGTCTTTCGAGAATAAAATTGAAATTTCAATACGAGAAACATTAAACACTTGAATTCTGATTGATTCAAGTGCTTCTATCTCGAGTGAAATTTTGTCCAATTTCGAGAGTAAATTTTACGATGCTTCGAATATTGCTTCATAATCGCCATAAAAAAGAAAAAAAAATCTTCCATGAAACGCAAATCGATTTGTTACAGCAGATTTTAATTATATTTCGAAACCAATTGGGACGAGTATTGATCTTACGTTTCCATGTGCGCGAAAATAATTTAAAGTGTTCAACTGAAATGTATGAAATAATTTGCCGGCGGAATTCAATTATCACAAAAATAGGAGAGGGACGATTTTATCAAAATGAGAAATGTTGAGCAAATAAAAATCAAAGCGAGCTCTAGATACACGTAGGCGAGCGAAAGCGAGATCGTTTGCATATCAAATTTGCATTTGCATTTTACGCCGCTTAATGAGGCGTCCTACGATGCCTCTAGTCAATTTTAATTAATTTTCAGGCAATTAACATCCACTCTTGCTATTTATTCTCATCTACTACTATTTATTACGAACTCCAATCTTTTTCTTCTTCTTTTTTTTTTTTTTTTTAAATAAAGAAAAGTTATCTTATTTTTTGAATTGACTCACCAATGGTAGAATACTGAAAGAGTTGATGAGGTATGGTATAAAAATTTCGGGTGCTTACCTAAAACAGAAAAAGTCAAATACTCCTTAGCGCAATTTGTTAGATGAGAATCAACAGTGTTACGAAGGAAAAAATTTATTCACTGTTCTGCGCAAACGTTCAGAATTATAGAGAATATCCAAAGCAAGCCATATGATCGCGTTGTTAATTATTTAGAAGCGTCATTATCAGACACGCTGATTTTTATGCATTTTCGTGCAAAGTGCAAAGGTGTGCAAATGCTTTCTGCAATGTCTGACACATGAAACAATTTTCTATCAAGATTCTGCTTTTCAAATTAGTCTAGAAAAAACTAAAGTACAGAAAATTCATCTAAAACGAATCAAGAAGTGTAGAGTTTAAAGAAATTTGCAAAAGAAAAAAAAAAACTCGTAAGATCGAATCCACGTCTCCGCGAGTCGCGGTATTTGTAACGAATTAAACGATTAAACTAGACGACCTGTTACGATCCGTGTTCTTTGAAGCGTCTGTTCACACCGAACGCGTGCAATTTAGTAGCGCAATATCCCCTAATGCATCGCGACAAGATCAACAATCGGTGGATCATGGTGACTGGACACACGAACACCATTTGTGTTACGCGTTTGATCGTAGGTCTCTCTGCAAATAAACGAACGAACGAACGAACGTAACGCCAGTTACTTTGCCGCCGTGTGAACACGGCTTTACAATTCACGCGATTCTGCATTCCACTCGTCAATATTAGCTAGATTGCGGCGATCAGTGGAACATATTTGACGGATACTGTCTAACAACGTTGTGTCCTGTCCGTTTCAATTAAAAAAAAAAAAAAAAAGAGAGAAATTATTGCTCGCATAAATTTCCTCGTTGGTTCACACGTTCCTTCCAGAATTAGTATTTTAGTATCGTACAGAATTCGATTAGACTAGGAACTATTTTTTTTAGAATTTTTGGAATCAAGTCAGACGGAATTTCTATCGGAAAGATTTAGTCAAAGTCACAGAGAATTAAATTTCGAGATTTCTTTTCAGTTTGAAATTCGAAACAATTGATTTCCTAGAGACAGGAGGGAATCTTCTTTTCAAGATTTTGGCTCAATATTCGTAAATTGAAAGGAACTTGTTAATTTCGCGAATTACGCGAGGACATGGCTGTTTAGGTGTGCGTTGGCCTCAACCTTGAAGCAGAAGGAATGCACAGAGAGACGCAGTTTAGCGTAACGTTTCCTCCACGGCCAACGTCTCTCCGCTTGGTCGTTGCACTTCTTCTCTCCCTCTTTCTCTTCTCCTAATGGCTCGTGCCACCTTTTTACCATTCCATCGCTGTTCCCTTCTATTTTAAAACCCACGTTTCCTTCCTGTTCCTCGTCATTCCACCGTGCTTCGAAACTTTCATCCACTGGTCGCTCGAGAGTGAAATTTCATTTTTCAATCTCGAAAGAAACTTTTGAACCACATCGCGCCCTCGTGACACGAGACAAACGTTGACAAATTTTTAAGACACCACAACCGATGAGACGATTTTCAAAATCCTCTTAATAGTAACTATAGTGACTGTACTATTGTGTAAAAGTACTAACAGGAATTTCTGGAGACAAATCTTGATCAAGGTCTAGAAACAGTGAGACTAGAATTAAGTAGTAACTACTAAAAAGTGATAACTAATAGTGACTATACTACTGCGTAAAAATACTAGTACGAATTTCTGGAGATAAATCTTGACCAAAGTCTAGAAACAGTCAGACTAGAATTAAGTAGTAACTATTAAGAAGTGATAACTAATAGTGACTATACTACTGCATAAAAGTACTAATAGGAATTTCTGGAGACAAATCTTGACCAAGGTCTAGAAACAGTCAGACTAGAATTAAGTAGTAACTATTAAGAAGTGATAACTAATAGTGACTATAGTACTGCGTAAAAGTACTAATAGGAATTTCTGGAGACAAATCTTAGCCAAGGTCTAGATACAGTGAAACTAGAATTAAGTAGTAATTACTAAGAAGTGATAACTAATAGTGACTATACTACTGCGTAAAAGTACTAATAGGAATTTCTAGAGACAAATCTTGACCAAGGTCTAGAAACAGTCAGACTAGAATTAAGTAGTAACTATTAAGAAGTGATAACTAATAGTGACTATACTACTGCGTAAAAGTACTAATAGGAATTTCTGGAGACAAATCTTGACCAAGGTCTAGAAACTGTGAGACTAGAATCAAGTAGTAATTACTAAGAAGTGATAACTAATAGTGACTATACTACTGCGTAAAAATACTAGTACGAATTTCTGGAGACAAATCTTAGCCAAGGTCTAGATACAGTGAAACTAGAATTAAGTAGTAATTACTAAGAAGTGATAACTAATAGTGACTATACTACTGCGTAAAAGTACTAATAGGAATTTCTGGAGACAAATCTTGACCAAGGTCTAGAAACTGTGAGACTAAAATCAAGTAGTAACTATGAAGAAGTGATAACTAATAGTGACTGTATTATTGCGTGAAAGTAGGAATTTCTGGAGACAAATCTTGACCAAGCTCCAGAAACTGTGAGGCTAGAACTAAATCGTCATACCTGGCCAAAAGTTAAACGACAATACTGGAATTACTGGAAACAGAGCGAAAGAAACACACACGGTGGATAAGAAAAGGTCCCCAAAGACAGAAGTCCATTGAGCAAAGAGCGATTCTAGGCGACTGAAGTGGAAAGAATAATAAAAGGGCGAGAGGAGGCGAGCAATAAAAGGGGGAGAGAGAGGGCAAGCGCATATCGCGGAGGCGGGCGTCGAAGGCAAAGAGAGAAATAATTCAAATCAAAGGTTCACGGAGGAGTTGCGTGTGTGTGTCAGCTTGCGAGCCGGCCCGTATAACCTTTTAGTGCCGAGAAATTGCCAGCACTGACTCTCTTTGCCTCGAAGGCAAAAGCCTTCGATGCAACATCCTGTCGTTTTCTTTTCTCTCTCTTTCCTTACCTACGCGCCTTGCTCACGCGATAGCGAATTCCATCTCTGAGCAATTGCTCACCCAAGAAGATGGAACTCTCAACCTTTGACTCACTCTTCGCTGGCGTACGCGATGACAATTAATACTTTTTCGTAAGTATTAAGTTCGGGCGAAAAAGATGTCACACTGTACGAGTTTCAATCTTTCAATGTATCGTATAGTATCATCGAATTTTTGAATTGTTAAATTTAGCCCAATTTTATTAATTTAATCCCCCGTGACGAAGGATATAAAATACAGAAGCACGATATCAAGTATGCCGTTATTAACCTCTTCGATCTACCACGTACGTCGAGAATCTTTTGTCCCAAAATTGTGATATCTTCTCCGTTTCAAGTATTATATTTAGGCAAAACAAATAACAAATTTATTACTCCTCGATATTATACCGACGTGTTCAAAAAGGAAGCGACGAATTATTGCACACGAACCGGTCACTCGTTACGGTCCGCAATCAGTTGCCAGCGCAAGGGGTTAAACAGAGCTCTAACGCACGACATTTATCTTCCGCCGAAAGGAAGAAAAGAGAAAAAGAAAAGAAGAAAGAAAAACGAGATAAGAACCGCCGCATTCAACTGACCCTTAATGGAAAGCAAAGCCCGACCTTTTCGGAAGGAAAGCTTTTTTCGAAACTTCGCGCTTCAGGCGAGCGTCCATTAATCGCGAAATTGAATCTCACCCGCCGCGAAACTTCGCCAGGGCCCATTATTCCCACGGCGAGGGCGAATCGCCGATGTAAAACGGGCAACATGTAAAATCGAGCCGAGAGAGAAACATTAACATTCGCGAAATCTGATTTTTCCTACGTGGAGAATTCCCGAACGAATTAGAAAACTCTGTGCACGAGATCGTCGTTTCTCATCGTTCTGATATTCCTTTCGTGTCATCGTCCTAATCGGATCATAATTTCAATTCTTCAATCAGAAAACGCGAATATTATTCACAAAATCACCTGCTTCTCTCATAGTGAGGAGACAATTTTCATTCCGTTCAAACGATTAACGCGCAAAGGAAACCTAACCTAAATTTATGTAATTTATGATATGTAACCTAACCTAAATTTGAAACGAATGTTAATTTGACAACTTTGAATAAGACGGATGACAAATGATCAATTTCTTACCGTACAGGTGTTACTACGTCCGAGCTTTGCAAACTTCACTATCACATTAACTATATTCGGCAATTGCAACATTATTGTTCATTTATTTATCAAACGTTCGCATATTTGTTAAGCAAACGAAAATTGCGTTCACTCTCGCGACTGGCAGGCTGGCGCCATTTTGAAATGACGTGGGGACCGCGGTTGGCGGTTAATAAATTTAAAATAACGTACAACTGCATTACCGACACTCAGCCAAAGGATTCGAAACGATGTAGATCTACGTTATCGATCGCCAACGTGTTAATTCAAATTGCGCAACAACGAACCATGCAACAATGACAATAAATTCCAACAAAACGATCGAAATCAGCAGAGTAGTGACTCGTCTGACTAAATAAAGGTTCGTTTTCACGGGGAAATGTCGGCGAGTGGAAAATCGAAGAAACACAGACGAAAAAGAGGAAAGAAAAGAAAAAAGAAATGAGGCGGTAATGGAACGACAGTGTTCCGCCGGTTTATAGAAAGTAAACGGTCGCATTTCGCGCAAGATGGCGAGAGAAACGCGGCTCTAAGGGCTTTCGCCTGTTCCTCGCCTGTCACATTATCCTGCCCGTTGAAAATCCCTTTGTACGTCTTTTCTCGCGCGCCATGCGTGTGTGTTTCTCGCTCGAGGGCTTCGCCTCCAAGTCTTTCCCTCAACCGGGGGGATCTCACACTGGCGAATTGTTGCTTCAATTTCCCTTTACGTGTTTAGCACACACGGCTGCTGTAATATCGCGCTGCGCTAATCGAAACGCCCCGGAGATGAAGGAAATCTAGCGCGCGTCTAGCGACAAATTTTCACGTTAATTTTGGCGGTAATTTTTAAAACGAAGTGGCAGTCGGTCAGTAAGAAACCTGCGACGTGTCAAACTAGTCAAACTTACACGCGTGTAATTTAGATTGCAAATGATTCAGAATCTGATCTTAGAAACAAATTGTTACAGTATTCGATGGTCCAACGACACCGATACCAATTCAATACCGGTGAAACTCGAGCTTCCATTTGTATTTCAATTCCATCGACTCTTTACCATTTTCCAAACCGGAAATTTTCACTCGCAACGTTTTCCAAGGAAGACGAGTATAAACACGCGGGAACGGCGAAAGGAGGGGAAAAAAAAAGAGAGCATAGAGGGATTTTCGTGAGCCACGTCCGTGGTGACAGGCGAGCCTGGACTGTCGAGGCTAATGTGACAGCGGAGAAAAGAGGCGAAAACCTTTAGAGAGAGCTTCCTCTCGTTTCCTCTGCCTTTCTCTCCCCCGCGGAAAGAAGATGTCGCCTGTATTCTCGGTAGAACGAGTTCCGTTCCGACGAAATTCCGCGCGGGATATCGAAACGGGGGGAGAGAAGCTTTGTCTGAGAATCGAGTTTCGAGAGAAACAGAAGCTCGATTTTCGGGAAGGGGGGTTTTCTTTTTTTTTTTTTTCTCGTGTTTTCATTAGAGACACGGTCCGCACGAGGGATTTTCGCTCGTACAGAAGGGACATCGAAGCGGTGGAATTTCGTTATTGTTTCAAGAGTAGCTTGGATTCTTTTTTTTTTTTTTTTTTTTTCTCGCGGCAAAGTATCGCTGGTTTGATTTTACGTGAATGACGCAAAAGTACGCGCAGAGTTACGGGTGAAACGAATCCCCGCCTCCTCAACAGCACCCACGTAAAGGGAAATTTGCATAAAAATCCGCAGACGTAGACGTTTGGTTAGACGGTCAAATATTAAATTTAATACGTGAAACGTCCGATTCTACGTGCCTTCCGTGAAATGAAAGTTCAATATTAAAAACGAAAAGACGGGGCAAACCCTGACTTGCACGCTGTTACCTTCGTTAACGTCCGTCATCAACGTGAATATGTGTTTCGTCAATATGTTTCGAGGTGAAAATCGTAGGACTCGCTATTCGTCACATTAACTAATAACTCACGCGAGATTTGTAATTCCGCAGAATTACATAATTTTATATTATAATTACATTATATTATAATTGCGTTATCTTATAATTTTATATTATAATTACATTATATTATAAGTTTATATTACAATTACAGAATTTTTACAAGAGGACGAAACCTCTGAGAAATGATCTTCGCCCTTGGCATTGCAATTTTTCGGCTGGACGAGCGTTGAAAAAATATTCCACCCTCGAAATCGACTCGTTCATAGGGAGGAGGAGGACCGGCGCATAAACATACTTATCGTCGGCGAGATTTAGAACGCGAACGAGGAGGCGCTTCCGCGTTCGAACCGGATACACCATGAGCAACGCATGAATATCTCAGAGTCGGCTTATTTACAAGCTCCTTCCGCGCCACTCGCTCGATCGCATCGGCTGCCGTGCAAATTTTTATTACCGTCCCGATTATTCGATCTCATTCTTCTCGAAATATCCCCGGCAGGAGGGGTAGCGCCGGAGCTGGAGAATATAATTTTCATAGAATATCTCCCAGATATTGAATATCCAGAGGTAGCAGACAAGATATCCCGAACTTAATACACTGCGTACTGCAGCCGACGCGCCTAATCTGCTGCCAGGGGCGGCACATTTTTGGAGCAACAGAGGGAAACTTTGTACAATGCATATACGCACTTCTTTGATTGTTAAAATATTCTCAAACATTACTATATATTTTTTATAGTAATATTTATATTATATTATAATCTATTTATTACGTATTTTAGATTTTAAATATTATTTTACATTCATATTAACACAATGAGGACGGTAAACATGTATAAAGCCTGTATTTTCTCGTATTTTTTGAATTATTTAATATATGACTGAAAGGTTAATCACATCTAATCTTCAATTAATCTGTATATTAATTTATACACTGACGAGTGAACCGTTTGAAATATAGAATACCCGTTTACAATCGACAAGTATAAACGGAAAAATACAGTAACTTGTAACACCGAGAACGGCAATAATCGTGCAAATGAACTAGCACAGACAGCTCGGCTAATTACTCTAAAAAAATTATTAATAAAACCGTCGGGCCATTCATCGAATATCAATATCCTCGACGCATCCATCATCGGATACCGATATCGCCTGGCCAAAAACGAAATATTAATTACCAATGAACAGTTTCCCCCATTACGTCCGTCATTATACGCGTCCGCTCACCCTAATTAACAATAATTAATTACAAACAATAAACAATGCGCAATATCGAATTCATCGGTGGCAAATGAAACGAAAAAAAGTCGCAAGAGGCGGGCATAATTAGCCGTAAATGTAGCCGGTTGTAGTATCTGTTACGCTAATGTATTTAATTGGAATCGGCGAAACTATCGGGTTATTCGAACAATTTGAAATTGAAGAGATACTCGCAACTTTCTCGGCTATGCATTCACAGCTTTGGTGGAAACGAACGCACACAAGGAATTTTCAACGTTCACAATACTGGCTTTGAACGTTCGAAGTTCAAACAACGGAAATTCAAAAAGTTTCCCGTCTTCCAACCTCGGTTGTTCAAGGTTCAACGAAATTGCAAGGAAAAAACAAGTTTTAAAAAATAGTTGCAAAGAGAGAATTTGAGTTTTTCATCGTTAGGTGTTCGGTTATATTTGCACACTGCACGCTGCAAAAGTTCACGTTGTACAATCAACATCCTGAGGACGCATCGCCGAAGCTCCAACAACATTAATCGATTAACGTGTTGTTCAAGGTATATTTTATCGAAACATCGTCGCAAACTTGCCTCCGATGTTCCATAACTTAACCCGCTTAAACTTTACGCAACTAATTAAATGTACACCTCCGTCATTAAAGAATATCATCCCTCTGTTTTATTTTATTTAATAGATAGCCACAGACGTTTACCATCGTTGGAAAACGGCAGAAAGCACTATTAAAAAACATTATACCTCCATTAAATAATCGGACCCCCCAGTTTTATTTCATTTAATAAATAATCGTGGATATTTATCGTCGTTAGAAAATGACGGGCTTAAAAGCAGCAACTATTAAAAAGTTAGATCACCATTGAAGATCACCACTCTGTTTTATTTTATTTAATAAATAATCGGCGATGTTTGTTAGAAAATGACAGGCTATTAAAAAACATTCCTCTATTAAAAGCCACCTCTCCGTTTCGTTTCATTTAATTTATCGCCGTTAGGGAATGACAGGCTTAAAAATAACAACCGTGAAAAAAATTCAACTCTCCATTAAAGATCGCCCCTCCATGTTTTATTTTATTCGACGGATAACCAGAGACGTTTATAATCAGAAGAAGACCCAGTTGAAAAAGGACAACTACTGAAACATTGGACAACGTAACTGATGTCGAACATCAGCTATTTTGTCGAGCAACGCGTCTATCCGTACCGAGTCAATTTCATCGACTCGAACCGATTATTTCCGTCGCGAGAAGGTGAAGGACTCCAGCGAGAGGCGTCGTCGCCTCTCACAATACCGGGAATATTTTTCCCTTCGATAAATCCGACACAGCGTTTCCAGAGCAGCGACAACCGTCCTCCACGCGCGCCATCATCGTCCTCACCTCCCTCCCCCTCGCTTTTCACGGTTGCCATGAAATCTCGATGGAAACTCTCGTCGATTTCGAATCGTTCCAACAATTCCAGCGACAGTTCCACGTTCATTTCGACTGAAATTCTGCAGCAGGATGGCGAAGGGTTTATAAAATTACAAACGAAAATGACCTGCGCCGATCTTCGTCCCTTTCTTTCTTTTTTTTTTTTTTCCCTCCTCAGCCTTGCGAGGAACAAGAATGTTACAAGGCTGACGAAACTTTCGAGAATAGAAGAGAGATCTGCCGACTCATTTCCACCGGAATTGCAATACCGATAGAACTAAGAAGAAGCACACGCCGGTAAGGGGTGAAATGAAAGTGGAAGAGCTTCTCTCTCTCTCTCTCTCTCTCTCTCTCTCTCTGAAAGCAACTCTCGGCCAAGATCAAACATATCCTCATTTTTGCGCAATAAAGCCAACGCGAGCAGCAGCGAGCTACGTTTGACTAACCAGCGAGTAGTATCACGTCGTGGAATAATTAAATGCCAAGACTCGAGCAACTCGAGCGTTAAGCAGAGACTCGCTCGGCCTTGCTCGAGGTCCGTTACACGTCTTAATAATCTCTTCCCGAGATTCGTGGCCGCGGCACGTTTGAAAGGGATGAAAAGGCGAGCCGCCAGCCACGCCATATTGCGGATTCGCGCCACCCCGTCTGTGTGTGATTCTTCGGCTCCGAGGACGGGCCAAGTGAGAAGCGAGGAGCGGAACCCAGAGAGGATCAACCCTTTTCGCCCTTTAATCCACCGAGTCACCCCCCCCCTCCTCCTCGTCTCTGGTAAATTTGCTCGTCTGTCAACCTGTTTCCCTTTCCCTTTTCTCTCGTCAGCAGATTTTTATCCGCTTTCGGTGGCCAGGCTGGGATGTGATTTGTCATCTTTCTTCGACCGTTTCACGACAGACTAAATGGCGATGTTTTGATTTCGGGGGCGAACCGGGGCATTTGAATCTTCATTCCTTCGACGTCAGTCAGACCAAACTTTCGCATCGCGTACACTCGTTTGTAAAACAAAACAACGAGATGGAACGCTTCGCGCACGAGCGAAAAAAGGAAATTCAATTGTCTCTGGTTCGCCGAAGAGCATTCGAAGAGACTCGCGCAATTGGGTAATACTGAGAGCCGGAGGGTAAGTCTACGATTCTTCCAGATGAGAGTCTACAGAAATTCCGGTAAAGAAGAAGAGAAAAGCAAGAGCAGAAAAGAGAGACAGAGAGAGAGAGAGAGCCGTGGATAAAGGAAGGTTTCAAGAAGGAGGGCTTTAATAAAGCAGGAGGGAGGATAACTAAAAATTCGCGGAGCCAGCGAGGGATTCACTTTCAAAGAAATTTCGAACCGGTCGGATTTTCATTCTCAAAGGGTCCGCCGGCCAGTCTGCAGGCGCAGCTTCAATAAAGCTTGTCCCTGTCGGTTATGGTTGCACAAGAGGGCGCATGAAAAGGCCCGATTCCGGCCTCCAATTCTCGTGCCCGTCCGTATTCACTAAGGAAATTGCCCCCGGGGGCAATCAGAATCGGGCCGGAGGAATTTAAAGAGCCAGGCAGTTCTCTCGATCTCTTTTTCACAAACACTTCCGGGTCTTTCGCTTTTTCCTCGTGCTCTCACTTGTTGCTGTCAACGTTCTTCAGCGAATTTAACGCCGATCAATCCGTAACGCGTCACCTTCCGCGAACAAACATGTCCGCGTAATTATAGTTTCGTAAACGACAGGCCGAATGCTCGACGTGATAATTTCGAGGATTAAAAAATATAATAATTAAATATAATGAAATTATATATCACGAAGCTGTAATATTCGTAGCAAAGAAATTGAAATGCAAGGTACAAGAAAAAGTTAACGATGCAATAAAGAACATACGCTTCTGTTAATATTGCTCTGTTAAAAAATCACTTTTCTGTGATGATCTATATTTTATTAAAATATCATTATACCTGAAAATATACTGTTACCAATATATAGAATTTCCATAAATTAGTCGCTTCGCTAGAATTTCCAGATTCTCAAATTTTTAAGGGATGCAGATTCAACTGAGGGGTGTGAACTTTCAATCTCGATGAAGAATTCCGACATCCGTGGTTTCAACAACTCGATTAAAGAAAGAAAAAAAAAAGCAGATATCTCTCACTATTTTCTTCCGGGGCATTGAAATTATTAAAAACACGTCGACGAGGCGCGCGAGGCAATTGTAAACGGAACAAAAACGAAATCGGGACGATGAATTGTTGGCGCAAGGCTGCCAATCGCTGCGCAGCAAAATCGAAACTCGAATTATAGGAGAGGGGAGGGGAGGGGAGGGGGGAGTGGGAAACAGGGTGGCACGTTTGAAGTCCTGATAACTGGAACCTGTCACCGTGCCAAAACCCGTGACGACGACATTTGAATTCGAGATCTCGCCCCCCCCTCCCCCCACCAGCCCTTAGATTCTCCTGCCGCTAATTGCCAGAATCTTTGGACCGAGTCGAACACTGCGAGTCCTTGGTAAACGTTTCCTGGATTCAATCTGACTGTGCCGCGACGCCGAACACCGTGACAGCTCGTCCAATTCCTCGACCTCTCGGCTAAAATCTATCCGGAAACGCAACGTCTAAGCTCCAGGCGAGGGCTGCTTTGGGCTACCAATGTTTCTGGTATTCCCAGTTCGCCTCCCACCCAACTGATTGCGGACCGTAACGAGTGACCAAAATCGTGTAATTCGTTCGCTTTCTTTTTCAACTGGTCGGTATCGTATCGCTGGACAAAAGTTATTCAGAGGTAATAAATTTGTTTTGCACATTTATTATATAATATATATTAATATACTAATGTATATATTATATATTATTACTATTATAAATTATTGTATATTATTACATAGATTATATATGTTAAAAATAAATAAATTACAAATTATTATATGCTACTTATCATTGTATCCTTAAAACTGAGAAAATATTGCAATTTTCAGAGAAAAAACATTTCTCGACGTGCGTTGGCACGTCATTCCAGCGCAAGAAGTTAACCAACAGGGGATAAGTTCGTGACGCGACACTAGCGCCACTGTGCCCCTTAACTACTGGCGTGCAGTGTACTCGAAGGTGAGAATCTTTTAACGACCACGTTATATTTCCATGACCAATAGATATTGGTGTTGGGTGAAAACTAGCCCAAAGGCACGTTGAAGTTAATCAAGTTGCGTGACACGTGAAAATTCTATCAAACGTGTTACAAGATTTTCACTGACCAAACGACACACATAGAAAATTGTTGAAAATTCGTCTGATCTTGCGCGAAAAGTCGAGAAATATTTGCAAATATTAGCAACGAAACGTCAAAGAAGTCAGAGAGAAAGAGAGAGAGAGAGAGAAAGAAAGGAATCTACCGCGAGAGAAGAATTCTCATACATGACCGCAGCTTCCTTCCTTCCCTCTGCTCATTCACTTTTCATTAAAGTATGCGACCACCGGTAGAAAAATAATAAATCTTCGAGTTGTTTCGCCGAGGACGACGCTTCACCGTGGAATTTCATTTCCCGAATCGTCCCGACGAAACATTTCGTTTTCCATTATTTATTACGCACGCACACCACACACGGACGCAAACACACGAACGAGAGAGAAAGAGAGAGACAGAGAGAGAGATGGTCCTTTCATCAGGCACCAAGATATCTCATTTCCCGTTTGCAAACGCGTTCGCTTTTTAACATTTCAAATCCGGCGAGGATTCTTCAGCCTCGATAAACCTTTGCCCAGGGGGAATTTTAATCCTGGCAGCCACGAAACGAAACGAGAGGGGGGGGACTGCAATCGAGCAAACTTTTAATAATTCGGTTTTTCACGTACCCGGAGCACCAGACATTGTTGCAACGCGCACGAGGATCCGCTCTTTTTTCTCTCGTCGTTAAAAATACAAAGAGAGATTTGGCGGATGTATTTATTACGCGGAGTATCGAAATTTGGAAAAATATTGAAATACATGTCGAAAATACGACGTCTGACGTAATATCCAGAGAAATAATATTTTGTTTCTCGAAAGAGAAAAATGATAACGTTCGCATAAACATCCTGTCCAGTTGCGACGTTCCCTCGAGAATTCAAGATCCATTCGACGATCAAGATGATACGGATCGATCGATTTGCAAAATGACACGGAAAAAAGTACGTGGAACACGCAACGTGTGTAAAACACGGGCTATTTAATCTCTCGGCTACGACGAGATTTTTCGCCAAACTATACTTTCCTGTGCAAGGCAACGCCTGACGCAAACTGCCGCGAAACAATTTACATAGTATATCGAGCGGTGTTTTACCACGTAATTACAAACAACAGTTAGAACGAACTTTGAATGAACTGAGACTTTGAAATTGAAAAAAAAAAGAAAAAGAGAAAAACAGAATTTGAGTTACTTGCAGTTTCTTCGACTGAGCCACTGTCTCACGTACGAAAATCACTATGATGCTCGAGAGATTAACCATCTATAAACTGCAATAAAAATTTTTTTTGCAGCTCGTTTGTTCCAACGATAATTTACGAAATCCCTCCAGCAATAATTTTCCAAATTTTATTTTTGTTAATCGCTGCACACCCGTATTCATAGTGTCCAACGCTATGCCGTATCACCGGTTGAGAAACAGAGAAGGGAGAGAGAGAGAGAGAGAGAGAGAACGGTGTATGCGGACGGAGGCTCAACGCACGGCACGTTAATGACAGGAAACCGGCAATATGAACTTGACGGCTCGGTACCGCATCGTGTACCACAGTAACGTACCGACAAACCGCAGGTGCCCCGACGACGTGGGCTGCTTCGTTGCTATCTCTCTCTCTCTCTCTCTCGGCCCTTGCGCCCCCGAAAATCCTCCGGTCCTTTCATTATCCGTCCTCTGTGGCTCGCAAAGTCCTCGTTAAGGGAGAATTTTCACGCGACCGGTCTCTCGATCGGCTGTCGCGACGTTTTCTTTCCTCTTCTCATTCTCGTCTTTCTTCACCTCTCTCAGGAGGGTTCAATTGAAATTTCAGAGACTCTGGACGCTCACAAGAATTAGGGGATATTTCAAAATGAATACGAAGCGATGAAAAATAGATTTTTTGATTTTTTTTACTTTATTATTAAACAAGAACATCAGAAAAGCAACCGACAAGATGCTTTTCTGATGTTCTTGTTTAATGAAATAAAAAATCAAATGCTTCGACTGTTTATGATTTTCTATAATTTTATATTTTTTATGTATATTATATAATTTTATATATTCCATAATTTTATACTTTTGTGCACGACGAATTTTCGTCTTCTATCCACGTCTACTCTACGTTTTCTGTATAATTTCCGAGATTTCTGATTTAAATTTAGCAGCAGTGGAAATTTATTCTCTGAATTCGTCGACCAAATATTAATTTAATTACTGTGAACTGTTGTGACTCACCGGTGATGAGGAACGAAAGACTGCTGTTGATCGAGAGAACATTAAGTAAATTCTTGGAGGAGCTTACCTGCAACAGAAAAAGTGAAACGCACATTGAAATATCGATCTCGCAATTTCGAAACATACGCGCGTGAAATTTCAACAGTGGAAAACAAGTTCCAGTTTGTGCGACTTTTTCTATTTTTTATTTTTTTTTTTTTAATTACGACGTGCGTGATCTTGAAAGATCAACACACGCATCGTCACTGGGAATGATATTTATTTAGTTATTTAAACGAACGTCAGTTTCAGAAAGCCAAATTTATTAAAAGTACGGAGGTGCATGGAATTTCTGCGTCGTAATCATATTTCATAATGTAAAACGTTACGTGAGTATTTTACGATATGAATTATTAATTACACTTTGCTTTTAAAATACACGATACGCGACACTTACTCCTGTTGCTCGTGCACGATTTCTCATTCTAGGCGTAACGTAATAATTTCGCTGCTGTTCTCCAAACTGCAGGCGGTGGATTATTCAATTCAATGGCACCTTTTAACCAATAAATGTCAATTAAAAATCATCACTCGTTCGCGTATGTGAATATTAGAAATTCCTCTACAGGGACAAAAAAATAGTTCTTACAATGTCACGATATTTATTTCCGACTCTAGTACAAAATGCAGAGAAATATTCTAAGGATTTTCTCCACGCAAATCCTATCCTACGATCGCAACCTCTAAAAGAACATACGCATTTCCTATCGATCCTAAAAATCCCCCCAAATTTCAACCCGACAGATAAAGTCAATTTCTGCAAGTGAACTGAAACAGCCATTTTAACAAAAATTTATTTCATTGCTCGAACGATCTAACCTAGAATAAAATCGATAGAAGACGTTCGAAACGGAATAGAAATAAAAAAAAAAAAATACAAAAATTCGAGTCCCCGAGAAATTACGAATATTCGAAATGTTTCAAACGATCGGAAGACGAGGCGATACAAAGTCCAAGAATCGAGAGATCGAAAATTGTCGCGCAACGAGGCGTCTCGATGGAAGGAAACGAAGGAGTCGCACGTAAGGGGGTATAGCAAGGTGGCTAACGATAATTCCTATCCGGCGTCACGTGCCGCCAATATAAATCACCCCTTCCTTCCTCGGTACTCACCCCTCCCACCCCCACAATTACCTAATACGTCCGCCACGCTATCCCCAGACGCCATCGGTGCAAACCAACCCCCTCACAACCCGCTTCGTGTACTTCGCCGGAGCAGCCCCTGCGGCCACTAACTTACGTTCCAACGCCAATAATAGATCCGGACAGGCTCGAACCGCGTCTGACGAATTCCCCTAAATCACCGTATTTCTCATCGAACTACCCCCGGTCGTCGAGCAAAAGGGGAGGGATATTCGTCACGAGATCATTTCCTTGATGAGACATTAAACCGCGCGTTCGAGAACGTGTGGGGGTGTAGAATTAATTGGAGAATGTGTGTGTTTTTTTTTTCTTCTCGAGGGTGGGTTGAACAACAGATTTTGATTATCAATTTGCGATATATAAATTTTGAATATTAATTGAACGAATATCGGGTATGTAGTTCGTTCGAAGTGTTTCGAAAGTTTCAGAAAAATTGAAATATTATCTCACTGAAGGGGGAGGGATTCGCGACGTGAGATAATGGAAAGTAATCCAAAAAGTGAGTTAATTGCTTCTTCCTCATCGAGACACGATATCCACGGGGTAAATTGTCCTGGGGAGGGGGAGGTGGGGGGGATCTTTGCACAACGTCAATTATCGACTCGACGTTCCATCGCGGCTGACATTAAAATTCACTGCGGATAATAAGATGCGTGGCGTCATTTCCCGGCGACTCCATCGCCGACGAGGCCATCATCGCGCGCGACTCGACTATAAATTTCCTAGCTAGAACTCGAGAACCAATTCCCATGCAATCCCATGGAAACTCGCTTAATCGTTGCTGGCCTTGCGGAAACATAAATTCGGCCCTCGTGCGCGTGAACATCGCCAGACACAATCGCGTTTTATCGAGAACCGGTTGATCTCACCGGTCGACGTTTCGATTAATTGACGAGGACCGCACTCCGTTTCGTTTAACTTCGTCGAGTTGAATTGAAATTTCCTAAATTTGAGATTTATTTAAAAAGAGAGAGAGAGAGAAAAGAGACACGACTGCGTCGTGCGGAATTGTCGATTTTTCCTCTGCTTGCCAGACGAGAAAACGGGAAAAACCGGTAGCGATCTAATCTTGGTACGTTCACACAATACTTTTACGGTCGACGCAACGATCCTACGGAGCGGAGATTCTCAACGAAACGTGGCACTTGGATATACGCGCTTCTTAACAGCGGGACTAGAAAATTAATTCGGCCGAAATATCACGCAGTTTTATTTTACCATTTTATCACGAAATTTTATTGTAATACAATGAATTTCACTTTACCATTTTATCACGCAAATTTGTAACACAATCAATTTTATTTTACCATTTTACCATTTTATTATGCAATTTTATTGCAATACAATCAATTTTATTTTACCATTTTACCATTTCATGACGCAATTTTATTGTAATACAATCAATTTTGCTTCACCATTTTATCATGCAATTTTATTGTAATACAATCAATTTTATTTTACCATTGTATCACGCAAATTTATTGTAATACAATCAATTTTACTTTACTATTTTACTATTTTATCATGCAATTTTATTGTAATACAATCAATTTTACTTTACTATTTTACTATTTTATCATGCAATTTTATTGTAATACAATAAATTTTATTTTACCATTTTACCATTTTATCATGCAATTTTATTGTAATACAATAAATTTTACTTCACCATTTTACCATTTCATGACGCAATTTTATTGTAATACAATCAATTTTGCTTTACCATTTTATCATGCAATTTTATTGTAATACAATCAATTTTACTTTACTATTTTACCATTTTATCCTGCAATTTTATTGTAATACAATAAATTTTATTTTACCATTTTACCATTTTATCATGCAATTTTATTGTAATACAATAAATTTTACTTCACCATTTTACCATTTCATGACGCAATTTTATTGTAATACAATCAATTTTGCTTTACCATTTTATCATGCAATTTTATTGTAATACAATCAATTTTACTTTACTATTTTACCATTTTATTGTGCAATTTTATTGCAATACAATCAATTTTATTTTAGCATTTTACCATTTCATGACGCAATTTTATTGTAATACAATCAATTTTACTTTACCATTTTATCACGCAATTTTATTGTAATACAATCAATTTTATTTCACCATTTTACCACGCAAATTTATTGTAATACAATCAATTTTACTTTACCGTTTTACCATTTTGTCGCGCAATTTCATTGTTTCATTACAATCAATCCGATTCGCACGAGTCGAAATTCAAGAATCGATATTCATCGACTTGTTTTGGCAGGGGAGGATGGCGCGAAAATTCAGAAGGGTTGAAACGAGAAACACTGGCTGATGGAGAGACCCTTTCTCACGACTCGCACGGTCACTTACCCCCCTTGCTGCAAACAGCAACCCCTTGGACCGATACGAGCACGCTGCGCACGAGTCTCTCTTTTGCCATTTACTATGCCCGCAATGGATACCCAGGGCATTACTTTGCCGGTACGGTGCATAAGGGGATGGTTGGAGAGCACGCTCCCCCTCGGTTGGGAACGACGTGGTCGATGCCATGCCTTTCAGTTGCACACGTGAATTTTGACGTTTCTTAGAGCTCGAGGATATTTCACCCGCTAATAGGTCGGCCAAATCATTTGCTGGACTACCGAATCCCCTATAAATACCGATCTTTGAACATTTTCTAAAATGTGACGTATAAATCGGAATTTTATCTTTTTTTGGTGTTCAACGCGTTCAACCTGACGTTGCTTTTCCATATTTTGCAATGGAGAACACGGTGTGGAAGTAGGATAGCATAAATATTTAACGCTTTTGAATATATAAGAATGACACAATTCTTTTAAAAATGTTAGGGGTATTCATAATAAGAACATTAGTTGATAAGTAACATTGTTTTTTCTTTTAAATTTAATAAACACTGCCATCTAGTGACAATAATTTATACTTGTTATAACATAACCTATATTCTAGTTAAATATATTGACATTCAATATAATTATTGTTAAATTATAGTATAGATTAAAAGTAATATAGTATAGCATAGTATAGAGTAGTATAATATAGCATAGTATAGTATAGTATAGCATAGTATAGCATAGTATAACATAGTATATGAGGGTATAGTATAGTATAGTATAGTATAGTATAGTCTAATCTAGTCTAGTATAGTATAGTATACTATACTATAGCATAGTATTAACTTTTAAATAAAATAAAGTTTCGTACAGTATCAGAAAACGTATATTTCATGCTTTTAAACATATAATTGCAAATATACGTGTGAAACGTGTCAAATGAACTTTCGTCTCGACATATTTTTCGGTAATTTCTGACCTCGACTGATAGAAATCCTGTTTTTTTTTTTTTTTTTTTCTTTTTGAAAAACAAGTTGCATCTCGTTTCAACAATTATTTCGATAAAAATGACCTTTATTTTTACACGTTCTACGCAGTATGATTTCCACAATGTTGATACTGGACACCGATAGCGGATTATGTACTAAAATACGGTATCAAGCGCGGTTATTGAGTCTCAAATATTAACAGCGTTCGACTAATTAGTACGATACAGCCGTGGCGATACGTTTCAATAACAGAGTTCAAGGATAGTTCCCGTGTGGAGACAAGAAAAGAAAACATTCGAGAATTCTTGGAAATACCTGATACGCGATTTCTTGAGAAACTATTCGCGGAATATTTACGAGCCACGGCACGACACTAAACGAATTTGAAAAAAATTCTATACGAATAAAGATTGCTTTCCTCTCTCGCTCTCTGCGACTCCATAGCTTATGTCTGCGTGACAAATCTTTAAATATTATACGTAACGAGTCGATACACTGTTTGATAAATTATTTGAGATAGCATAATCGTTTAGACAACAATAGAGTTGTTGTTGACAACATATAAATCGGACTCGAAATTCTTATTTAGCCAATGTAATTCAATTAGACACAGGCAATATCGCGCTAAATCAGAACGATCTGCAATAATAATTTCTTCTAAAATAACCATTCGAACCATTAAGCCTACTCAATTTGATCAGTGAATTATGCAAATGACACTCATAGTAAAATAGCTTTTACTTAAGCAATATTTAATACAAGATTCACAGTCGAATCTTCTTCAAATTTCTTCAACGCTCGAGAGAGAGAGAAAAAAAAAGATAGGTCCAAAGAGCCTGTTTACCTTATACACAAATCGTTATGCAACGTTGCGCAATGTCAGCCAACATTGGCCTAGACTACTAAATACTATCGTTTGTCGCAAAATGATCGTCACCTTGTTGCATCTGTAGAAAGGAAAGGCGAGCTGCGACGCTTGGGGCACAGCCACGTGATTGTAGAGAATCATGGCATGGGATGATCCTTACAATTGCACAATCGCGTGGGCTTCAAAGTCAAGAACACACACTCTCACGCACACACAGGGGCGCGCGCGCTAAACGAACAAAAGGACCGCATAAAACCGGGAGGAAAATAATTGGAGCAGCACGACGGACAACCAAGCCGAACGACGGTCGCGGTGAGACTACTGAATTCTGACAGGGGTCGAAGACAAGGGCGAGTGGGGATTTTGAGTCCCCTCGGGCCCGCACGACCTCGCTTCGAGCCAACTATGTTTTCTTTTCTTTCCTACGTCGATACGAAGGTCCCTCTGTCATCGAACATGACGCAGTTTGACGAATTTCGCTGCACGACACGATCATTACAACACCTGCTGGATTATTCGTTATTACTTTGATTGTCCATTTGTTACTATACATTTATTATATTTTTTGTACATTTATTTTATATATTTATTATTATATTTATTATATTTTTTGTACATTTATATATTTATTATATATTTATCATTATATTATTATATTCTTTATACTATAACTTAATCATACTGTATTTATTTCAGTTACTTTAGAAAGGTTCCTTTTTCATTTTTATGACACGACTTTCTTTCGACTTCAGCGTGTGATATATTGTTGATACTGTTGTAAAATTGTAACAGCATTTACTATTGTACATCGTGACAGCATGATTGCTTAATTATTTATCGTATGTAGCCACCGACAGGTAGGTTTTTCCTATTTTTCCAGACGATCTTTCCAGCGTAACACGATTTAAAGAATTCATCACACGATATAATTGTTACATATTGTTGATGATAAAATGGTGATAGTACGATCATCAACTGTTCTACCTAGTTAAGCTGCAAGATTGAAAACACAGCGATTCCGCAATCAAAGTGAACGATTTTAATTACAGTTCAGTCGAGTATTTCATCCAATCAGGCGAACATATATCAACGCAACAAATAATTTCGTAATTTTACGTGGAAAATGGAATCAGATTCGACGCAAAGGCAACGATAAACGAAATCAATGAAAGGCCGCAGAAATGAATAATAAACTCATCGTTTCCAAATCGTGTTCGTAAAAATCCGCAGTATAGCCTTTCCTCAACCAGCTATGTTTCACGCTACCCTCTCAAAGAGCATCAGCCCGAAAGACTGTCGAGAGAGAGAGGAAAGGAGAGCCTGCCTGCAGGCACGTCGTCACAATACTGCATTACGATACCAGCCCATTTACACCCGGTTCCTTTTCTTCCAGCCGACTCTCCAGCCACCCCTTTGCCAAGGGGAATCGCTGTTGAAGGTACCAGAGGCCTGGACGCAAGAAGGAGGACGATCCTCGAGAACGAGATCGAAAGCAAGGCCCCAAGTGCGACGCCAAAGAGACAAAAAGGAAAACGAAACGAGATTCGCGCTTACTTATTTCCTTTTTTTCTTCCTTCCTTCCTTTCTTTCTTCTTTTTTTCTTTTTTTATTTCCTCGGGAACAAAAGGGTGGGGAAAAAACGGACGAGCGAAGTCTCGGCTCCTTTTTTCGTCGCGGAACGCTGTTAGAGCCGAGGGTTTTGAATTTAGGTCGCGTGATTCTTTTCTCACCCTGCTGTTTTTTTTTTAACTTTCTTTTTAACCCCATCCCGCGGTACTCGCGGGAATTGGAATCACGATCGTCGCGAGTCTCGTGATACTCTCTCTCTCTCTCTCTCTCTGCGAGCATCCACCACCTGGAAATTGATGCGTCGACCTTTTTTCTCGTCGGTACTCATTGTCTCCCCTTCTCTCTCTTCTTCTTTCGTGATCGTCGATGCTTTAAACGCCGAAACGCAGATTGGAATTCGTGTCTTATGAGGTGGAAGTGTTCTTGGGAAACCTCGAGATCGAAAATTGTTGTGAACGATGGGTTGTGTGATTTTGACAGCTCGAAGCATCAAGAAATCGCAACTCGACAAATCTCGACGAGATTCGAGAAACGAGAAAAATAAGTGATGTGCCGCGTGAATTATTTCCCCGCAATACACACTGCAAAATATATTTCAAAAACTGTGAAAGCTGCTTTCGCGTTTCACTGTTTCATTGTTTGATGAAAATTGAAAATAAAATACGTTGGGTTAATTCTTCCTCCCCCCCAGATAAATGAATTTCATTAATGAATCAACGTACATTGTACATACGTCCACGCTATGTTTGTACAAACACACTGCAACGTGCAAACTCGTGAAAACTCGTTTGGCAACATTTAAAATATTATTCTTTTCAGGGAGAAACAAAGAAGAAAAAAAAAGTTGCAGAGGAGTATCCATTGAAATCACCATAAATTATCCGTATCGTCGACGATGAATAGTCGAATCACGCATGAGACGAAAAATTACAAAAAAAGAAAAAAAAAAAAAGAAAGAAAAACACAGAACGATGAAAAAGCCGGGCGGGATTCAAAAATTATTTTTTTCCCCCGCCAGCATTTCGCAAATGGAAGCACAGAATTATTTAATAGGAAATATTTCAAGCAAAGTAAAAAATCCATTTCAATAACCTTTCACCGCCCGAACTGTCATTCATAATTCCAACATCATCCCTCTTGCATTTTGCTAAAACGCGAGATAGAAATAAAAGCGGAAAGAGAGCAACATAAAACATCGTGCGACGCGCGTATCATTGGAAATGAAACGGAGATTTAATTTTTATTAAATTCGTAGAGGAAAAAGGCGAAAAAAAGAAAAAAAAATACAGTTTCAGCCCTTTTTAATTCGACAAGTTGTATTCTTTCGCGAAGAGAGAGACGGTTGAAAATTCGATTCGTCAAAGATAAAATCCACGTCATCAAATTAAACACGAATGACGTCGTCTATGTTCTGCGAGATAATAAAATTTTCGCAAGATCGAGAGGCCGGTAACTGTCTGAGATTAAACATTTGCAAATTTCAATTTTCCTCGTTGGAACGTTCGTCGAGTGACGCAGAGAAAGCAAGTTTCACCAAATTGTTGTGAAACAATTTTACACACATTCTCTCATTGCAAAGTAGCAATCCTGTTTTTTCATCTCTCTCTCTCTCTCTCTCTCGTTCGAATTACTGAAAATTGAACAAGATTGAAAAATTTTAAATTCGTAACATCGTCGCGAATACTTTGGAATGTACAGCGGGGTGCAAAATTGAGTCAATAATAAAAATTTTTATTGTTAAATAAAGTGTAAAAACATGAAAATAAACTTGACCATCTGACTCTTTACAGTTTTAGGAAACTGAAGCTATTCTTGAACTTTTACGATTAGGTTTCTTCCTGGCTGAAAGAAATACATACATATGTATGTACATATGTTATGGGGGTGTATGACGGGAGATTGGCCCATTGCACAAAATCGAAGGGATTATGAATCAATATATGTATAAAGACATTTTAAAAGAACATTCGCCAAATTGTATGCAAGATATGAAGAAATCGTTTATCAACATGATTCGGACCCAAAACATACAGCAAAAAGCGTAACTAACACTACTCAGGCATTTTCGATCTTAAATTGGCCTACGAAGCCCAACCTAAACCCACATCGAGAATCTATGGGGTATATTGAAAAAAAAAAATTCTAGACGCATACAAATCTCCTCCTAGCTCAATAGTGGAACTACATGCTCCTGTTATAGAAGAATGGAATCAAATGCCACCTGATTTTTGCTCAAGACTATTTGAAAGTGTGCCAAGACGTTATTAAAGCTATTATCCAAGCAAATGACTTATGAACAAAATATCAAGGCACGATAAAGCTTGTAAATCTGACTATGAAAAAATTCTGGTGCAAAGTTGATTCTACGTTTTTTTAATTTTCTCAGCCAGGAAGAAACCCAATCTTAAAAATTAAAAAATAGCGTCAGTTTCCTAAAACTATAAAGAATCAGACGGTCAAGTTTACTTTCATGTTTTTACACTTTATTTGACGAATGAAAAATATTTTTCTCAACAATTTTTGCCTCTCACTGTATATAGAGATTCACGTTTCATTGTCTCGCCAATTATTGAGACGAACGAATTCTTCTTTCGTCTTACAACGAGTGTTACATTAAACAATCGAGTTTCGCTGCAGAACGAGATATCCAAGTTTCTAACGAATCTTCGATTTATTCTCGCCGCTCCCCCTCCCTGTCGCTTCCGCCCCGGGAATCGTTCCGATTCTTACGACTCACCGCCCCGCCTCGATTAAAGCACTGCCTGATGCACTCGATTGATTCCCAATTGAACTTGGACGAGCAATCGGCACGCTCCAACAACGATATTATCAGTTACTTCGTTCGCCGTGAATGTCGCTGTGAGAAGAATTTCCCCCGCACCCCTCCGAATGGAGGGGGTGGCACGCAAGTGGAGGATGGGGAAAAGCTAGGGTAGATAATCGGTTAATTGCCAGTTTCATCGACTGTCTCGCCGTTTTCATAATTTTCCCACGATTCTGGACATACTGACAGTTCAAACTTGAAGGAGATCTGGCGACTCGTGTAAATGAATGTAAATAAATCGGCAAAAATTTCGACAAGTACGATGTGAAATTGTACTATTTTAAAAGTATAGCTATTATTGCTTATTTGTATATTATTTGTATACGTAAAAGTATAAATATTGCGTATTTGTTTAACTGTTCCTGTTGAAATTGATTGTTTAGTGATCCGAGTGTATTTTGCACCTCTTATTATACGAAGACCGATTCAAGGAACGATATATTTAAAAAATATATACATTCAAGTCTCTTTTATAATTTTTCCCCAAAAATATATACAGAGAGTGTCAATCTTCTTAATAGACACAGATTATTTACTAGCACTGGAGTTTCATATACACAATTTAAAATAGGAAATTAAAATAATTTTAGATTCTTAATAAGAAAACTATTTACAAGATTCTGGAATTGTTGACAAGATTATAGATAAGAAAATTATTTTCTAAAATTAGTTGGCAAGTTGGGAAAAATTATTATATATATAATATTTATATTATTATTATATATTTTATATTATTTTATATTTAATTATATATATATTATTACATTTTGTACTATATTATGAAAAGAAAATTATTTTCTGTTGGCCAGTTGGGAAAAATTATTATATATATTATTTTTATATTATTATATATTTTATATTATTTTATATTTAATTATATATATATTATTACATTTTATACTATATTATGAATATACACACATATATATTCTTGAAAAGAAAATTATTTTCTGTTGGCAAGTTGGGAAAAATTATTATATATATTATTTTTATATTATTTTATATTTAATTATATATATATTATTATATTTTATATTATATTATGAATATACATATATATATATTCTTGAAAAGAAAATTATTTTCTGTGGCAAGCTGGGATGTGAACTTCAATTATTCTACTTGGAATATATATTTATATATGTACTGTATGTATGTATGATGTTGATCGTTCTAAAATTGTGTTTGCCCACTTTTGACTATTTCGAATAGAAAGATTAAGGTTCACATCTCAATTTGCCACAGAAAATAATTTTCTTTTCAAGAACATATATATATATATATATAAAATAATTTTCTTATCAAGAATATATATATGTAAATATATATATATATACACGTGAGACGAAAATTTCGCCTCACAGACAGCGCGACACAAAGTTCCTCGAATCCCAGTCAAATTCCAGGCGATAAAACCGCCGGAAAATTTATCGCCGGTGACCGAGATGTTTCGCAAGCTCGCGGCCGAGGCGCCACAGCTGGCGGTGGTACCCAGCAGCTCGTAAACCCGATTTTCGACGAGCCTAGGGAAATATTTGTCGCTGATAGCGCGGATCGTTGCAGTTCCCGCAAATTACCGCGAACGAAACCGGGCTTCTCTCTCTCTCTCTCTCTCTCTCTCGCTCTCTCTACACAGTTGCTTTTTAGACAGGGCTGTTAGCGCCACCCTCGCTTCCAGCTTGCTTAAAAGCGTCAGTTTATGTAGAAAAGCCGAGTTTTCCCCACAGGGGAGAATACACGGTCGAGTTTAGCTTCTTCAAATAAAAATGTTTGGTTTTTGACTCGTCTCTGATCAAACCTCTATATATATATATATATATATGTATCTTTTCTATTTACTTATTGAAGAGACATTGGATCAACCTACTCGACGTAACGAGACAGCCAATTTTTGTCGAATTTTATACATTCGTTCCAGACGAGAGGGACGTTGGGTTTTTTTGACGTCGTTTGATCAAACGAATATTTCTCTTTCCCCTCCATTTATTTATCGAGCAGACACTGAATTAACCTCGTTCGTTAATCGTTGCACGCTGTAACGAGACTGTTAGTTTTTATGAAATTTTATATTTGAGTTGAATTTTCTTCATCTTCTTTTTTCCTCCACATAGGAAAACACGGTCGAATTGCCTCGGATGGAAAATGTTTGGGTTTTTGGGAGCGGGTCGTTTGATCAAACGGACGTATTTCTATTTATTTATCAAAGAGACCTGTTAATCGTTAATCGCCTCAAACGAGACAGCCAATTTCTGTATTCACGGAATTTCACATTGTCGTCGACGTGAATGTCGGATTTTTTTCTTCTGAATAACGGGAAATTGGCGAGAAAGAGAAGGTGGAACGTGTGCTGGAACAATTAAACAACGCGAGTGGGATTTTTCACGCGATCCGCAGCCCGGAAGTGGAAGGCGGACGACACGGTCCTTGAGCACGCCGGGAAAGACGAGTTACAGAGTCTCGCTTCCATGTTTGCCTGACAGCAAGTTCCTTCCAGCGTGCAGAACTTAGGGAAGGAGTAAAAAGGGATCGTGGAACAATCATCTCATTTCTTTTTCTAAGAAGTATTCGAGAGAGAAGACGAACAAAAGATAATTCTGAAAAAATTCTCTCGATTAGTCCAGAATTAAATCCAAAATGGTCCCGGATCGAGATCCGTCGACAAAATTGCAAGAGTCGCGAAACATCCACTGTATTTAGAAAAAAAAACGACAAAAACAGAATCGAAGAGCTCTCCAAACACATAAATTTCTGCATCGTCAGAAAGAAGATAATCTCTTTTCTAATATTGTAATCTTTGACGAAGCTGTACTTCCTTTCGACGATCACACCCAACACAGTCTCAAAGATTCGAGTCTGCCCTCGAAATTTGGTCCGTCCTTGAAAATTTGTCGCGCGACACAACTCACGGGAGCTGGAAACATCGGCACTCAAAAGGAATCTCGATAGTTCGCGAAGCTACGTAAATCCTAACCTTCTATTTCCGCCTGATAACCGATCTAATCTCCGCTTTGAAACTCTTATCCACGAGCAACGCGAGCAGCTTTCGCTCGATGGTCGTTGAGACTGCTACGCGCAAAGCAAGACGGTACGGTGAATTGTTTATTATACTCGTGCGTTTCGTTCGACGTTTTTAACGTTCCCCTTGAACAAAAATTTTCCAGGGGAACCGCTCTCGGAGATAAGCCTGGCCAGGAAGTCACGGAGAGTTGCGAGAATTTTCAGCGCGAGGAGCATCGCTCCTGCGTTATTCATGCGGACTTAAAGTAGCGTTCTTAAGAGAAGACATCTCTCTCTCTCTCTCTCTCGAGAATGACGTGAACGCGCTTTGTGAACTTTCCTACGGTCACTTTCGCATCGACGCAGTCATCAAGAATTTGTTAACGTCTGAATATTCAACGGGAGAGGAGGAAACAATAATGCAATGGAAGATTGTCCCTCAGGAAGAAAGGAAGATTAGCTCGCCTTCTAACTTGGAATTTCTCTACCTTTTTTTCTTTCTTTTTATGTTTCAATTTGGGGAAAAATTCTTCTTGACCACTGCGTTTTCAAGTTGTGTCTTTGCACGACTTGTTTCGAAGGCGCGAGATCGAAGGGGGGGGGGGGATGATGATGATGATTCTTCATTAGAAGATGAACGAACCGCGGACAATTGCAGAAACTGACGCGCGAGCAAACGAGCAAGGGGAACGATGTTTCGAAATGAAAGTACAAGCTATTAGACCATTACTCGTCGCTGGCCTCGAATGTAGGAACAGCGTGGAAAAATGACAAATGGCTTGGCACGCGTGCGATACAGCGAAATTTGGTGGAATGGAGACAGCGGCGGGCATATTATACGAAAAGGAACAAACCATTTTGTCCATTTATTTTTCTTTCTTTTTCTCACTTTTGTTTCACGCTGTCGTTTAGTTGCTTTCGACGACGAATGGATCATTTTTACTCCTTCTAATTTTCCATGAATGCGCAACTAGCCTGAGCAGCAAGTCGTTGAATTAAATATAAATTTGTGAAACCTGTACGTCGTTCTAAAATTGGAAACCGATGAAAATTACAACGGATGCTCGTCTCTTTTCCTTTTCGCCGATAATTGAAGCGACAGACGAACATTAACGTTGTTAAAAATTCAAGGATAATTCGAGCGACCGGTGGACATTAATTTCGTCGGGAAAAAATTCGAGGATCGATACACTGACACACTCCAAGACAGAAATAGAAACTCAGAATTCTACGTACCACTACTAGGATACGAATAACGAATAAAAATTACAGTTATCTGTTTCTCTTTCTCTCTGTGACAATTAAACTAATGGACGAACATTAATTTTGTTGGAAAAATTCCAGGATTAACGCAGTGTCACACCAAGACAACAATAAAAATCCAAGAACTCAAAGTATCGGTACTAAGATACGAAAAATTACGACAGGTATCTGTCTCTTTTATTTCCTCTTTTTCTGATAATTAAGAAGCGACAGATAAACATATATAATAAACTATACTTAAATAAACATAACTGATATATTTAAATATAGTTTATATATTTAAATAGATATAACTGGTATGTTTAAATATACTAAAATGTTGCGATAAACTGTACTTAAATAAATATAGCAAATATATTTAAATATAGTTTATATATTTAAATATACTAAAATGTTGCAATAAACTATATTTAAATAAATATAACTGGTATATTTAAATATAGTTTATATATTTAAATATACTAAAATGCTGCAATAAACTATATTTAAATAAATATGACTGGTACATTTAAACATAGTTTACATATTTAAATATACTAAAATGTTGCAATAAACTATATTTAAATAAATATAACTGGTATGTTTAAATATACTAAAATGTTGCGATAAACTGCACTTAAATAAATATAACTAGTATATTTAAACATAGTTTATATATTTAAATATACTAAAATGCTGCAATAAACTATATCTAAATAAATATAACTGGTATATTTGAATATACTAAAATGTTGCAATAAACTATATTTAAATAAATATAACTGGTATATTTAAATATACTAAAATGTTGCGATAAACTGTATTCAAATAAATATAACTAGTATATTTAAACATAGTTTATATATTTAAATATACTAAAATGCTGCAATAAACTATACCTAAATAAATATAACTGGTATATTTAAATATACTAAAATGTTGCGATAAACTGTATTTAAATAAATATAATTAGTATATTTAAATACAGTTTATATATTTAAATATACTAAAATGTTGCGACAAACTATATTTAAATAAACATAACTAATATATTTAAATATAGTTTATATATTTAAACAAGTATAATATAAATAAATACAACTGGTACATTTAAATATACTAAAATGTTGCAATTTGGCAAAAGAATTGCGTCTCTGGCAACTGACAGATAACAGAAGAACACTAACTTCGTTAAAAATTCGAGGACAATCGTAGCAACAGATGAACGTTAATTTAATTCGAGGATTAAGAACGCTCGAAGAAAAATCCAAGAACTCTGAGCCGACACTTCTCCAGCCACCATTCCCAAAAAAAGGTCGAAATTTCCCGGGGAATCTTTTCCAAGGGGGGGAATCGCGCAGCGAAGAAAGCGGGCCGAGACAAAGCTTCGGCTAACGAGGTTCACCGGTATAACGAGCAGGGGCATCGCAGCCACTGAATCAGGAACAGATTTAGCCACGACGATGAATCACCCGGCGCGTTTGCCGTGTAAACAGGGGCGAGTCTCGAGCCAAGGGAACCCCCGACCTTGCCCTATCACCTCCAACCGACGCCCATCATCCCCTCCCCCCTCACCCCATCCTGTTTTTCACTCCTTCATCTCCCTCTGTTTGTCGAGGTTTGCCCCAACCAAGACGCGCAGCATCCTCTTTAATCCCGCAGCGATCGACAGGTGTCGAGAGGATGCTGATCGAGGATCCTGAACAAACTCGGGCTTTCCGCTCGATCGCGCCTACGTCGCTCGCTTGAAATTGCTTGTAAGTAAAGGGAGAGTTGCGCGTTCCTTTTCCCTTCTGCCCCTCTTCGTTGCGTAGAAATCACTGCGGAGGATTTTCTTTTTTGGAACGAATAATTATCTGGCGCGTGTCTTCGTGAAATTTGATATTTTTTTCTGTTTCTTTTCTTTCGGGTATTTTTCTCTCTCAGACGGGGAAAAATTATTGAATGTCGGAGAGTTTGGAGATTGGAGGACGTTTGACGCGATTACTGTCTTCGCCTGACTGTTAATGGAATAATTATGACAAATATACGTGTATGTATATTTTACGCTCTTAATTTTTTTCTGTTTCTTTTCTTCCAGGTATTTTTTCTCTCAGCCAAGGAAAAATTATTGAATGTCGGAGAGTTTGGAGATTGGAGGATGTTTGACGCGGTTTACGTCGGTTTGACGAATCTTACTGTCTTCGCCTGACTGTTAGTGGAATAATTATGACAAATATACGTGTATGTATATTTTACGCTCTTAATTTTTTTCTGTTCCTTTTCTTTCGGGTATTTTTCTCTCTCGGCCGGGGAAAAATTGTTGAATGTCGGAGAGTTTGGAGATTGGAGGATGTTTGACGCGGTTTACGTCGGTTTGACGAATTTTACTGTCTTCGCCTGACTGTTAATGGAATAATTATGACAAATATACGTGTATGTATATTTTACGCTTTTAATTTTGAATCAGAAGTGCAGTGAAAGTATACTTTCCAATTCTGAAGTTCCAATCTGCGAACACCTGTCAAGTTGACCGGCTACAAACATACATACAACAAACATGCTACAAACATAGTTGTACAAACAATCACAATAAGATTGTTTCATTCGCGAAATTACCACTCCGGCAATAAACACAAAAGCGACGTAAAAGTAGAGATTATAATACATTTTTATTGTTTCGACTCTGATACATATCGATGCAACAGAAGTACCCGTAAATGACGTTCTCTTTTATTCAAATTTAGTAAACATAATTGCCACCCAGTGACAATAATTTAAATAGAATAAAATTGGCATATAACCTACTCCTGATACATTGTCTCACTCGCCATGTATGTTAATAAGCAACATAACATCGCGCAACTAAATTTATAAGTCGATCGCGTGTAATTCAGTTGCCTTCGAAATAAATTCCATTATTTTCCCCAAAATACGATGTCGATTCACTCGAACCTACTGTCGTAAACCTAAATGAAGAAACACTAGAACCAAGGCGGAAATTCGTTTTCACCCGCCAAATCCTTGGTCATTTCATTTACCAGAAAGAAAGAAGCGAACTTCATAATCAGGCGAAGTCGAAGATTTCCAGAAACATGCTTCAGACTAGACGCAGACGTAAAATCACCGATTTTCAGCTGCAAACGGTTCACAACATTCGCGTCGAATACGCGGCGTACGAAAATTTGTACGCGTCGGACGGGCGAGATTTGAGTTTGAAGGAGCACGTAGCAGCGAGGCACGCGCCGCGTATAAATCCGCAAACGCGATTCACGTCGGAGATCGCGCGAGTGACGGGGCGGCGAGCGCGTGAATCTCGCCGCCGAGTGTGGCAACGACCGTTTCCTCGAGCGTCGCCCGATGCTCGCGGAAGAAGAAGAAAAAAAAAAAAAAATCCTCGGCAGGCACCTCGCGGCGGAACACGACTTCCCTTCTTCGCCTGTTCCCCCGACAGTTGCATCGGGTCTCGTCACCACGCGAAACGAGACTTCTCGCGAGGAAGTTTGTTAAGAGCGGGCGTGAGTGGCATACCCGGTACGCGACACGGATGTGCTCCAAACCCAACGTGTCGTCGTATCAGGAATTTTGTCAAACATTCGCCGGTAGAACTCAGAGATCGCGAGAGACACTTTTGAGAAGATAGAAAGGCGTTTCAAAAATATAAGAGCCGACAAATTTGACCAATTGGAGCGAACTATGCGCTGAGCATCTTGGACCAGATGACCCAAGAGCCAACTGAACCTGGCAGACCTACCGAACCTGCAGCAACGCGCAACTGGGAAACAGGAATCGATCGAGTGCAGTGGAAGTTGCGCATATCGGCGTCCCGGCTTATTAGCCGAACACGAGCAATCGTGGAATAGGAATAGGCGAGCGTCGGGGGACAATTCGCGGCGTAAAAGCTACTTAGTGGCCTGGAGGCGGCGAACAAATGGACAGCCACGGGGATCCGTGGTTAATTTACGCGACGGATGGCGATATTAACGCGAGACCTTCGTCCAGACTTGCTGGAGAACTTACAACTTCTCTTCTCGCGTCGATTCCAGAGAAAAATCGCAAGTTAGTCTCTTGTTGCGTTTCACGAAGCTTCTGCGTAGAACAAGTGCAGAGGAAAAGAATCGGGATAAATTTCATCCAGCCAAGTACACTAAAGACCTATTACTAGTCAAGACGAGATGAAAATTTTGTTGGATGACCAAGTCCCTCCAAACACTCGATCGCAAGTTCCTTCGATTTCCCAAAGATGACATAAAAATGTAATAAACAGAAAAAAGTAAAATTGTAAACATGTAAAAAAGTAAAGTCAAAACAAACGTAAAAAAAAGAAGAAAAAGACACTCTTAGAAGAAGAGGAACGCTCGTTCTCCAAAAACTACGAATGCGCGGAATCCAACAATTTATCCTACCGACTCGAATCGTTCTAAATCCCCAATTTGGTCGTAAATCGTCTCCGTGGGGAGCAAAAGAGGGAATGGTCCACTCACCATGGTGTCTTTGATGTGCTCGACCGGCTGCAGGAGGACCGTGGTGGCGGCGATCGGCCGATGATGATGATGCTGCTGCTGCTGCTGCTGCTGCTGCTGCTGATGGTGATGCTGTTGCTGGTGGTGATGGTGCTGCTGTTGCTGCTGGTGGTGGTGCGGATTGCAATTGGCGAGATTGGTGCAGGTGCAGCTGCAGCCAACGTTGCAGGCTTGCTGGCCGGCGAAGAGGTGTCCAACCAGGCCGGGGGTGATCGCTGCTGCCGCCGCGTTGTTGATGCTGTTGAGCAGGGGCGGAGGCAGGGACACCGCACCACCCGGGACAAACGGGTACGAATGAAAATACGTGGTGATGGAGGATCGTGCCTCGTCGGCGCCAATCGTCTCCGCTAGCCAACACTTGCCGACGTTCCCTGCCGCCGCCGTGGGCACGAGCAGACCTCGACCGCCCAACGAGTGCAGCCTCCAGAGAAACCTGCCGGCTGCGGCGCGTTGCTGCTGCTGCTGCTGCTCCTCACCAGCCACCCAGCCGCTACGTTCCAACGACGACGGCTGATGATGCCGCGCTTCCGTCTTGCTCGTTCGCGTGAACGCGCACGACGGCCACCACAGTTTGGCCGATTGCGTCGTTACACGTCTGTGCGAAGCGCCCGTTGGCCGCGTGTCGCTGCTGCGAGCTCGTGGCTCGTGGAACGAACCGCGAGGCCGGATATTCACGGACTCTTCGCGCTCCGCGTGTCGGAAATCGTTCGAGAGCTATTTTTCACCGTCGTTCGGACGCGAGACGTCGAAAAGAGAGAGAGAGAGAGAGAGAGTGTGTGTGTGTGTGTGTTGTGTGTACAACCTTAACAGCTAACACGCGCGTAGATCAGATTAGTATCTTACTGTACTAGAACACACACATGCACGATCCGGCGCATACACGCATACACAGAAAGACAGAGAGAGAGAGAGAGAGACACTGAGAAGACTCAGCTTGTAGAACAGGTGAGATACAACGGTGCAGTAGTCTAGCCTAGACGAGCGGTTGCCGCTCCGTTAGAAATACTCGGTCGATGATTGTCAAGGTGTGTGAGCGAGTTGAGAGGTTTGGAGCCCGAAGAAGGTAAGGAACACGTGCGACGTGCGCGCGTGCTACGTCTACGGGCGTAAAAGGGGGAAAAAGTGGGAAGGGTTGCTGTTGCTCGAACGGCTCGCTCGCACGTTAATTGAAACGTCGTAGGTACATATACGTGGATTCGTGTGATTGTTCGTCGACTTTTCTCTCTTTTCTTCCTTCTTTTGCCTTACAAACGACTGGCGCTAAGAGAGCTAGCTGAAAAAATGATTGTCACGAAGATTGACGAGAGAACGCCCCGTTGAAACCGGGGCAGACAGGGAAGAAACACGGTCGGGCCTTGCTCTACTTCCGCCGCGGATCAGCTGCTGGCTCGGCCCAACGATATGTGCGAAGGGTGTATACATATAAACGTATGTATATAAGTGTAAATATATATATATATCGTGTGTGTATATATATATATATATAGAAGTATATGTACATAAATATCTATAGAATATATGTACGGTATAGAGCGTGTACAGAAGTGGTACAGAGGCTTGGAGATCACATGAAGACACGAATACTCTCGTTTATTCTCTTTCACCCTGGGTTAGATTAGGGGAGGTGGGAGGGAAAGCTCGTCGCTCTCCGCTTCTCCTCCCCCCGGGTTTTTGAAAAACGTCGTTTCGTGGAAATCTCTCTCGGCGATGCCCGGAGATACACGCTACTGTGCTTGATTGTCTTGACGCGATTCTCTTTAGTGCGGTCGGCCGCTCATTATTCACGCGCGACCATCTTACGTTATTTTAAACAATAACCTAGGATTCTTACTTACAACGTTTACGCGTTTTATTTATTTATTTATTTATTTATTTTTTTTTCTTTCTTTAGGTCTAACGTGTGGGAGTTCGATCTCGCCCACTTGGGTTATCTAGCTACGGAGCACGTACGTACGATTCTCTCTCTCTTTTTTTCTTTTTTTTTTCTTTCTCTTTCCCTTGAAATTCTCTCCTCTAAAATTAATAGTAGTAGTCTCTCCTCCTCTTACGGACACGCGAGCAACGTCCGACGTCCGAACGACCAACTAGCCGGCGCTCTCTGGCACCGATGAATCGCGGCCCGCCGCGGCGAATAAAAATATAACTCTCTCTCTCTTTCTCCGTCACGGCCTCGCGACTCTCTTCTTCCTCCAACGCCTCCTACTACTGCTGCTGCTGCTGCTCTCCACCGCTTGCCAAGCTTCGCCCCGACCTCCTCTTCTCACCGCTCCGCTTTAAATGATCCTCCTGCTCCAGATTCTCCTCCGCCACCTTCTCCTCCCTTCTTCTCTCTTTCCGCCTTCTGTCTTCGTTCGACGGCGGCGGGGCTCGTGGATCGCGTACCAGCGACCTTGAAACTCGTGCACTCTCGTCGAACCGGGGCGAGTACACGAGGAGGAAGCCTTTCAAACCTCTCTTTCGCTCCCTTTCTTTCCCTCAGCGGCCACTCTGTTGCTGCTGGTGTTGATTCGCGTTCGGGGGCTGGCGTTCGACGCACACGGCCACGCAGCACACGCACGGTCGGACAGTGGGGGAGGGCAATGAGAGACTGTGATCAAAGAGAGCCGACGACGCGTGCATGTGCCAGCACGCACTTGGGTGACAGCTGGCGACCTGGCTTGACTTGACTTGGCTTGGCTTGGCTTGACTTGACTTGACTTGGCTTGGCTTGGCTTGGTTTGGTTTGTTCTCTTGCTTGCTTGCTTGCTTCCTTTCTCTCTCTTACTCTCTCTCTCTCTCTCTCTCTCTCTCTCTCTCTCTCTCTTTTCGTGTACGTGTGCGTGCGTGCGTACGTATGTTGATCGTCGTTGCTGGAGCTCGTGCGTCTCGACGCTGGATGGGGAGGGGGTGACACCGACTTTGGCCTCGTGCACACACACACACACACGCGACGAGTGGGGGGCGGCGTACGTCGTTTACTCACGTGTCCGACCGTTTTCACACTGCGTGCGACCGTTCAAAGAGGGTCGCGTGGTGTCCGCTGGCGCGAGGTCTCTCTTCCCGGTCGGCTGGAACGCGCGCGTGGCCAGCCACACGACGCCCGGGTTGACGTGTAAACAGCGGAGAGAGAGAGAGAGAGAGAGAGAGAAAGAGAGAGAAAGAGAGAGGGAGAGAGAGGTGGTCGGCGGCGATCGGCAGAGGACCAGGTGGACACACCGATTAACGAGAGAGACGAACGCGGGACGGTACGACGGCCGGCCGTACCGAGGAAGAAGAAACACGCGTGTACGCGTGTGCGTGTGGCGTGGAACTGAACTTTATCCGCTGGCAGACATGACGACTGCACGCCGGTTCGAGAGAACAAGGATTGCGCGAAAGTTGGACGCTCGTGTACGTGTGTCTGTCTGTGTGTGCACGTGCTTACGCGTTACCTCGACGCTCGCGAAGGGGTTGAGTTTCGTAGAGGCAGCCTGGCACGGTTGTGTTCCTTCGCCACGGGGCTCTCGCGCGGACCGACCTGCCACGACGACAGACGCGCGATTTTCAACGGACTGGGAGGGGTGGGCGGCGGTGGTGGTGGTGGTGGTGGTTTGTTTCACAGAGAGACAGAGAAACGGGGGAGGTGGGTAGGTGGGAGGAGAGAGACAGAGAGACGGAGATAGAGAGACAGAGACAGAGACAGAGAGAAGGAGAGAGAGAGAGAGAGGTGTGTGTGGGAATGTGTGTGTGTGAGGCGGTGTGTGTGTACGTGAGAGAGTAACTCGGAGGCGGGAACGATTAAAGAGCGTCCTACTCGATCGCCTAGCTTGACACAACTGAGAGCAGCGTCTCTCTCGCGGCGCCCGCGTAGGCCTCCGCCGCCGCCGCCGCCGCCGCCGCCGCTACCGCCACCGCCACCGTCGACGCGGCCGGGTCGGTCGTGTCGCCCGCCGCCGTATACGCGGCTTTCAAACGGCTGTCCCCCCGCTCCGACCGCCCCGGCGCACACCTGGCGTCGCCAATCGGCAACCAGCGATCGGCCGAGCGCACGCGAACTTGCACGAAGTCGCCTCGGGCCTGCGCCATAGCCGCACCGTTTTCCTCTTTCGCACCGTGTTTTTCCCACCACCGCGCGCGCCGCCCGCTACGGCTCCCCCCACCACTGCCACCCCAGACCGCCTAACCCACACCACGCACGAGCTACCGGCCGAGAGAGCAACGGTGTGTGTCTTTACTAACCCTGTTTCCCACTCGCTTTCGTCTCTTTTTCTTCGAGTCTCCCACCCTCGCCCCGCTGCTCCCTGTCTCCTTCTCGCTCATCGACTGACTTCGGCCGAGTAGTTTCTCCCTGGCCGGGTCAGACCGACTCCTTCCTCGCGTAGGGAAGGAAGGAAGTGGCCGAGACGACGACTTTGGCCACTGATCCTTCTCCCTTGTACACGGGGGTTTTCTCTGGCTGATTGTGCTCGGCGATCGGATCTTCGAGGGGGGAGGGGGGAAGAGGGTGAGAGAACGAACGGCGAGTGGTGGACCGAGAGAGAGGGAGAACGTGTCATTTTCCGCATTGTTGGGGGCCACGGTTGTGATGTGTTACAGTGGTTTTGCATTAATCGGCTCCCGGTAGAATTAGAATTCGAATATTAGGACCGGGAATATCGACGTATCGGAACCGGCCACGGTGGGCTTAAGTTTCGCAACCGGTTAATGGGGTTCCATTCGTCCCTTAGGCAACCAAGTTCGTTCAACTGGCTCGATAGGGACCTCGCGTTATGTCCGGGGTTATGGCGAAGAATTTTGTTCGCGACAGCGGTGATTAATGGAATATCTCGTTTCCTTTCATTTTTTTTCCTTTTCTTTTGTTTCTTTTGCAAAGTGGAACTTTTGTTTGTTCCAAAACTAGCAAATTTTCAAACGGGAAGAAACAACTTCAAGTGGAGAAACGAGAGACTTCTCCGACCAATCGGGGCAAGTTGGTAGGAACGAAGCAGGGATTTGCAAAATTGTCAGTTGCACCGACTAATCTTATCTGTTGAGAACGAGTCTTGTCTTAATGCGATTGCAATTGACGTTATCGAATTGTCATTCGAAACAGCCTGGCAGTGTCGTTAGAAACAAATGTACTTCGAAGATAAGAATATAAGATACCAGTAATGTAACACACGACCATTTCAATTTCCAACTTCCTTGAAATCGTTCTTTAACTTCAAAAAAAAAAAAAAAAAAGAAATACCAGTTGTAACTCTGACTAGTTATAATGCTGAAAAAAAAGGAACAAGAAATTCAGAGAATTCCCGAACCAACTCGCCCAATTCGAAACAGGTTTCTCGAATCGTTCGTCGCCATCGTCAGGGACGAAGATTACGCGATCGTGAGGTAAGAGAGGAGCAAAGAATCGAGATTCGAAGGCGTGACGAGCCTCGGTGGTCCTCGAGGGCGAAAAAAAAAGAAAAAACGACGGGGCGACTGGTTCTCCTGGCGCCTCTGATTGTTCAGAAACGATCGACAGATCGATCGTGCAACGAACCGATTCACCCTCGAGAACGCTCGAAGCAATTCGGCTACCTCGAAAGTGGTAACCTGATTATGAGAGCCACGAGGCGCGATTTTTCGAAAGGAGGAAACTTCTCTAATGAGGGGAGTTGTCTAACGAGAGTTTGATCGCGGTTTTCGACTAGTGACTCGTCGAGATCAGAATATACTGGGATACATTGTCGTCATTTATCGGATCATTTTAGTTATCGATCACTCTAAAAAAAATAGACGAACGCAGTGAAGTTTGGGGGACTGAATGACAATCTCGTCGAAGAAATTTTCGAGACCAATGTGAAGGACTTTGACGATCCTCTAAATAATTATTATCAGGTGTCGTGATCACTGCGAATTTTTTTACACTTTTTTCGATATTTTACCATTTTCGGTCAGGCGTGACCGAACGAAACGAAAATACCCGAACAGAAACGCCTAAATTCCTTTCCAAACCAGAGATCTGAAACACGAAAAAGCGAGCAAACAAAAAACGTCGGAGACCTCGTCTTTGATCTCTGAAACGCAGCAGAGAGATCTAGGCGAAGCTCTGTAAATCGTGACTCTACGAAGGGCGTCGTTTCTCCGTAGAGTTTTTTTAAAATATTTATTGAGACGGGCGCGTAATGAAGCTCTCGTAATAATACGAGCCACGTAGAGAAGCAGATAAATTTTCTCCCTCTCTTCTATTTTCTTCTCGTGACTCTGTTTCATTTTTTAATCACGGGGGAGGACAGGGGTGGAAAGCGTGGGTGCAAAGAGAAAAATTTAATCAACTTACCGAGCTGCTCGCGCGCCAAAGGAAACGGAGCCAAAGAAGCCAGAAATCTTACCTGCAACAGAAATTAACATCGCCCTCTTAATTTGATAAGACGACACCTGGACGAATATTGCGAGCGCGAACGCAGACGTGGATACGTTCGTAAAAGTGAAACCTTCTTGAAACGACACAATGCAATCCGTTTCACAGGTACGAAAATTGGCAGTTGTTACATATCAAGGCAAGATATAAAATTTAATTTAGTGCAAAATATGTAATTCGTGAGTTACCTTGCGTTTTTCATCTCTTGCGCTGGAACGACGCACCTCGAGAATTTTTTTGCCCCAAATCACAACATTTTTAGTATGTTCAAATATACCAGTTACATTTATTTAAATATAAACTATATTTACACTGTTATAAACTATATTTAAACTATATTTGCCAGTTATATCTATTTAAATATAGCTTATTATATATATTTGAATATATCAGTTTCAAGTATATTTAAATCCAACCCAGGCGAAACGAATGACAAGTTTATTACTTTTCAGTAATTTCTATCCAGTGACACCGACGAGTTCAGAAGAAAAAGAAAGCGACGAATCATTGCGCACGGTTATGGTCCGCAATCAGCTTGCCAGCGCAAGTGTGTAATTTGTAATTCGTAAAGTGGTTGGATAAAACGGACGTCGAAAATAGAGAACACCAGTTGTGCAAAATTACAGATGGAAATATAAAATTCAATAAATATAAAGGGAGAGAATTTTCTACTGGCAGGCGCGTGTATTTATAAAAATATGAATTCTCGTTAATCGTTCGCTGTCCAGATCAATTGCAACGTGACGGATGAAAAGACATTAATTTTCGGAGTGTCTGCGGAGCAAGAAAGAAGGGAGAAGCAACTAGAAATAGCGGGTGCGTTCGCGCACGCAACGAAATCCGCACCGGATCAGAGAGAAAACGCGTGCACTTCGTTTTAAGCTATAAAATTAAATCCTCCGGCAGCGCGTGCATTACGTATTCAGCTTTGTGCAACAAGAGATTATCAAAAAGGGAACGAGAGAAACTTTACCAAGTCTTCCTACGTCATTAGCGCATATTTATACGCGGTTATGAAATTACAAGACACACCGTGCAGAAAAACTATTTCTCCACGTGCGAGAGCGCGGTGCAACGGCGGTAGCTTGATTTTTAAAAATGTTTCCGCCTGCTTTGTCATGGGGGAGGGGAGGAAAAAGAAAAAAAAAAAAAAAAAAGAAAGAAAGAAAAAAACGACAAAGACCGACCAACTGTGTATTTAAAATTCCTCTTATCTGCCTGCGTGATTATTTCAGCGAGAAACGAACGAGGTTGAACCAAAGAAACGAGTCGCACCACACCACTGTGTTATTGTCGAGCAACCGATGTAATTAATAATTAACAATTGCACGACGACGAGGAAACAGCTAGAAACGAAATTAATCCATCTGCCATCGTCGTCGTTCGCCTTTCGCGTGCTCTCGCGTGCCCGTTTAAATTGACGTGTTCTAAATTCATCTGGCACTCGAGGCGCAAGCACACGGCGACAAGCCTCCGTTACAAATGAATATCACACAGCCAGATTCGCGTTTTCGGAATAACGCTAATCTTCGGACGATTGTTGGTTCGTTGTTGCACAACGAGCGCCTGCCCCCCACCCCCAACGATGTTAAGACAGTGATTTCCTGACGAGCAGCGCTGTTCGTGCATTCCAATTGCAATACCATCGCAAAACGAGCAGAATTATACGAGACTCTCTGAACTCAAGTATTTTATTCAGAAGTGACACGTGGTAACCAGTGATAGTGATCTTTCTCACGGACAATTTATCAGAGAGCAATTCTTTCTGTTTCTTTTTTTTTTTTTTTCTTTCTTTTCGAATTTAGAGAAACGAATACTTTGTCACTGTTGCATTTTGCTCGATCACCTATGACCATCTTTGAGGCAACTTCGAAAAAAGGTTCTGGTGATTCTTGATTTGATATCCTCGTCGGTGAAACAATTCCGATAATGTCGTGATTTATTAGATGATATTTTTTAGTGCGACGAAACAATTGTCAACGAGATCGCGCGTTTTCTCTTCTCAAAATAAAAAAAAAAAAAATATATAATAGTCGGATTACACGATGAATCTGAGGTTTGAAGTTAGTCACATGTTAAGAATGTTGCTTCCTTCTGTTTATTCAACGACGGCAACGAAAATCCATCAACAAGGTAAGACGAACCGCGCGAGAATGAAGATTAAACTTCTCCGTTCTTACGAGTCCATCCATCATCGTGAAACGAGGCTCGTTTTTATCGCGTTTCCGCGAAACTTTCTTGCTGGTCACAGTTCCCTCCGCCCCCACAACTTCGAGGATTCGAATTTTCCCGCCCGTCGCGTGACACGTCGAGCGATAAAAATCGCGAACGAAGGGCGACAGTTCCCTCGTCGCGTGAGCTCGTCTCACCCTCGATCTATCCAAAGATCGTGAATCAAGCACAAAGTCGATCGTGACCAATCGAACTTGAACGCGAACGTTCGCTACGAAGAGACTGCAACCACAGTCGGTACTTGTACTTTAAATTTCAGCAAAACGTATCCGCAGACTTTTGTTCAGACAGTGTTTGCAATTTACTGCGCGAGATTTTTATTCAGATGCTGTTAAATTTTAGCACACGGATTTCTGATAGTGTTGATATTTAGTAGGCGAGATTTCTTTACTCAGACGGCGTTAAATTTCGGACAGTTGAAATTTAGTACACGAGATTTTTTTTATTCAGATGCTGTTAAATTTCAGAATAGAAATTTCTGATAGTGTCTAAATTTAATAGACGAGGACTTTTTGTTCAGATGTTAAATTTTAGCAAACTAATTTCAGACAGTGTGTTAAAATTTTATACACGAGATTTTGTCATTCAGACGGTGTCAAATTTTGGGACACAAATTTCAGACAGTGTTGAAATTTAGTACACGAGATTTTTTTTATTCAGATGCTGTTAAATTTCAGAATAGAAATTTCTGATAGTGTCTAAATTTAATAGACGAGGACTTTTTATTCAGATGATGTTAAATTTTAGCAAACTAATTTCAGACAGTGTGTTAAAATTTTATACACGAGATTTTGTCATTCAGACGGTGTCAAATTTTAGGACACAAATTTCAGACAGTGTTGAAATTTAGTACACGAGATTTTTTTTATACAGATGCTGTTAAATTTTAGAACAGAAATTTCTGATATAATCTAAATTTAATACACGAGGACTTTTTGTTCAGATGATGTTAAATTTTAGCAAACTAATTTCAGACAGTGTGTTAAAATTTTATACACGAGATTTTGTCATTCAGACGGTGTCAAATTTTGGGACACAAATTTTAGACAGTGTTGAAATTTAGTACACGAGATTTTTTTTATTCAGATGCTGTTAAATTTCAGAATAGAAATTTCTGATAGTGTCTAAATTTAATAGACAAGGACTTTTTGTTCAGATAATGTTAAATTTTAGCAAACTAATTTCAGACAGTGTGTTAAAATTTTATACACGAGATTTTGTCATTCAGACGGTGTCAAATTTTAGGACACAAATTTCAGACAGTGTTGAAATTTAGTACACGAGATTTTTTTTATTCAGATGCTGTTAAATTTCAGAATAGAAATTTCTGATAGTGTCTAAATTTAATAGACGAGGACTTTTTATTCAGATGATGTTAAATTTTAGCAAACTAATTTCAGACAGTGTGTTAAAATTTTATACACGAGATTTTGTCATTCAGACGGTGTCAAATTTTAGGACACAAATTTCAGACAGTGTTGAAATTTAGTACACGAGATTTTTTTTATACAGATGCTGTTAAATTTTAGAACAGAAATTTCTGATATAATCTAAATTTAATACACGAGGACTTTTTGTTCAGATAATGTTAAATTTTAGCAAACAAATTTCAGACAGTGTGTTAAAATTTTATACACGAGATTTTGTCATTCAGACGGTGTCAAATTTTAGGACACAAATTTCAGACAGTGTTGAAATTTGGTACGCGAGATTTTTTCATTGAAATGGTGTCAAATTTTAGCACACAAATTTCAGACAACGTCGAAATTTAGTACACAAGCGAATATAACTTTCAGTGTGTCGGATAATTTTGTTAACAAATTGGTTAACACAATTAACCAATGACGATGAATAAATCACTTGAAAATGACAACTCTGGCCAGTCACTAATCAGCCAATCTCAAAATTATGACACGGTGAATGACAGTTTAGCCGGCGATTCTGTTCAATTCAACCGAACGCGGCCGAAGAAATTTTTCGCGACAGTAGAAATCTCGACAGCTATCTTCCGTTCCCAGTGAGGATGTATCTATCCAGGAGAGTGAAAATCCTCGGGGCGGCGCGTGGCGAACAGGACGATTACACAAATTATAGCGAAATACGGGAGGAGGGGGCGGTCGTCTCTCCCCGAGTAAGTTAAATAGGATTCCCGGGGACATTTCGATCTGCCGATTTCGCGGATCCTCTTTAGCCCCGGCGCCGCCGCCGCCGCCGCCGAGCCTAATCCCCGCCGTATGTCGCGTTTTCGCGATCTGCATACTGCTTAGCCTCGCCCTCGCGAGGAGTAATTTTCCTCGGGACTTAGGCTGACGACGCGCACGAAATCGTTTGCCCAACGTATTAAGTCGTCGACGCGGCCGGATTAACGATCGCGGCGCCGCCTAGCGCGATTTCGTTTCCGCTCAACTGGCGACCGCCGTTTACATTTCGCTCGTGTTGTCGCGTTCCAAATTCCAAATTTCAACGTCAATTATTATCATTATTATTATTATTATTGTTGTTGTTGTTGTTGTTATTATTATTATTATTAGGACGGTTGAGAATCGGATGAAACTGAGAGGACGCGATCGAGGCTACATTTAAATGTCGTATGTCTGTACTTGATCTTGGTTGCCCGAAAATGAGAATCTCATAAGAGAAAAGTTTCTCCGTGGCTATCGTACGTGAATGATTTGAATTTCTTTCGATGAATTCTTCCTGCAAAATTGAATGTTGCGAGGTTAAAATTTTTTGGTTTTGTATTGTAATCCGTTTATCACGAAGGTAATTTCCAAGGAATCACAAATCGTAACCTAACAGTTCTTTCAGCGAACGCGTCCTAACAGCGACTTAAGTGCTCTAGGACACGGATGTCTATTTTACGTAATTTTCGTATTCAGGTTTCATTGACACTGGATTTATCGTGGCTGTAGCATCAGTTTGAGTCTAAATGATCAAATGATAAAACCAATTACCAATAAAAGCAAATCCACGCGTCCAGGATCATAAAGTCGCTGTTAGGACGCGTGCAGAGTGTTAGATGATTGAAACATTTTTGTTATTTTTCAACAGAATTAAATTACGACCGAAAGTTTTACCTTTACGACGAGTAGAATACCATATTGACCTCCAAATTCGTAATCTTCCTAATTTTAATATAACTGGAGCTAAAATTATTGAACTAAAAAAAACGAAGCTTCAACGAGAGCTTTTAATAATCACCCATGAATTATATATATTGGAATCTTTACTGAAAGAAGATATAATTATATAAACAAATTTAAAACTTAATATTTCTAAAATACAAAAATTTAATTCGCAAAATAAATTTAATGAATCAAATAATAAATACAACAGTGGTAAAGAAAATACTAAGGTATAAAATATTAAATAAAATGAAGATGATTAAAACGAAATCCACCGTATCCCCATTTTATAATTATAAAAACCAGATTCAAATATAAAGTAAAATAATATTAAATTTATCGAGAGAAAAAATTATATATACTAAAAATATCGAAATCAAATTTATCAATGTACAATGTTACGATATTAAGATCACATTTTCTTTGCATCGAATCGACAGCCACGGACAACAAACTTTTCGTTTCACCCTGTACATAAATTGCTCGAGACGAAAATACTCGGTCGCAAACGCCAGACATTTATCGATGGCAATTCGACGTTAAGAAAGACAAGCGGCGAGTCGAAATTCCGATCGATTTTGCGCGTCGTTTAGTTGCCGGGGATGTGCCAGTCATCGGCTTGGAATTGCGTAACAGCGATTTGTCCGCGTTTAGCGGCGTCGTTATCGCGGCATCGGCCGTGCATAATTCTGTTTGAACGAATCATTATTGCGGTCATCCGTACATACGTGCCGGTAAATCCATTTACGGTCACAGCTGTCGATTGTTCCACGCGTTGAATTACGAAGGATGATTGATGGCGTGCCGATCGGCCGCGCTTCAAAAGGCACACACAGTAGAACGGACCGGCGAAAAGGAAAAAAGTCTCCTGCCGAATCATCGTACGACGTCTCTCTAAAGTCTCGCGTTTGCTCGTTTCGAACTACTATAGTAAATACGCCTCGTGTATTTTTTTTTTTTTTTTTTTTTTTTTTCTAAAGTCTGCTCGCAAAAATTGTTTGAATTGAAGGAAAATTTCAAACTCAAGCTGCTAGAAACTTGGAAAATTGCAAGCCTAAGTGCGTGTAACAGCAACACGTATTTTCGACTCGACGACTTTCGTCGAGAGCCCAGCAGTCACGCATCTTTGCGTTTTCTCTGAATAAAAGAATGAACAAGATCCATGTACATACCGATTGGTACAAGTTGTACATCAATCAGTACAAATGATAAACTATTATTATTTGCCAATCATTTCTATCACCGACGTGGAATTTAATCGAACGAAGGCTGTCCAAAAATTGAAGGAGCTGCTCCTTTGTATAATATTTCTTTCGAGAATTTTTCGTGCCAAAATTACAATGTTTCCTCAGTTTCAAGTATATTTAAGTATCACCCAGACAAGACAAATGATAAATTTGTTACTTCTCAGTTAATTTCATACACGACGAGTTTCAGAAGGAAGCGACGAATTATTGTGTACGGTACGGTCGCTCGTTACGGTCCGCAATCGGCGCAAGTGGCCGAAACAACGGCGAAATTGATGAAAATTAGTTTCCAATTTGGCGAATCTCGTTTCGAAAAGAGAAAAAAGAAAAGAAAAGTGTCGAAACGAATTCTCCCAAATATAATATTTCCGCACGATCGAGGGTTTCACTCGCCCCGATCGGAGAGTGATCCAACGACAGGACAACGGGACGCGTCCCCCTGAATTTTAGTTAGATCGAGGGACAGAGGGATCGAGGGCTTGATGCATGGCTCCCAGGACGCCACGCCGCTCCCCTAGATCTGCCATTCGTCCTGGCCATCGCGTCTTTCTCCCTTCTCCAGGTCCTTATTTATTTAAAGCTCGTCACCGGGCCCGCGCAACCCCCCAAGGACACGGTCGCGCAGTTCGACGGTCGATCCAGACCTGTATCTTCTCTCTCTGCCTCTAGCTCCGGGGAATTCTCTCGTTGGACTGATCGCCACTTTGGCACCGGCGATTTTTCGGCCTCTTGGCTCTCCTTCGAGCTTGCTCCTCGTTATCACATGTCACGGGGACGCGTAATATTCCGCGTTCCGTTCTTGTCTGTGTTTCGAAAGGTGTCGTCGTCGGCACGCGACGTTGTAAACTCGAGTCGTGATTTCGTCGATTCGTAAATTTCGGGGAATCCGAAATACTTGGAGATAGAAACGAGAAAATACAAACGGCTGGGGAGTGATCAACCCACTTTGCAACCGACTGCGGACCGTAACGAGCGACCAAACCGTACACGACAATTCGTCGCTTTCTTTTGGAACTCGTCGGTATGAGATTATTGAGAAGTAACGAATTTATCATTTGTCTTGCCCAGGTGATATTTCAATATACTTAAAATTGAGGAAACGTTGTAATTTTGGCACGAAAAATTCTCGACTTGAAAGAAATATTATACAAAGAAGCAGCTGCTTCAATGTTTAGACAGCCTTCGTTCGTTTAAATTCCTCCTTTGAAAGAAACAATGAGGAAAATCTTACGCTGAGATATAGTGAAAATCAGATCGTGTGCAATTGAAGAAGGTGTACAGTCAACGCACACACTGTCACAGTCAGAAGGGAAGCTGAAGCCAAGGCTACGCGTCCAATCGGGGGGGAACATTCTTCAGATTATACGCCAAGCAGATCGTCAAAAAGTAACCCTAGACGAAGACGTTCGCATTGTGAACTAACATTCGAAAATGATCGAGACATTGGTGCTCGACTTGCAAATTACGTATCTTGCCTCGTTTGCAACGACAGACTCAGTCTCTAAAATAACATTTCAAAAGTATTTGACTTTTCTTTAATACGCCATGTGCGATAAAATTACCGATTTTATGAAAAAAAAGAAAATAGGAGAATGAAAGTCATTTAAACTGCAACTTGATTCACTTCCCAACTGACTAACCTCGCGGAATATCGCTGAACACACTGTAGTTTAGTTTCAAAATACTTTTGAAAAACATGGTGAGTTTGTAGCCACGTTGGGAATCGTTTCAAATTTGCCTAGGCCAGCCTCGAGAATGGGTGGCAAGGTGGAAGGTGGAAGCAAAAAGGTCAGAGTGCAATCTACGAGGAAAGAGTTACAGCGCAACGTTACGGGATCCATAACAAGGCGGAGGATTCATGGTGAACCGGGAATCCTTTTCTTTCACGACCCTCTCTCGTCGGTCTGCGGGATTAACGAAAGGATCGGGAAGACCCTGGGTGATTTGTAGACGACGGGCAAATAGATCTCTGGCAAGTCGAATTTTCGTCGACACGCTCAGCTCGCGAAAGCTTGTTTGCACGGTCTCGGTGTTTAACATTTTCCATTCACGCGGGCAAGGGGCGCGAAGTGGTTTCGTCACGGATTAACCATGTTCAATATTTAATATTTGTTATATTTACGTTATATTTAATATTTATTATATTTATGTTATATTTATATAATATTTGTAATGTAATGCAATATAATAATAATATATATTACTATAATAGTACTATACTACTAGCACTATTATTATAACAGTAATATACTAGTATATTACTATACTATACTAGTACTAATAATTAGTAATTAATATAAATATAACATACGGATTGACCATGTTCAATATTTAATGTTTGTTACATTCATGTTGTATTTAATATTTATTATATTTATGTTATATTTATATAATATTTGTAATGTAATGCAATATAATAGTAATATACCAGTACATGACTATAATAGTACTATTACTATGATAGTACTATACTACTAGTACTATTATAGTAATATACTAGTATATTACTATAATAGTACTATTACTACCAGTACTATTATTATAATAGTACTATTACTACCAGTACTATTATTATAATAGTACTATTACTACCAGTACTATTATTATAATAGTATTATACTACCAGTACTATTATTATAATAGTATTATACTACCAATACTATTACTATAATAGTTCTATACTGCCAGTACTATTACTATAATAGTACTATTACTACTAGTACTATTACTACAATAGTGCTATACTACCAGTACTATTACTATACTATACTAGTACTAATAACTAGTAATTAATATAAATATAACATACGGATTAACCATGTTCAATATTTAATATTTACTATATTTATGTTATATTTAATATTCATTATATTTACGTCATATCTATATTATATTTATATAATATTTGTAATGTAATGCAATATAATAGTAATATACTAGTATATCACTATACTATACTATATTAGTACTAATACTAGTTAGTACTACTGTAATAACTAGTAATTACATATAAATATAATATACGGGTTAACCATGTCCAATATTTAATATTTGTTATATTCATGTTGTATTTAATATTTATTATATTTATGTTATATTAATATAATATTTGTAATGCACTGCAATATAATAGTAATATACTAGTATATTTTTACTATACTATGCTATACTATACTATACTAGTACTAATAAATAGTAATTACATATAAATATAATATACTGCAATATACTATGATATATACCACAATACACTATTATAGTATAATATTATATACTAATATAGTATAGTATGATATACTATACTATACTATATATATACTATATATATATAATATAATATATTATACTAACCATATTATACCATCAATACCTTATTTATGTCAACGTTATAACTCCTTCGATATTTATTAATAGTATTAATATTTATTATATTTGGTATTTGGAGGGACAAGTGGCCAAATAAACCGTGGACTGATTGTGACATTAACTTGGAAGGGGAGGGGGGCGACAGTTTGCTTAATTTTCGCGGAGCTAAGGAACGCGAAATCGAGCCACCTGCTCGAGGGAGAGGGAGAGAGTCGCTCGGCGAGCAAGAAGCATCGATTAGGGGGTTGAATATCTCTCGCTGCCTCCGGTAATTCAAATTGATACGCTCTCTGCAATTCGATGAATCCTTTTGCTCGTTTTTCAAACAACACGATATTTCCACTCACGCTCAACATCTCGTTACATTAGAAACCATACGATGGAAAAGTTCATTGGGAGTGTCGCGATTCCAAATTTTATCCTTCGATCCAAATGCTCCCCGAAGCTCAGAAATCTTATTCGTCGTCTTGTTATCTCGATACTGATTTCGATACTGACTGACTTGACGAGACATTTGCTCGACGTGGTTCGCTACGTCCAAGTAACCTAAATTACCCCAAGACCAAACTGAGAACGTTCCGATTCTTTCATATTCTCAGTCCAAGAATCGCAGTGAAAACCCGCCCAATCGAAGACAGAGTCTTATTACCGACCGAGTTCACGGCGACTAAGCTCTAAACGTATACCCGAGACACTGACTAACTGAATGAACCTTTCAGTTCCCGTCGTTCGATATCGAAACGGCCTCGAGCCGTTCTCTCGCGGATGGAAAAAGTTCATTAGAAACGAAAAGGGTTGGGAACGAAAAGCAGCGACGAGGCGTTTGTCAGTGACTTCTCTCTTTCTCTCTCTCTCTCTCTCTCTCTCTCTCTCTCTCTCTTTGAGAAAAGCTCTCGCGAACGCGTCCGCCATGCTGATCAAATTTTCGGCGCGGTTGACGGGCAACATGGCGAAAACAAAGTTTGCCCGAGCGCGGCAGCGTTAATTCGGTTTGCCCCGTGTTTTTCCACCGCGGAAAGACGTCCCGGGGCGATGTTGCCTCTCTCCTGTCGTAGACACCGCCGTGATAGGCGAATTTTAAAGCGTGCAACCCCCTCTCCCTCCCTCCCTCCCACCCCCACCCTTCAACCCCCGATTTCCCCCGTGAAAAAATTCAATTCCCGCGGCTCAATGCGGAGTTTAATATGAATTTCATAATCAACGCGCTTTAAACGTCCCCTGCCCCCCCCCTCTCTCTCTCTCTCTCTCTGCTTGTTTCCAACTTTGGCGTCGAGCTTCGTGGAAAAACGATCAACAGTTTAATAACTGGCCGCGTTTAATCGTTCTTCGATTCTAGGTAACCGCGAATCGATCGAGGAGCGGAGAACTCGAGGAGGTTAGCTGCTTCGAATTGGGAAAACTGGCCGACGAGAATTCGAACGGAAAGGTGGGAATTTAACGCCAGTGGTCAAAAAGAACAATTAATTTGTGAGACTTTTGTTAGATATTTCGCAGACCATTTTTAGATATTTTATAGACAAGGGGTGGCGAACCCTGGCGCACAGAGCAAGTTCTGATAATAAATAGAAAGAGCAATGTAACACATATAAAAATATTGAATATTTTTCGACTCGGCTGTTTTCTTTCTCCTTCGTGAAGTTATGTAACTGAGAACGAGCATTCCGATGGGAAATGACCGATGAGAATTTAAAGTATTCGATGATATGATTCTCGCGTAATAGTTTGGTCAAGAACAAACAGAATAACTCGTAAATTAAAATGTAAGTTGTTCTGTCTTTTTCTAACGTCCCTCTCACGCGTTTACCATTTACGAAGATGGAAATTTTGGTTATTGAAATAATTTAGTGGCGCGTCGAAGCTCAATTGAGGAAAAATTGGCACACTTGAGGTGCAAATATTTGGTCACCACCGTCGACAGATGCAACAACAGTGTATTTTTCAAGAATTTAAGAATCTAAGATGTAAATTTTTCGCAAAGCGTATAAACAAAAACTCGTATCAGAAAGTTTCTGTAGTTTCTAGCAACAACAGACCGAACGAACGAAGCCAACATCCCAGTCCCACACCAAGACCTACCAGCTTCAACGACCAAAGCGGAAAGAGAAGAATGGTACAGAATTTGGACGACAAATAGAACCAAAATACACGACATAGCACACCATTTCTACCAAAAAATACCAAACAACAATGTAAGCAGAGAAGAAGGGATAGCTATGACTAGACTTTGAATTGGACACTCCAAGATCACGCACGAATACCTGCTAAGCAAAACGAAACAACCTTTCTGCAACATCTGCAACCAACAAATCACCACTCAACACACTGCCACGTGAATGCAGAAAATACCGAGACCTAAGAAGTGAATACGGATTAAACCAAAAAACACCGCTCTAACCTGCCAGAAACAACAAAAAAACCTCATCAACTACTAGACCAAATATAAAGAAAAAATTTCCACCTCGTGGTTGATGCGACTCTAAGCCTCCCCATATATATAAAAAAAAAAAAAAAAAAAAATTCGTCCAACATCAGAGCGCGCGCTTCTAGTTAGTGTCCTGGAATACTTTTGACATACAACGTCAAAGTAGGATACTTGACGTCAGCATATCAGGAAGAAAAAAATCGAGATATTAAGGGGGCGGGGGAGGGTTAATGAGAGAACAGAGAATCGATTCGATTGGAAAATGGATGCACGATACAATAAGCTTGTCCGTCGCGCGCCTCAATCCGCCATTGTAATACGAAATTCACGAGGCGAACGACAAAGGAGGCAGGGGTTCCTTGCCGGCCCCATAAATTTAATCGGCTTTCGGTTTATCGGTCCCGGACCCTTCGATCACGAAAGAAATCTCTCTCTCTCCCTCGATTTCCCTCCTTCGTCCGCTTTTCCAAATAAAAAGAGAGAAGAAGACAGTTTCCTGCCATCGAAAATCTTCTGACGGTGAAACGAACTGAAATTTTGCTCGCGCAATCCAAACAGACTGACTTGAGCTGACAGATCGACTTTTCGGGTGTTTCAGAATACGTGAAGGTGGCGATTCTAAATATTTCTTTCAGTCCAAGGACGCAAGTCCAATGAGAAGTTTGAAGAGGAGTTGCAGATTGTTAAAAGAAACACGAAAATAAAATAAAGTTGACGATTTGAACGATTTTTAGCATCTTGCGCTGGAACGACGAGTACAGTTTATTGCAACACTTTAGTATATTGAAATATACCAGTTACGTTTATTGAAATATATAAACTGTATTTAAATACACGAGTTATATTTATTTAAATATATAAACTGTATTTAAATGTACCAGTTACATTTATTTAAATATAGTTTGTTGCAACATTTCAGTATATTTAAATATACCAGTTATGTTTATTGAAATATATAAACTGTATTTAAATAAACGAGTTATATTTATTTAAATATATAAACTGTATTTAAATATATCAGTTACATTTATTTAAATATAGTTTGTTGTAACATTTCAGTATATTTATTGAAACATATAAACTGTATTTAAATATACGAGTTATATTTATTCACGTTATATTTATTTAAATATATAAACTGTATTTAAATATAGTTTGTTGCAACATTTCAGTATATTTAAATATACCAGTGATGTTTATTGAAATATATAAACTGTATTGAAATACACGAGTTATATTTATTTATGTTATATTTATTTAAATATATAAGCATTCAAAAGTTACATTTATTTAAATATAGTTTGTTGCACTTATTTAAGCGTACAAAACTATGTTTAAACACACCAGCTATATTTATTTAAATATAGTCTATTATATACATTTAAATATATCAGTTTCAAGTATATATATATAAACGTAACCCAGGCGAAACAAATGACAAGTTCATTGCTTCTCAATAATATCTATCCGGTGATGTATCGTACCGTCAAAAGAAAAAGGAAGCGACGAATTATTGTGCACGGCTCGGTCGCTCGTTAAGGTCCGCGAGTCAGTTGGCCAGCGCAAAGGCGTTTTAGAAGAAAACGCAAGGAGATCCCCACAAGGACCTACAAAGCAAATGAATAAATTTGTTTCAGAGCGATGGCAAATCTTTGCTTTAAAAAAAAAAAAAAGAAAAAAAAGAAATCTGTCAGAGTCATAAAGCAACGATTTAATTTCGTCTGATTGGCCACGCTCTGTCCAACGATTGACAATAATAAAATGAGAAGAAATCGTGGAAATCCTTCGGTGGAAACTGTGATAAAACGTCCCATTAAAGGCAGATCGATTGGAAGCGCGGCGTGATTGAACAATAAGGTGTTAAACAGTTATTAAACTGTTCATTTGGCGGACCGGTTTCGACAGAGCGGAGCGAAACAATATGCGCAGGCTTGTGACAAGGGTAGGACAGGACACACACGGCATGCCGGGCGCTGTGGGGTTGGCCCGGGGGCGTCTGTGTGTGTGTGTGTGTGTGTGTTCGCGCGCGTGCGTGTGGGGGGTGGGAGGTTGCAGGTATCGTTCAATCGTACCCTTAATTAGCGCACTCAATTAAGCACGAGCGCGCGACAGACTGCGCAACCAGGCAGCGGCGACAGTTTTTGCTTTGCGTTTAAACTGCGTTAGTCGATCGAATTACCGACAATTATACTACGCCGCTCTGCCCGAATTGTTTGCCATCGTCGTCGGCCCGACGAGATTACGGAGAAACGCGCACGCTCCTTTCCCTTTTTTCCACCCTATCGTTTTAGGTTAGGCGATTTCTTTACGTTTCAAAAGCGTGTACAGTTCGCACCCTTTAAAAATCAACACATCGAGAAATTCAAGTTCGTCGGGGCAAAAAATTTCCAAGATTCTTCGCCCAGAATTCCCCTGCATTTTCAAAAGCAGCGAGATGCTAAGAAAGAAGAAGAGGAAGGAAAGAGCAGGTAAAGAGATAAACGAGCGGCGGATACGTCGTCAATTGACTGACTGTTAGACATTACCGAGGGGATGAAACGAGCGGTTTGATCGAGTGTGATGGATTTCCGCTTCGTCAGGGTCGCCTCCATTCGCGCAAATAATTATCTTGCCTGGATAAAAAAAAGGCAAACGATCGCACCCTCTTTCGTACCTTCTGCATTCCCTCGCTGTTAAAAATCAACCCCCACCGCGATTCTCCAGTCACGCCAGAGAGGATATTAGAGAGGATCGATCCTCGCTCCATCGCGCCTTTCTCGAAAGCTGGAATCCTGGAATCGACGATGTTTACCGAACGAAGAACGATGCTTTTAAAATGTCGCGGCGTGGCTCGTCGATGCTCGTCGAAATGGGAGATTGGGCAGTCGCGCTGGACAACTGATTGGCGGACCATAACGAGCGACCGTGCACAATAATTCGTCGCTTTCCTCTTGAACCCCGTCGGTACGATATCACACGGATAGAAATTGAGAAGTTATATTATTATTTTGGTAAAGTATTATTAATATTATTAAAATAACATTGTTAATGTTATTACAATGCTAAAGTATTATTTCGTTATTTATTAATTGTTTTATCTGTGTATTTGGTTATATATACTTACTTAAATATTAAATAAATTATTTATTACTTATTACTTGAATATATTTATTATTTATTACTTAAATATACTTGAAACTGAGAAAATATTGCAATTCCGGGACAAAAGATTGCGTGGCACGTCATTCCAGCGCAAGAGGTTAAAGGTGAGATCGAATTGGAACGCGAGGCGATACTTGGAACGATGATACTTTCTCAAGTGACGTCGAAAATCTGCTCGACTCGGTCATCTCGAAGAAGAAGGACTTTTCGATGAAATAAAAATTTACGAGAATCGTTCGAGAATCCAGCGAGAGAGAGAGAAAGAGAGAGAGAGAGAGAGGCGAAATTTCAGAAGGGGAAGGGGGAGGACACTTCCGACGCAGGAAGCAGCGCCTTTGCCGCGGGATTGTTTCTCGCGAGGGGGGTTGGAGGGGGGAGGGAGGGGAGGGGGGATTCCGGCGCGACAGCGGTCGATCAGAATTTTTCCCTCGATGCGCCCGCGGCTGTTCCCCGGGAACGTGTCCCATTGAATATTCCATAAATAAATCGGCGTTTAATAGAAAATCGGCGGGGGGCGAGGGGGTCTCTTCTCATCGCTCACTGTCACGCTCGCGCGCTATCTCAATAATATTCAGTTTATAAAGTTTCAATGGCGTGCTTATTACGTGGCTGAAGAAACGTTGCTCCTCCTCCTCCTCCTCCTCGTCGTCGTTCTCAAGGGTGATAATCGAGAATATTAAAAAAAAAATATATATATATATATATATATATTCATCGAGATATAAAAATATCTCCCGGCCAAATTTCTCGAAAAACTCTTCTCGCGATTCTCTCCGAAGACAGACGCGACAGAGAAACTGGTATCTTAATTACGAGACGGCCGGAGTGGAGAGATCGATCGTAGACGTGATCGCCTTTGTCTCGGGTCCCCCGCGAAGAGGAAGTCAGAGGGGAGGGGGGAGGGACTGACAGTTTCTTCACAGGTGCACGCTGTATCCAGTTAATTGAATCGCTTAATTAATCTTGTAGTCTTTAATTAAACGTAAGGAAAGACACTGCGGGGGGTGGGGGAGGGGAGGGGAGGGGGGGGGAGTGCCGGTAATTCTGATGAGATTCAGGATGCCGGGGAATTAGGAAAGGGGGCCGCTGATAACGCGTTTAATACTTGATCGTAGGCGTCGTCGTAGTTTCCAAACTCGCTCGTCCTTCGAGAAATCCCGTGTCCTGCCTCTGCATACGTTTATCGTTGATCCGATAATATCACTCGATCGGCGAGCCTGAATTTTTGATCGACGAAGCGAAGGGGATCGAAAATCCCCTAAAGTTTCGACTGAAATTAGCCGCTGTTCGATCGCAGGAAATCGAAACGCATCTTCGTCTCTTCGTCTGGTGAACAAGGGGGCCCATGGAGGGTGAATGGTGACCTTCGATTGTTTCGAATGCTTTACGATGAATATTTCCAACAGATCGGTTCTAGGGCGAGTAACTTGGATGAGGAACAAATGTACATTACGAATATAAAAATATATGTTACTAAAACACAATAATCGAGGAGGAAAGGAGGCAGATCTACTGTAGAGCAGGGAAACAGAGAAATTAAGGGTGAATCGCGTGCATCCGTTGAAAACGATAATAAGAGGGTCGGCGCGAGGGGCGATAGCGCGCGTCGTTCGACAGACATTACCGGAGAGTGCAATGTTGGAAAATGGCGAGAGATCGAGGTGTCCCGCCGCTGGCAAATGGAAAACGGATCCCTCGTACGATTTTAGTACGCCACGTGCCGGCGTTCTCCTCTCGATTGCATCGTCACGTTCCACCGTTCTTTCTCCGCGCGGTCGGCAAACGAACCGGCTCGTAACAAAACCCTCCGCAGATTTCGCTTTTCCGACAATGGTGACGAGTTACGGGGGAATCTGGTCCCCGAATTTGTCGCGATGTTCCTTGCTAGACTCGTAACTGGCGCTTTACATTATATTCGTGATTACTTGTGTGATTTTACGATAAACTACTAAACTCGAGCTATCTAAAAAGAATCCACGAGTTTTAGGCATCGTATTAATCGCGATTAAATTTCAAACGAGCAATCCTGACCATTTGACGAACGAGAGGCAACCCTCCTACGAATCAATTTCCACGTTGGATCATTCCAAAAAAAAAAAAAAAGAAAAAACCACAGCGTATTCCTCTGACCAATGTAATTAAAAAGAATAAAGAATAAAAAGAAAGAAAGAACGAAAAATGCGGCTTGGGTGGAAAACGAGGCAGCGGTAGGCATTGTGAGCCTTCAGAAACAGGACTACGGAATGAGAGAGAGAGAGAGAGAGGGGCGCTCGAGAGCGCTGTGTGTGCTTGTAATGAAGGGTATCCCCGGGGCCGCGGCCCAGGCTGACCAACCAACTGAAATCCCAGGCGCCTAGACCGAAACAAAGCTTGGCCGTGTGCAAACAGCGAACGAGCGGAGCAGCCGGTTGCTCCGCGAAACTTTAACAATGGTTATTGTCTCGACACGAGTCTGTAACTGGCCTAATAAAATGGCGGAAGCCGCCAGTGGTGGAAAAAAAAGAGAGAGACAGAGAGAGAGAGAAGAAAAAAGAAGAACGGGGCGCCAGCGGAAAAATCGGCCGGAACCAGATAGGTAGATACGAGCAAAAGTCCGAGGCGAGAGAGAGGGAGGACCTCTCGTTACCATTCCCAACACGCTTTCTCATGTTTTATACCGTTGCAAGCTTCCCCTCTTGTTTCCCTTTTGCGTTACTTTTTTTTCCTTCTTTTTTCTTTTAGGGTGGAGGACGGGATTCTGTTTGGTATTTTTGCCCCGCGATCAGGCTAATGGGCCCCCTCCGGTCAATGTTTCAGAAATATCTGGCCGTTTCCCTTTAAGTTTCTCGCGATCGATCGACTCGTATCGAGATTCGACACGTTCCCCTGAATTTCACTGCCACTCCGAATTTAGCCACTTCGACCAGGTCTTTCAACGATGTCAAATCGCAGTTGAGTCTTTCAGTTTCGATTTTGTTTCGTTTCTTTGAATGAGAGAGAGAATCAACGAACGACGAGGGGAAAGGCTCTGGGCTTGGCGGTTTTTAATTAACCGCAACATACATTTTGAACCTTGGTTCTAATATCGGAGACAAATAAATAGCGTAAGGGCGTAACGGTGAATTCGTTTCTCATTTACTGTGCCTGGCACCAGCCGCTGGCGAAACGGATGGAAGAGGAGAGCGGTCGGTAACAAAGAACTGATTCGAGATAACCGCCTGGAAATCGAGAGCCTGCAAGTTGCCGTGCATTTTGCAAGATCTTCGGCCCCGCGTATTCAGCCCGCTGCGGCGAGAAACGCGTGCATATTTCAATGGAACAAACGTTCCGCCGTGAACTCGAGGCGTCTCGACGCGAGCCAACCTTTGATTCTCGCATCGCGACGTCGTCGTCGCCGGTGATCAAGCTTCCTGCGCGCCCGCGGCAGCCAACATTGTTTGATCTAGTTTGAAGTGTACGATTGTTCGCCTCGTTTCACGCTCGCGGAAACTCTTTTCGTGGAACTTCTAACTGGCTTGCCGCGGCTGAAAGCAGTGGCGAGCAAGCACTGATGACAGAATTCGAATACTTTGTGCCGAGACGATTGGCTTTGTTTGATGCAGTATGGAGTAAACTCGTCAGAAACCGCCATGTCGTACAAATAAATTTTTTACAATAATTTAGCGACAATACCGTGTCGTATTTAGGCATTGTTTGAATTCTTTCTCATAATTTGTCGCTTATAAAGATTCGTTTCTTGGCAATGTTTGATCTAGTTTGACGTGTATGATTGTTCGCCTCGTTTCACGCTCGCGGAAACTCTTTTCGTGGAACTTCTAACTGGCTTGCCGCGGCTGAAAGCGGTGGCGAGCAAGCACTGATGACAGAATTCGAATACTTTGTGCCGAAACGATTGGCTTTGTTTGATGCAGTATGGAGTAAACTCGTCAGAAACCGCCATGTCGTACAAATAAATTTTTTACAATAATTTAGCGACAATACCGTGTCGTATTTAGGCATTGTTTGAATTCTTTCTCATAATTTGTCGCTTATAAAGATTCGTTTCTTGGCAATGTTTGATCTAGTTTGACGTGTATGATTGTTCGCCTCGTTTCACGCTCGCGGAAACTCTTTTCGTGGAACTTCTAACTGGCTTGCCGCGGCTGAAAGCGGTGGCGAGCAAGCACTGATGACAGAATTCGAATACTTTGTGCCGAAACGATTGGCTTTGTTTGATGCAGTATGGAGAAAACTCGTCAGAAACCGCCATGACGTACAAATAAATTTTTTACAATAATTTAGCGACAATACCGTGTCGTATTTAGGCATTGTTTGAATTCTTTCTCATAATTTGTCGCTTATAAAGATTCGTTTCTTGGCAATGTTTGATCTAGTTTGACGTGTATGATTGTTCGCCTCGTTTCACGCTCGCGGAAACTCTTTTCGTGGAACTTCTAACTGGCTTGCTGCGGCTGAAAGCGGTGGTGAGCAAGCACTGATGACAGAATTCGAATACATTGTGCCGAGACGATTGGCTTTGTTTGATGCAGTTTGGAGTAAACTTTTCAGAAACCGTGATGTTACACAAACAAGTTGTTTTCAATAATTTAGCGACAATATCGTGTCGTATTCACTGTTTGAATTCTTTCTCCTAGTTTGATACCTACTAATTTTGTTTGACGTAGTTTGAAACGAGTTTGCCAAAAGTTATAATATTATAGAAATAATTTATTCTTCATAATTTAATGACAATATCGTGCCACGTACAGACACTGTTTGAATTTTTTTCTCCTAATTTAATACCTACAGAGATACATTTTATGACAATTAGTTTAATCCAGTTTGAAATGTACGATTATTGGACTCGAAATTTTTTCGTGGAACATCTACTGGTTGAAAGCTGTGGTTGATGAGAGAATTCGAATACTTTGTGTTTAAACGATTGGCTTTGTTTGACGCAGTTTGAAACGAGTTTGTCAAAACTTATAATATTATAATAATAATTTATTTTTAATAATTTAATGGCAATATCGAGTCGTATTCAGGAACTGTTTCAAATATTGAATTCTTTCTCATAATTTGACACCTACAGAGATTCGTTTCGTGGCAATGTTCGTTTGATCCAGTTGGATCCAGTTTAGTATAGAAACGTCTATGTCGTTTGATATATCGACAGTTTGTAATTATCCATGACAATTAATGTACATTCGCCGACTATACACCGGCAGTCAATAACTCTTTATACTCATCATCAGCGATGATCGATGCAGTTCGACAGAGGTCTTTATAGTAATCACTCGCGGCCTGATATTGAATTATGACTAGAAACAAATTACTGTGATCAAGGGTGATTAATAACTGGCGATGAGAGGTAATAGCGAGCAATGAATTACAGCCACGGACGATCGATAGTGAACAATAAGGAGGCAAGATCGTTTATTCGTAATTAATAACGATGACACTTGAACCATTTGTGAAATTGACAGCGCTTGAACAATTCGCGAAGAACATTTGTTGAAGAAATTCTCCAAAGAGCTTCGCCAAAATGAAAACGATACGACTGATTTCGCATATTTACTTTGAGAATTAGTCGAAGGATGAAAATACTTTGTTTAAAAATAAATTCGAATTCTGGCTTCGTTTCGCGACAATTTCGCAAGGTACAAAAGTTCAGTGAAATCTCGCATTTAAACGCAAGAGGGACGAGAGAAAGTTGACAGGGTGTTTCGTGATTTTTCAGGGGGTATTCCGTGGCTTTTGGGAAATGACCGGATCGCGCCACGAATTTCAATGGATTGCGTCTCGATGTTTGCCCGTTCTCGCTCCCTCCGGTTTGCACACCCTTCCCCGCGCCATCCCCCAAACTCGCACAAAAGCACCGGCTGGGTTTCCATTAGTTTAATTACAGACAAGGTCGTCGTCGTCGTCGTCGTTGCTCGAAACATCGTTTCAAACATGTCCGAAGCGACGGAAGTTAATTCCATGGAAAAGGAAACTCAGACCTCGATCGAAAAACGCCGAGAAAACTATGTAATTCTGAGCTTCGAATCGCAATTATCAAACATTATTATTTACACTTGTGCCAGTGTCTGTCGATTGTCAAAGAAAACTGATCGAAAATGAAAACTTGTCAAATCAGACTAACTACATTATGGACATTAAACGTCGAAGATTTTTCAATCTTTCAATTTGTAAACAATTATTATGAAAAAAAAAGGAAGAATTATCGTTCGTAAACGTCTCGATCGAAAGTTTTTCACGAGTGAGACTGCGCTCAGGTGGGAAATAATGGATTCACTTGCTCGAAAGTGAACGAGAGAGAGAGAGAGAGAGAGAGAGAGAGAGAGAGAGAGAGAGTGTGTGTGTGTGTGTGTGTGTGTGTGATTAATGGCTCCGGCGGAGCGTTTAAGATATAATTAATTGGTGAGTTAAGTAAGTTGCACGACTTTAAGCAGTTTTCAAGTTTTATTAGATCCACCAGCCGGTTGCATTTAGTTCGACGTATTTATACTGACCGAAAGTTGTTCAGCGGCTACGACGGTATATTTCGAACTCCCTGCGCTTCCGGTCGTTCGATTTATTAATGTCTTTCTCAACTGCACACGCTGGCAAACGTTCGTGTCCTCTGCAAAATTTTCAAGTTCATTTCCCGAGGGGACTCGTCACGTTTTTGAAACTCGAGAAAGAAAACCTCTCAACAAACTCTTAATTATTTTCATTAATTCATCGATGATCGATCTCTCGGCCGAGTATATGTTTTCAAATATACTATATCACCGTGTATCGAAATTTTTCATAACGATTCAGAATTAACTTTTCATTGGAAAATCTGCCAGCTAGAAACAAAGTTTTCTTCACGGCCGAAGAAGTTTGATCCTTTTCTACGTATTAAATGCATCTTTACACCTTCAAGTTTCGTTTCAACCGAACAGTCTAACGATTACTTGAAATTAACAAGATTGATTTAACGAGAGAGAACTAATTTTCATTGGGGGGAAAAAAAAAAAAAGAAAAATTGAATGGAACAGAGATCGTAGTGGTCCGAGCTTGTTCGAGCAGAACGCCATTAGGAAACAGAGAGAGAGAGAGAGAGAGAGAAAGGAGAAAAAAGACAGAGAGTCCAATTGAATCTAAAAGCGGAAACTGGAGCAAAGGAAGAAGAATCGCGCGAGTGGCGGCGTGTGGCGAACGTTGGGCGAAAAGCGGCGAATGAAATCGAATGCGATGCATTAAGAGCCTTAACGTGATTCACAGGCACGGCTCTCGCCTGTGAGAGGCTCCCACCCACCACGGCTGTTTTGCATCTGCCCGGCTTTATAAACTCGCCTAAACGACAATGGTTATCGCTGCGAGAAAGCGCGCCCCGGTCGTTACGGAAAGAACGCGATCGGGTCGGAAACGGCGCGCAGTTCCGGGCGAAACGGGGCCACCGATAAAATCACGGCGAAATCCACCCTTAATTGCCCTGATCCCCGCCCTCGAGAATCGTTTGTAATTTCGCGCCACTAGTTGCTGCTATTCCACCAGTTGCGAGAGACACACGTTGCTCTTCTTCTATTTTTTTTTCTTTTTTTTTTTTTCTTTTCTTTAGATCATGGTTTCAAAATGATATTGGCTCTCTCTCTCTCTCTTTCTCGCGAATATTCTCGATTCAACCCCTCCCCGTTCCGCGTTCCGTTCGACGAACATCCCTCCGCAAAGGAATTCGAGCAATTTCGCTTGAAAGTCGTACAGAAGAATTCTCCTCGGCCGTGTTACTCTGGCATTACCTCCCAACCCCCCTCACTCCGCGCCATTCTTTATTCCCGGTGACGATGTTCGACGAGTTAATCGAATTCTTCGACGTTAGAACGTTCGAAAATCGTGCTTGGATGAAGGAAAAAAAAAAAGGAGATTACGCCGTCGCGGCGCAACAGTCGAGAAACCGCAAATGCGCCGGGCGACTGATTTGCGGACCATAACGAGCGACCAAACCGTACACGATAATTCGTCGTTTTCATTTGAAACTCGTGGATATGATAATCACTGGATAGAAATTATTGACAAGTAATAAATTTGTTATTTGCTTTGCCTATTTTGTCTTATTTAAATATATAATTTTACTTATTATAACATGTTATGCTATAATATATAATATGTCACAACACAACCTATGTTATGCCTAATATAACCTATATTCTAGTTAAACACATTGACATTTAGTGTGTTTGTTGCTAAATTATATTACAGATTAAAGCTGCATTGACTTTTTAATGAAATGAAATTTTCTACAGCGTCAGAAAAACGACATTACTTATAGGTAACCTTAACCACTTGCGCTGGGCAACCGATTGCGGACCATAACGAGCGACCAAACCGTACACAGTAACTCGCCGCTTTCTTTTCGAACTCGTCGGTGACGATACAGTCACTGGACAGAAATTACCGAGAAGTAACAAATTTATTATCTGTTCTGCCAATTCTGTTTCGCTTGTATATACTTGAAACTGAGAAAGTATTACAATTTTGGAGCAAAAAATTGTAATGCTGCGTGGCACGTCATTCCAGCGCAAGAGGTTAACGCGACACGAGGGGGCGAGAGAGGATTAAGAGAAGTTGAACCGAGGCCTGATAGACACAAAGTCGGCAGAAATAAGTTCCATAAGCTGGCTGAAGCACCGATTCGGATCCTCTGGCCGACGCGCGAAATGGCCGCAGACAGGCAGTCGAGACCTGTTGCGTCGCGACGCTGGCCTCGCTGAGCCGAGTCTTCTCGGGCCTGGACGCTTTCCGTGAATCAGAATTTCCGTTTCCGTGGCGCGGAAATGTCCACGCCCTTCAAAGGCTATGCCTTTCGTCCTCACATCTCGACGTTTTCCAATTTTATCAAATACACGAAATTCCAGGAAATTTCAGTCTTCCGATATAAACTTCTGTGTAGAATTTTGGCTACTTTGGAGCAAAATGTCTGCGACGTTTATTAGAATTAACGACGATCGAAGTGTAAAATTTCCATCAGAGACATTGAAGTAAAAAGAAAAAAGAAAACAGAAAATCTTTTTAATTACTTAGTAACTAAATAAGGTACACAAGCTTTTATTCGTGTGTTTTACGAAGAATCACTCGAGTCTCCAAAAATGTAACAAAGTCGATGAAAAGAAATATAACCAGTCTATAAAATATAACAAAATATTCAAAAATATTGCATAACAAAATACATACAACAAAAATATGGTCATTTTGAGTCTGCAATATTTCTTATTCAAATGGTCATTTTGAGTCTGCAATATTTCTTAGAATTAACATTAGAATTACCTAGAAGACAAGTAAAGCATAAAATTTCCATCATGAGAGACATTAAAGTAAAAAAAAAAACAGAAAATTTTTATAATACTTAGTATAAATATAATACTTAGTATAATACTTGGTATAATACTTAGTATACTCAGTATAATACTTGGTATAATACTTAGTATACTTGGTATAATACTTAATATACTTAGTATAATACTTGGTATAATACTTAGTATACTTAGCATAATACTTGGTATAATACTTGGTATAACACTTAGTATAATACTTAGTATACTTAGTATAATATTTGGTATAATACTTAGTATAAAAATAGGATACACAAGCTTTACATCTACAAAGTATCTAAAAATACACCGTTTTTTATCTACTCAAATATCTAAAAATATCAACAAAACGCCCAAAGATGATAATTATACTTAAACAAGTTAAGTTGGTCACAAAATCAAGCCCGGATTTTCATTTTCAGCGTTCGAACGTCTCGCGAAATCGCGATGAATTTATCTGCGAACGAGACTATCGTTTCCTCGGTGGCGTGGTCGCAAATATTTCCGGCGGAATTTTAATTAATACCGCCGCGGTCACCAGACGACCAATCACCTGCGATCGCGCTCTTGCACTTGAGATTTTTCTCCCTCGTTCCATCTCCCACTCTCTCTTCTTCGTCAATTTTATCAAACTCGTCGACGAAACATCAAATTTTAAACAGAACGATTTCAATTTCAAAATCGACGACAATTTCGATTTCAGTCCAAAAAAAAAAGTCCCCGCGTCGCTCTTTCGTTTCAGAGATGCCCCCTCCCTTTCTCCCGAATGCTCGACGAATTTTTCCGTGTTTTACGCGTTCCGTTTAGCGAGGCTGTTGCCGCTAATAAAAGCGGCCGTAACATCGGTCGAAAGTTGCAGTAAAAGCTAGTCAGCCGTAAATATTAAACAGCTCGGCCGTCGGAACAGCGGTGGAGGGGCGGAGGGGGAGAGAGGGAGAGAGGGAGAGAGGGCCATTAACGGGAAAGTGCGATAGGAATTCGGATGGAACGATCGCGATCGAGTTTACGCCTCGATCAGTTTCGCCAACGATGGCTTCTAACATCTCACCGCGTTAACGCGCGGGGGGAGTGAGTCCATCGAAAGCTGATTATTCGATTTATCTCGAAAGTCGAACTTGCCCGTTTCCATCGACGATCTTACAGAGATATCTATGCAATTAAAATGAAGTGAAATAAAATACGAGAAATGAATTGGTAAATATTGTCGATCAATGTGGAGGGGGTGGAAAGAAAAGTGTGAGATTTAAAAAATATATATATATATATTTACGAACGATTTCTCTGTATTGCACGAGAGAAAGAATTTTTATGTCGTGAAAACGTCAAGATTCCATTTTATATATGGCATTCGTTGAAACAAATATTCGAGAAAATTTGTCAACATGGAAAAACTTAGCAGAAATATATTTCTTTGATATATTGTTCAAACGAGACGTTTAACAAAATATATTTCGCCAACTTTGAGGGTAGTCAACCATCGATCGTTGCCGACAAAAGAAAAACAAACAAAAAAAAAAAGAATACGGGAATATTTTCCTTGAAAACTACATTCGTGCCAAATTTCGTCAAATATCGTTGTGTGATTTTCTGTTTCTTTTTCACCAAGTGACGTTATCGACAAAGTTTCATTCACAGCATAGCATATACAGTTATGTTCTTCGCTGTTCTACACTACCGATTCGAATTAGTCTCGCATAGAAACACGCATTAGTCCAGCGACCAGGCGTCTTTAAATATTAAACGCCGCGAAGAGAAATAAACGTGTCGTTTCTCGGTGCAAGTTTTCCCATTTAATATTTAAAAAAACCGATCGATCGTCGATCAATCACTTACCGAGCGCTGGCGATCGTCCAGAGAGGGGAAACAAGACATCGACAAAGAACAACAACACGTGAGCAAAAGCATGCGGTTCTTCACATCGAGAGGAAGGAAAAATTCAAAAGAACGTCAAACAAGAAAGAAAAAGACAAATAAATAAATATATATATATATATATATATATCAAGTGAATGCTCGCAACTCGAAAAGAAAAAAAAAATATATATGAAGCAAGCTGTACGTCGTAAGGTACGCCTCGCGAGACAGTATGGTTGCACGTAAGGGGAGAAAATAATCACTGGCGACAAGAGAAAGTTGAGAAAAATGTAGCGACGTTGGTTCACTTACCCCTCACTAGCACCGACTGATCTTTGCCCGTTTTATCCAAACTCGATATCCACCTCCATACATTATCTCGGCGATGTGTTTCACGCAAATTCGATTTCTCCACGTTTTTTTTTTCTTTTTTTCTTTTTCTTTCTTTTCCTTTTCTCTTTCGAATTAGCCCTTTCAGCGGTAAGCAGTTCCCGACGAGCGAAATTTTCTATGGCAATTTGCTTCAAAGAATTTCTTTTCACATCCCACTTTTACGATATGTATGACATTTTTTAGATGATCCGAGACGAGACAAATTTCATGATTTTCTTGGAAATATCCTTTCTCTTTTTTTTTCTTTTTCTTTAATGTAGTTTAGTTTCGTAACATCCTCTAAATTATAGTTACTGACAAAATTCTTCGAAATAGTGTTTCATTCCAAATTGATACGTACGTACGTAATCACACTAGCACACCTGCCAAGCGGAATTTAAATTACTACTGTCTAGAATACTTGAATCAAGTGCCTTGAGAAAATAGTAATAAACAAAACAGGTGCACAAAGTTCGACGATGCAAAAGTTTTAGATACAAACTATAATAATAATCATTGAACACACCATCAAAATTCGCTGACGAAAAGAAAAATGAAATACTTAATTGCTTAAAAAAATTACTTAAGAAATAAATAAACTTAAAAAATTAATTTCACCAATTTTTGCACGAAAGCCGCAACTTCCGTAATTATTGAGATAATTATTCGACCAAAAAATTCCTAACTCTGAGGGTGGTTTGCACCCCTTTCAATACAAACGATTTGCCGACAAAAAGAAACGAATAAATACACGTGTCAAACATTTCCTCGCGAAAACTGCTTCGATTTTAATTTAAAATTCAAAGTGAAAATTTAATCAATCGTACGACTGACAAAAAACACAATAAAATTCCATAAACATCCGCAGCCTGCGCACGACCAAATAATTTCATTTCAACTATATTCAAGACTGTTTAATAATTCGACTAAGGTGCCTGAATTTTCCACACACCGCTGAAAGGGTTAACATTGCGACAACATTTATTTACAGAACAAATCCGTGTCAATTTCATTCTCTCGGAGATTTTAGAATTTCAAATAGAGAGAGAAATTCCTCTCTCTCTCTCTCTCTCTATTTTTTTTCTTTCTTTAATTTTTTTTTTTTTTTTTCTTTAATGCCTGATCAAGAGACACGCTGCCAATCGATAGTGGATGATCGCGACTCACCTTTATTCCGAGGGTAGGAGTCAGCATCCCATAGTCGGTAAGGGGTGGCAGCATAACGGGGGGTAGGTTTGCCATCATCATACTGTCTAGAATCTTCGCACGTACTTTCCCTTCGTGCACAGAACACAAATCAATTTATTGCTTACTAGACCTACCTGGAACACAGAAAAGAAAACAGAGGGACCGTTAGTCGAGCACGACGACAAGATCACAGTGGAGAGAATTGGGAGAGAGTTGTTAATTGGTACAAGCTACGAAATTAATCTCACATTTGGAAAGTTCATACGGGCCGGTGTCTAAAACAGTTACCACAGCATTTCTCATTCTACAGTTGAAAAAGTCATCATTTTGTCAGAGTGAGAGAGCAAAGATTATTTCTCTTCGTTGACAGTTGATATATGCTGTTATAATCCTTATAATCATCTTGATATCCAGTGAGTCGCTTTTCTATTCAAATTCAACAAACACTCAATTCACAACGATTAAATAAAATTTAATTTAATAAAATAAATTAACAAAATAAATATTCAATAAAATAAAATAATTTACAATAATTTAACAAAATGAAATAATTCGTGACAATCTAACAAAATAAAATAATTTACAATAATCTGATAAAATAAAATAAAATTTCGTACAGTATATATTTAATCATCAATTCGTGACTTTGGTGTGTCGTTCCACTCCAACATCTAAATCAATTTACTCTAAATTGCGTCCGTCCTGCCATCGATATTATCACTCACGAATTTATCATTCACTTGGACTATTAATTCCACTTTATCGTTTCGGATAGCACAACACGATCGTCGTCGCGATAACGATGATTTTCGAGTGGCCGTCAAATCCAAAAGCACAACGAGAACGCGCTCTCAACAGTTGGCAGCTGATAGTAGCTGGAAGCAGCGAAAATCGTTAGCAGAGGGAAACGTTGGCTTCTTGGAAACGCGCCGCTTCTGGCATCGAGATGGTAATTCCGTATCCGCACGCACGTTCCCCCGTGTAAATCGCTGGCTTACGGGCTTGATTGTTTGCTCGGCAGCTAATTAAAGTGTACTTAGAGACCGGTTTCGTTCGGTTCCTGGGATCGTCGCAGCTGTAAATCTCCGCCATCTCGACTCCCCTCGACCGTGGAAACAAACCTGCCCGCCTTTTTCCCTCTGATCGACTTCCTGGCTCGCCCTCTTGCGAAAATATCAAATCCAACCCTCTCCCTCTTTATAAAATAAGAGTTTTTTTTTTAAAACAACGTGAGAAACGTCTGCTTCTACTTTCTAGCTGGTGTTTACGAAATTAAAAAGTTTGGAGATTCTTCGAAAGTTGTTAAAAAAGAAATAACACAGCTTCAGGAAGAAGAATAATACGAAAAATGTCCGAAATTTAATGAGAGTAACTGGCGTTTCGCGAATTTCTTAAAAATTGCTAAAGAATGGAATAGCTTGGCGAAAGAGTATAATACGAGAAATTTCTATGTTTCTGTATCCAATTATTTTCTAACCAGCGTTTCGATTAAGAAATTCGGAGTAAATAAAATAAAAATAAAATAAGAATAAAGAAGATTCACGAAAGAGAATAATGTCGGGAATTTAGGAAACTAGCGTTTCGATTGAAAAAAACGATATTCTCCAGTTTCGCAAAATTATTATTCCGAAATTTGAATTTCTCAGCGATTTGTCAAAGGATCCTCGAGTACGATTTGAACGAGTTCGAGGGTGCGCGGCACGCACGATCGCAGGCGGCGGATTTAGCCCTTAGACCACGAAAACAGCGTGGAAACACGGTGTTCGGGGAAAACAGAGATTCCACGAGAGGTCTTACGTCGGCTTTGCCGGTTAAGCCGCCATGGATCGTGCTGTTACAACGTTTCCCTCCGCAACAACCCTCAACGTGGTTCCTTCATCCGCGGATCGACCACCGTGCCACGTGGCACACACAATCTAACTTTCGAGCATCCCTGGCATCTTCCACGATGTTGTCTGTGATACGTTGAACGAACTTAAAAAAAAGAAAATCAAATTGCGACAGATAACAGATGCCCGTCAACTTTGTTTCAAAACGTACGTACTTAAGTTCGCAGAGAAGAATTTTGAAATAAACATAAGTTTTAAGAGATGAAATTGTGTTATAAATAGTATAATAATGCATTTAGACTTTAATAATAATAATAATAATAATATATATTTATACTTTAATATAAATGCATAATTAATATTATAAAGTATAAAATATATGTATAATGATACTTAATATAAAGTATAAATATACTAGTAGTGTAAAGTATAAAATATATGTATATTGATACTTAAGATAAAATATAAATATACTAGTAGTGTAAAGTACAAAATATATGTATATTGATACTTAACATAAAGTATAAATATACTAGTAGTATAAAGTAGAAAATATATGTATATTGATACTTAACATAAAGTATAAATATACTAGTAGTGTAAAGTACAAAATATATGTATATTGATACTTAACATAAAGTATAAATATACTAGTAGTATAAAGTAGAAAATATATGTATATTGATACTTAAAATAAAGTATAAATATACTAGTAGTGTAAAGTACAAAATATATGTATATTGATACTTAACATAAAGTATAAATATACTAGTAGTATAAAGTAGAAAATATATGTATATTGATACTTAATAAAGTATAAATATACTAGTAGTGTAAAGTACAAAATATATGTATATTGATACTTAACATAAAGTATAAATATGCTAATAGCGTAAAATATAAAATATATGTATATTGATACTTAAGATAAAGTATAAATATACTAACAGTATAAAGTACAAAATATATGTATATTGATACTTAACATAAAGTATACATATGCTAATAGCGTAAAGTATAAAATATATGTATATTGATACTTAAGATAAAGTATAAATATACTAACAGTATAAAGTACAAAATATATGTATATTGATACTTAACATAAAGTATAAATATACTAGTACAAAATATATGTATATTGATACTTAACATAAAGTATAAATATACTAGTAGTGTAAAGTACAAAATATATGTATATTGATACTTAACACAAAGTATAAATATATTAACAGGACAAAGTATAAAATATATGTATATTAATACTTAATGTAATGTATAATTATCAGTGCACACAATAACAAGAAACACACGCCACAAGAAACGGAATACAGAATGGAATGCAAAACACAGAGAATATGCAGAAATTCATCGACTCCACTTTCGATCTCTCCCCGATTAAAACTGTGAAATCCATCCCGAAACGGGGAGAACGAAAACGAAGGAAATTAACAACGCGTTCGTCAACGAAACGCGCGCATCGAAACATCGAACAAACGAGCATGAACGCGAGAGAACAACCGTATGCAAACGCTTCACTCGCTCGCGGCCACACTACCCCTTCGATGGAATGTGTCTGTTTGTGTGTGTGTGTGTGTGTGTGTGTGTGTGTGTGTGTGTAAAGGCTGTGCCGTTCCACCCGCTACTCGCTGGCCAGGCGGCCTTCTTTTTATCACCCCACTCTTTCTTTTTTATACGAACGGATATTTTATTCAGCGGCACTCGACCAGGGTTCTCGCGGCCGTTTGATATCGCAGTCTCATTGCATAAAACCCGAGGCTTGCATAAAACAGCCCCGAGGGGACCAGCCTGTTTCCTCGAAGCGAAGACACGAGGAGGCTGGCTGACCCCGGCTCTGCAGGATGGCAGAGAAAAAAAGAAAAAAAAGAAAAAGAAAGGGAAAAGAAAGAGAATTCATCGGGCGTAAGATTAAACGGCGCTGCGAAATTTCCGCGATCGATGTCCTTGAGGATCATGCTGGCGAACTTGAAGATGCAGAAGCATGCAACGTGAACAAATATGCAAAACATCCAAGAATTATTTGTTATGTTATGTAATTTTATATATACATACAATGTGTATTTTATATAATTTTTATATATACATATTATACACTATATGATGTATTTTACATAATTTTATATATACATATTATACACTGTATAGTATTTTATATAATTTCATGTATATATATTATATTATACACTACGTAATACGTATTTCATATAATTTTTATATATACATATCATACACTATATAATATGTATTTTATATAATTTTTATATATACATATTATACACTATATAATATGTATTTTATATAATTTTTATATATACATATTACACACTATATGATGTGTATATTATATAATTTTTATATATACATATTATACACTATATAATGTGTATTTTATATAAGTTTTATACATACATATTATACACTATATAATATGTATTTATATAATTTTATATATACGTATTATACACTGTATAGTATGTATTTTATATAATTTTATAACATACTATGTTATATTACACACTATGTAATATGTATTTCATATAATTTTTATATATATTATACACTGTATAATGTGTATTTTATATAGTTTTATATATACATATTATACACTATATAATATGTATTTCATATAATTTTTATATATACATATGTGTATTTTATATAATTTTTACATATACATATTATACACTATATAATGTGCATTTTATATAATTTTCATATATACATATTATACACTATTATATATTGTATATTATATGCTATTATATACTCCCTCCCGGTGAAACAAGAACATTAGAAGCGCATGATTAATCAGATCCAACGTTCGTTTATCATTCATTAACATACATGTTGCAACGAGAAGTTTCAGCGCGAGGAAAAGAGGAGAAGAGTGGACGCTTGAAATTTCCATTCTCACGTCGCGTCGCGCTCTTTTCATCGCGTTTTTCTTCCCTCCCACTACCCCCACCCCCCTCCACCCTTCCTCTTGCACACCGGAGTTAATCGCCGGCGAATTAGCCACGGTTGGATACAGAATTAATCAAACGCGACCGGTTTCCTCCGCGCTGTGGAACACCGTGGAGGCTCGCGGCTGAAAATAAAAGCGTGGCAGGTGGACAAGCGTCCGAGTCGTGGCGCTATCCGCTGGAATTAACGTGGAATAACGCGTGCAATTATCGCTTTGAGTGAAGCGTCGCTGCACTCCCGCACAGAGGAGAGGTCACACGCTCGCTGGCTTTGCTTCTTTACTTTTTGCCGAAACGGAGAAGAGGCGAGGGATTAGCCCACCGGGCGAGCTTCCGCGAGAAAAGCTGAATTTTCGCCGTCGGTTTTTTTTTTTTTTTTTTTGAGGAGCGACCGCGTAAAATTGTCTTTAATCGGATTAAATTATACGTGTAAGTTCTTGCGGCGAGAAGAAAATATGGTGCAGCGATTTTTATTTCTTGATCATCCGAATTCGTTGGATTTTTCTATAAGTAATTGTATAAATTTTGCATGAATATCGAAGTTCTGAAATTTCAGCTCGGCGGCAGAGTTTTCGACATTCTCCTGCCGAAATAATTTCCAAGAGGACAGAAACTATTTATTCCGATAAAGAATTTGAAAAATTATTATTTCCAAAAAAAAAAAGAAAAAAAAATTGTTCATCTTACGACGTCTGAGCAATAAAAATGACAAATTTCCCAGTAACAATGTTCGAAGGGCGGGCACATCCTGCGTTTGCAACAAGTCGCAAACACTCGAGCGGTGAGCAGAAGAAAAAGAACAAGGACGAGAGAAAGGGTTCTCGTTAAAGTAACGCGATTAAGTTGGGGCGCGTTTCGCCGAACGTGAAAGTTGCGCGAGAAGGCGCTGTGTTATGGCCGAGCAAGGGGAGAGAAAACGCGAGGCAAAAGCCCTCGATATTGTCTTTGAATATCTTACTGAATGTTTCACGAGATGCACTCTCGAGTCTTCCGCCCTCCGTTTCCAGCGACGTTTAATGGGAAAAGAGCGCGGGGATAATTCGAAGAATTCTCCTAAGCTAGGGACTTTCTCTCTCTCTCTCTTTCGATCGACGTTCCCCATCCTGTTCGTTGAATCTTTCACCAAAAAAAAAAAAAAAAAAAAAAAAACACAGCTCTCTCACGGTAGTTTTCTCCAGGTTTTTAACGTGCAAGAAGTTCCGCAGTTAAGTGGAGAACGTTGTTTGCGAAGAGAATGGAGGGCTGTAAACGAACACTTTACGCATCCGTCCGATGGAAATTCACATTTCCAACCGCCCCGAAGCGTTCGATAAACATTCCCCTTAATAGACAAACTTGCCAATAAACTCTTCTTAATATTCTAGCCATTCAGTCTTCTTGATATTCCGACGAGTCGATTAGGTTTAAGTTTGGACCCTGCGTTACCCCTCCGGTTTCACTTTCACATTTTTTGAAACATCCCTCCCCTGTTTTTCAATAAGAAATATTTCCAAGAACAATTGCTTCAAACTTTGGTCCGGCACACCAGTTCGAGATACGCTTTACGAATATTATACGTTAGCCAAGGCAACGATAGAAACCTCTGACGCTTAGAAACATAATTTAAATTGATATCACTTCTCGACTTGCTTCAGGACGTACACTTGAATGAATAAAAATTAATTGTCAATCAAACTGGTATCATTCTAGTCAAGTTTGGTATTTACACGTTACAAGACTGGTGTGAGAAAAAAATTATCAAAATTTGTCACAGTTGATTTTTAACGTAACTAGAGTAATTCTAATTAAGCGTTTGATTAATTTAGAGTAACTAGAGTAATTCTAATTAAGCGTTTGATTAATTTTAATTAAAAATTCTAGTTGTAATTCTAACAAGTGTTAAGATTTACTAGAGTTCTAGTAATTCTAGTTATTTGTTACTTATATGTTACAGGGTTGATAAGAAAATTTGTCAAAGTTTGTCACATTGGTTTTTGAACGTAACTAGAGCAATTCTAGTTAAGTTTGTCATTCATACGTTACAAGACTGATAAAAAAAAACTGAATAATTCCAATTAAGTGTTCAGCTAATTCTAGTTTAAAAAATCCTAGTTAAATTTTAAAAGCCAGTAAGTGTGAAGATTACTAGAATAATTCTACCAAGAATCTAAAATAATTCTTACTAAACTCTAAGTTACTAACATTGTTACTTGTATGTCTAGTTACTAGACTCTAGGTTACTAACTTTGTTACTTGTATCTAGTTAGTAGACTAGTTACTGGACTCTAGGTTACTAACTTTGTTACTTGTATCTAGTTAGTAGACTAGTTACTGGACTCTAGGTTACTAACTTTGTTGCTTATGTCTAATTACAAGACTAGTTACTAGACTACAGGTTACTAACTTTGTTACTTACATGTCTAGTTACTAAACTAGTTACTAGACCCTAGGTTACTAACTTTGTTACTTACATGTCTAGTTACTACACTAGTTACTAGACCCTAGGTTACTAACTTTGTTACTTACATCTAGTTAACAGACTAGTTGATAGACTCTAGGTTACTAACTTTGTTACTTACATGTCTAGTTACTAGACTAGTTACTAGACCCTAGGTTACTAACTTTGTTACTCATACGTCTAGTTATTAGACAAGTTACTAGACTCTAGGTTACTAACTTTGTCACTTACATGTTACAGGACAGGTAAAAAAAATTTGTGCAAATTCATGACATTAAACTGAATTAGATTAGATTAGATCAGATTCCTACCAGGAATGGAATATTGATAACGATCTTGGAAAAATGTTAATCTTCGTGGGTAACGTTAATTAATTGCACGAACAGTCACGGCCGCGCCTCGTGTAAGAAGCAACGCAAATATATCCTTAAGGTTTTCGCTGTTGGCTAGGGTATTCATACTGGAATTAACGATCCGTGCCTAACTTCGCTCCCTATCCGGAGGATACGAAGAAACCAGTGGCAAGAGACGCCCCGAGGATCCCCACTAGTCCCAGGGGATGTTACCCTCTTCCACCAGCCCGGTTCCTCGCGAGACTATCCACTTGCAAGTAGAGTTATCTCGTATTTACGTTCAGTCAATGTGTGCTTCTCAGTTAGATCAATCTAATTAGAATCTTCGAACGTTCAGAGAGACCGCGAATTCGAATTTTTAACGCAGATTCGTCAGATTTTTTGAGAATACGGCGAAGAAAATAGAAAACTGTTTCAACTGTCGCCAAATATAGCTTGAATGTTGTATTTGTTTCATGTATGTGCGTTAATGCAACTCTGTGATAAATTGCAGATGCTTCGAATTATCGTAACCACACGCCGGTTTGTCGATATTGCACACAGTTCGTCGTTCGTGACAAATTTTTCAAAGTAGCGTCAATCGACATTGCTCGAAGTGGGCTCTTGGGGCTAGTTTCAATTTTTACCGACGCCACGAAGAAAAATTAGTCAACTCTGTCCAACGGACTCTTAGAACTACTTAGCCACCGATTTCCAAATTTTCGCCGATGCCTCGAAGAAGAATTCGCCAAGTTTGTCCAACAGACGTTTAAAAATTACTTAGCCGACAAATTTTCCAAATTCTCGCAAACACCTCGAAGAAAATAAATTAATATTCCAGGAGAGGAGGGAAATTCTAGTTTCAGAAATTCCGAAATTCATTACAAACTCTAAATTCTAAAGACAAGAATTTCCAAAGTACTGAATCACCTTTGAAAAATTTCTAAAAATCGTACTTCATCAATCACTGACAGACCTGGCAGGCCTACAGTATCCAAAATAACTGAAGAGATTAGGTGTTAAACGTGGACTTCACTTCCACGTTTTACGACCCCTAAGCAATTACCCCGGCAGCGTTTTAAAAATTTTCCAACAATCCACCGGGCGTGAATTGCTTTCATCAGTGGGGAAGGAGTGGAAGAAAGAAGGGAAGAAAGAGGATCGTCGGAGGCAGCTCGCCCCGCCTGTGTTTCTATCTCGAGGATCTTTCAGGTTTAAGCGCGAGACTAAAGTCAGCATTAAGGAAGCACTGCTCGGCTGTACGCGATTATAGTAATCAAGCCTTTTGTTATTTCGCCTGGTTAGTTGGTCCGCGTGAGCCCTTTTTAACGTAAATACCCACGTGTACGTGCTCGTTTCGCAGCTGGATTACGTTCAGCCTTCAATTTAGAAACGGGGCAGAACTCGTTCCATGCTGCGCGTCCTTAAAAACACCGGTTAATCCCATCGGCGATCGCCGACATAATCGACCCACGTTAACTTCCCGTGTGTTTTTCCAAAAAAAATTACGAATTTCACAGAACGTTCGAAGGAAAGGCAAGCGGACAAAATTTTTCTCACGTCGGAGAAAAAGAAATTGATTGTACAGGAAATTCTTTTTGTATTCTAATCTATTTATTAATATTTTTTTTTTCATATTGTTATCTATTTATCGCGAAAGTAAAACATAGATCGCAACCTAATAGCTCTGTTGAAAAGTTTCTGTGCACGCGTCCTAACAGCGACTTTATGCTTCTGGACGCATTTCACGTAATTTTCGTGTTAATTTCCACCAACATTTAATTTATCACCGTTGGAGCGTCAGTAGGAGTCTAAATAATCTGACTGTTAACATTATTACATTACAAAACACAAATATTATATCCACGCGTTCGAAACCATAAAGTCGCTGTTAGAACTCAAACGACGAAGAGAGCTTTTTTTCTCATTTTTTAACGCAACTATTAGGTCCCTTGGGAAAGTTTCACCTTCGTGAAAAAGAAAAGAGCAAGTTCTTTGCTTGTTGTATTTCCATCAAATCGAAGCTGTGACAGCCACGGAGGACAAACTTCTTCCATCCTCTGCCAACTTGCAATGGTGCATTCCGAATTTACCGCGAAATCATAGTCGATAATCCATAGTTGAATGGAGACGAGGTCTGACAGTGAAAATCACCGTTTTCCGCGTTGGGAAATACCGGCGAGTTCTCTGATCTGAGGCGACGGCGTTCTTTCGCGGTTTTGACGTTAACGAGTGCGATCAGTCGACCGTGCTCAGCCGATCGATCGACACCACGTTCGCTAATTGGCAATCGGTGTACTTGCATTAGGGCCACTGACAGTGACGCGTGAGTGATGACGCCGGGCAGGACGTTTAGCGTGATTTTCTTGCTAATGATCGTTTTCTTGCATTCGCGTTCTTTCCAAAAAAAAAAATCTCCCCTTTTCGTCGCGATTTTCTCTCTCTCTCTCACTCTTTCGTTTTCTTTTTTTTATTTTTATTTTCGAAAACTGTACGGATTGAAATTTACATGTACATCTGTCTTTCGAATATTTAGAGCTTTCGAATGTCAGAAAGGCTCTAAATATTCCACGATGAGGCCGATCAGGGAGAAATTGAAGATCTTGAATTTGAAACAGCCTCGATTTTCAATCTTCTTTTACTCCTTTCTTTCTTTTTTATTTATACATACGTGTAATATACAGTGATTTAATATAAAACTAAAGTGAGAATTGTCATTGTGATCTGTTGCTTCTACAATTATTAACAAGACACTGCAAAAACTCTCTCTCTCTCTCTCTCTCTCTCTCTGTTTGTTAATTAAATTTAGTTTCTTCGTGCCTTTATACTCTCTAAGCAGGATACACGCGAACGATATTTGTAAGCCATATTTTTTTTCAAAGTTTCTGACAGCTAACCTTCCTCAGCTGGATTAAACATTTACATTAAAGTCTAATCTCCTTCGAGGTCTCGAAAGTCCCCCGCTTGCATTCGCGCAGCATTTAACAATCGATTCTCCTTGGAGCCTTCGTACGATGAAACTAATGCTTACTTCAGAACGGAGGGAGTATAAAATGATTAAAATTACGTTTGTCCCTGTAACCAGTATAAATGCCAAGTTAAGACAGTCGTCGCGCGTCACACAATTTTCATTGCGAAAAGTTCAACGAACAACGACCATTCATTAATTAATTAACGAATTTATTAGCGTATTTGGAATGGAACAGTGACCTCGAACGATATATATATATATATGTCCCAGTTCTTTCCGACATAACTTTGCCAGCGTGTTATAGAAAGCAAAAGTAAGAAAAGAAATGTTATATGAACATGTGCTCTTAAATGTTTTATTACAAGCAGTTATAACTAATGACACAAAATGACAATGAACTGGCATCTCGTCGACACAACGTAGAAACGAATATCCATTTCTGTTTACAGAAACTCTTGTGTTTTCTTGCTGAGGTAGTTAATGTTTAGACATGTAGATAGATCAACGCCACAGTCTTTTTTGGATTTCTTCGAAAACGAATTGAAGTAGCAGAAGATGTTCCGTTATTACTTCGACAAAAACTTATGGATTCAATTGGACGGTTGTCCAATACATTAAGCAGTATCAGTAATGGCAATGGATAAATTATCCACAACGATGGATTGGTCGAGGAGGACCAATCTCGTGGCCTCCAAGATCACCAGATATCACGCCAATGGGTTCTTACGGTGTGGCGAGTCGTGAAAGCAAAAGTTTATGAAGCACAAATCGACACTCGCGAGTAGTTAGTACAGAGGATCAATGACGCATTTGCTGCGATCAGAGAAAACGAAGAAGACATTAATAATGCGACAGAGTCAATTTCTGTTGGATGCCAATCCTATATTCGTAATAACGGAGGTCATTTTCAAATGTTATTGCATTAAGAAGGTCTACTGTTATCTTGCTTACAAGGAGAGGTCACAGCAGTTGGATTTTTTCGTCGATTTTAATGAAATTTGGTCTGTCGATTCTAAGGCAGATATAATTCAACTGTGTCCAAGCATTTGCGTCGATACTCATTATTTACAGAGATATTTAATGTTTTATTCTTCTATCCTTTCTATCCATCTATATACTATTCCTGTAAGAGTTAGGAGTAGTAATTCTGTATTGAAGCTAATGGTGTAATAGATTTATACCCAAATGTTTTATATTATCTTTACTTTTGTTTTATTATTATTTTTTTTTTTTTTTTTTTGGTTTTCTTATATAGAATACTGTGTTTTACATTTCTATAGTATCCCTAATTATTGATTTATTTAAAATATCAAAAAATTTCGATATAAAATACAACGTCGAACATCATTTTTATTAGCTAATATTTTGCAAAAGAACATTACAATGTTCATAGAAGCATGAAAAGCATAAATATACCCTGCAGTATGAACATTTTAAAAATGCCATATTTTTACAGGAACATTTTGCGTTTCTTACATCGTCTATGTTGTTCGACATTGTGTTTTGCACTGAAATTGTCAATGATACTTTAACTAAATTAATAATTAGGGACATTATAAAAATGTAGAACATAGTATTCTACACAAAAAAAAAAAAAAAAAAAAAAAAGAGATAGAGGTAATACAAAAATATTCCCTCCCTCCAAGGATTCAAACCTAAAAACATCCTGGTATGAATCCACTACACCACCAGCTTCGTTACTGCGTTGCTTGCCATAACTTTATGGAAAAGAAGTATATGTTGCAGTGATAGAGAATTAAAACAAAATATCTCTCTAATTAATGAGTATTGACGCAAATGCTTGGACATAGTTAGATTACATTTGCTTTAGAATCGATAGACCAAATTTCATAAAAATCGACGACCCAACTGCTGTTACCTCTCCTTGTTAGTTTCGTTGGATTTAGCTTTGCTGGTAAACACAGAGCTTCAATGAGATTATGTGAGTTTTTCGTCAACACTGTCAACGAAACGCCGGTTCGTTATCATTTCGTGTGATATCAGTTGCGACTTCTTAACGAAACATTCAAGAATCTTTTTTCATACTTATGCTTGTAGAACACACTGGAAAAAGGAAAAAGAAAACTGAGAACACCCTGTACATCGAGGTGTTGAAAACACGCCGGTGAGCGTTGCGAAACAATGGAATAATAACGGAGAAAAGGCACTCGGGAGAGTGGTTGGACGCAGTCGCGCCGGAAGTCGAACGGTACCGGAAGCAAACGGGCGCCTGGACCCCTGGTCGCTAACCGGAGATGACGCGTGTTTTCAATTACTTCACAGCCGTTGCGCGGCCGCGCGCTCGAAACGAGGGGCAATTTGCATTTTTAGCCAATATTCCAGCCATCGGAGTTTCGACCATCGTTCCACCTCTCCTTCTCTCTCTCTCTCTCTCTGCTGTTCGTCTCTGAACAACGATTTCTGTTTCGCCTGTACCTGTTGCAGGTTCAGTCGCCTGTGAAAACTCCTCTCACGCGACTCGTTTCGACGTTCGGGAAATTATCTTCCTTTCGACTGGACGAGCGCGAACGTTGTTAATTATGTCGATTGTATCGATCATTTCCCAGTTCTCTCTCTCTCTTTCTTTTTTTTTAATTTGCGTGCGTTTTGTTTTGTCTGGATGAATTTCTCTCTCTCTCTCTTTCTTTTTTCCAGCAAACGACTCGAGTTATTCAACTATATTCCGAAATTTTTCGGTAGGTTTTTGAGATTTTCTGAGAAAGCGATATTAAAATAATCGAAACACTGAATTCCACCTACATTAAACCGATGTAAACTGTTTATTCATTCGTATTCTGCATTGAATTGTCAGCGCACGTACTGAAAGTTAGTTAGTTAGTTAGTTAGTTAGTTAGTTAGTTAGTTAGTTAGTTAAAGTTGAAACATTAACATTTATAACAATTTAATTTAACATTAAACTTTTTATAACAATCGTCAAGGAGATTTATAAACAATCATTAGGGACATTTATATATATAAATATATAAAAGTCACTACGGAGACAAACAGACAGTCGTTGTTAAGTAATTAAAAAGAAGAGTTTGAGCATAGATGGTAGTTAAGTTAATTCGTTGTGATTTACATTCTACAAGAATATATATTTCGTTGCATGTATTTTTGCTTCCCTGTACTGTTGTCACCATTTATTTTATTGTCTCAACTTTTCATTTTAAGGAAAAAAAAAAGAATAATAATAACTGTGAGAAAAACATTTTATATGTTTAAATAATATATGACCAACGGAATGTGCAACTGTTGAATTACCATTCACTTGCGTCTGGTTCAAATGAAATTTGCTGGAATTATGGTCGGTCGCTTGTAGGCGTCTCTCGCGTCAGCGGAACAAAGTAGGTTAAGCGCCAACAGGCGCCCACAGTATCACAAGACCAATTTTTTCAAGCGACAACAGACACCTATAGTATCATGAGAGCAATTTTTTTTTAAGAGCCCACAGTATCGAAAGAGCAATTTTTTTAAAGCGCCTTCAGGCGCCTACAGTATCATAAGCGCAAATTGACCAAGCGCCTTTAGACGCCTACAGTATTAAAAGGGCAATTTTTTTTTAAGCGCCCACAGTATCGAAAAGAGCAATTTTTTTTTTTTTAAGTTCCTTTAGGCGCCCACAGTGTCGAAAGAGCAATTTTTTTAAAGCGCCTTCAGGCGCCTGCAGTGTCACAGGCACAAGTTCACCGAGCGCCTTTAGGCGCCTACAGTATTGAATGCAATTTTTTTTTTAAACGCCTCTAGGCGCCCACAGTATCATTTAAGCGCGAATTTACCAAGCGCCATTAGGCGCCTACAGCATTGATACGGGCAATTTTTTTTTGAAGCGCATCTAGGCGCCCGCAGTATCATTTAAGCGCGAATTTACTAAGCGCCTTCAGGCGCCTACAGTATCACAAGCGCAAATTGACCAAGCGCCTTTAGACGCCTACAGTATTAAAAGGGCAATTTTTTTTTTAAGCGCCCACAGTGTCGAAAGAGCAATTTTTTTTAAAGCGCCTTCAGGCGCCTGCAGTGTCACAGGTTATTTTTTTTTAAACGCCTCTAGGCGCCCACAGTATCATTTAAGCGCGAATTTACCAAGCGCCATTAGGCGCCTACAGCATTGATACGGGCAATTTTTTTTTGAAGCGCCTCTAGGCGCCTGCAGTATCATTTAAGCGCGAATTTACTAAGCGCCTTTAGGCGCCGACAACAATTGCCAAAAGGGTTGACTTGCGAAGCGCGACAAGTTCAAGATCGGGTGAAGGGGGGGGGGGAGAGAATTTCGCAGCGACCCCTTAACGCTTAAAAAAAGAAGTTTGCGGTGGAAAGAGGAAACGGTCGTTCAACTCGTTGCGATTTCAACGAGCGGGGCTCGGCCCCGGAGAGACAATGGTTGTTGATTGCCCGGGAATCGGGCTGCCATTTTGAACGGGCTGGCGTTTTGAACGTCATAACGTGGCACGTGCCGCGACTGCAGCCGCATTTGCAATCTGTCAGAATTGAATTCGAGGCTGTGCGTTGCATAGAAACCTCGTGGACAGAGAGAGACCTGTTGCCTACCTGGGAGGGGTAGTCTAACGAGACTTCTGGGGACGATCGTCGAATAATCTCGCCCACCATCTTCGCCGCGACCTCTCTGCCTAATTAGCCATTTGCTTGCCGTTTGTATTACCAACCAGGTGTCGGGCATCCATCGTATCTGTCTCTGAGACAGCGTGTAACACGCGTGGCCGCAAATCTGACATTCAATTCATGTGGAAATAACTGGCACGGTTTCGTCGAAGAAATTATTTCAACGCGAATGAATCGTGCGATTCGACTTGATTTTTTGCAGAATAAAAGAGGGAAGATTGTGTTATATTCAACTTGGACGCTTGGAATAATTTTTTTATTAACACTTTATTAACGCAGTTAATAATCCTAAAATAAAGACAAGTTATTCTAAAATATCTTTTCAATGTGGCTCCAATACCTTTCTGTTTGAAATTTAATGTTTCTTTCGACTTGCGATGAAAAAGATACACGGTGCAATTGAAAACAGATGAAATTTCGAAAAATCGACATATTACTGAAAACCATACCAACTTTTTTACCAAACTTTTTCATCAGACCTGCAATTCGAACGTTGCTTCAGTTATCAGTGAATCACCCTAATTTTGTCAATTTTTCACCCGCGTATTCCAGTTTCGAACAGCGTACGGGAGTTTCGATCGCAGTCGTTGCGAAACTCTCCGCGACATTTAATAAGGAAACAACCGAGGGAAATTCAACGTGGAGAGATAAGTTTCCGAGGGAAGGTAAATCGAAACCGGTTGAAGGCGAGCGAAAAAGGTATTTTTAAATAAATAAATTCTCCGGCGGGGGAGGGGCAAAAGGCAATTTGCCACGTAAAATAAACGTTTTATAATTGAATAAATCCGGGGCGGGGCACGCGTAAAGAATTCAATCGCAGATAACCGGGCGGAGTTAAAGGCGAAGTTGGCGAAATCTCGTTCTTTCCCGGGGTGGTTTTACCCCCGCCAGAGCTCGCGAGTCCGAACAATAGGGAGGAGGGAAAGCACTTCTGAAAAAGTTGCACGACACAAAAGAAGACGGTAACGCGGCTGAAATAGTTTTTCCACCCTCCCCCCCCCCCACGCTCCTGTTTCTTCCTCCTTTCTAAAGAAACATGGCTGCATTTTTCTTTCATCTTCCTCTTCCTTTTTCCTTCTTAGCCTTCCTTGTGCAATAACGATTATTGCAACGAAGTTGCACAGTAACGGGGATAGAGGGGTAGAAATATATACTCTCCCTCTCGTCGATAAAAAAAAAAAAAAAAAAAAGAAAGATTTGCTACAGAAATCGTAATTAACAAAGTACCTTATTTTTATTGTTTTTCTAAATTGAAATGGAAATTTCCAGAAATCTCCGATTCAACTTTGACGACAACGCGGAGTTCGGCAAATTGTCGAACGAATCAGGGGTGGAAAAATCGATGCAATCCATTCCCTTCTGTGTGGATCCACTCGACACGGCCAATGGTGGCTGGTTTCCGGTGGCGGGCGGGCGCAAGTCTCGAGCGGAATAATCGGGATTCCTCGGCCCGTGGCCAGCTGTCGAGTGGCCGATTCCAGGCTAACCTCGTTCGCTCGGCTAACTAAGCGGCGCGATCCTGTCGTGGATTCTCGTTTGGAAACTTAATCGGGCCGGTATCGAGGGCCCGCGTGTCGAAGAACGATCGCCGAGCTCTATCATCCGGTCCTCTCCAACCTAACGAATCACCGTGTTGCCTTCCAACCGAGAAATACTCGGCCCTGGTATTCTCTACCGAGGCCTACACCTCTTCGTGCAACCACGCGTACGTGTGTGTGTGTTTTGTGTCCCCGCCGCGTTGATGCAATCGATTTGGAGTTTGCCATATTTGGAGTTTCGATTTTTATTTACGACACGTACTGGTCGCAGTGGGTTCAACGAACGCGTTTCGATGATCACTGATTTTTTTGCAAACGCGTCGAGAGACTGTCGCTCAAGCATCGCCAAACAGATCGCCAATCAAACAATTTCAAATCGCAACGTGAATAACTCGCAGATGGGATTTCGATTTTAATTTTATTTGTTAACCAATCGAATAACTTCGGATCGCGATGTAAAAGTGCTAAAAATTAGATTTTACCACGACAGAGCAGTTCTTCAATCAGAATCAAACAACTCCAAATCGCGACGTAACAACAAATTTTCATGCGACAGTAAAAATGAAACGTCATCATATTTACACCACAGATGAAACTTTTATTTCTATTAATTCATATCGTCACTTGAGTTTGAACAAAGAGAATCAACAGTTCTTCAATCAGAGTCAAACAACTTCAAATCGCGACGTAAAAGTACAAATTACATTTTCACGTGACAGTAAAAATGAAACGTCATCGTATTTACACCACGGGTGAAGGAACTTTTATTTCTATTAATTTCTACCATCACTTGAGTTTGAACAAGAAGAGTCACAGTACAGTTCAAATAGCTCGACAGAGCAGTTCTTCGATCAGAGTCAAACAACTTCAAATCGCGACGTAAAAGTACAGACAAATTACATTTTCACGTGACAGTAAAAATGAAACGTCATCGTATTTACATCACGGGTGAAGGAACTTTTATTTCTATTAATTTCTACCATCACTTGAGTTTGAACAAGAAGAGTCACAGTACAGTTCAAATAGCTCGACAGAGCAGTTCTTCGATCAGAGTCAAACAACTTCAAATCGCGACGTAAAAGTACAGACAAATTACATTTTCACGTGACAGTAAAAATGAAACGTCATCGTATTTACATCACGGGTGAAGGAACTTTTATTTCTATTAATTTCTACGCATCACTTGAGTTTGAACAAGAAGAGTCACAGTACAGTTCAAATAGCTCGACAGAGCAGTTCTTCGATCAGAGTCAAACAACTTCAAATCGCGACGTAAAAGTACAAACAAATTACATTTTCACGTGACAGTAAAAATGAAACGTCATCGTATTTACACCACGGGTGAAGGAACTTTTATTTCTATTAATTTCTACCATCACTTGAGTTTGAACAAGAAGAGTCACAGTACAGTTCAAATAGCTCGACAGAGCAGTTCTTCGATCAGAGTCAAACAACTTCAAATCGCGACGTAAAAGTACAAACAAATTACATTTTCACGTGACAGTAAAAATGAAACGTCATCGTATTTACACCACGGGTGAAGGAACTTTTATTTCTATTAATTTCTACCATCACTTGAGTTTGAACAAGAAGAGTCACAGTACAGTTCAAATAGCTCGACAGAGCAGTTCTTCGATCAGAGTCAAACAACTTCAAATCGCGACGTAAAAGTACAGACAAATTACATTTTCACGTGACAGTAAAAATGAAACGTCATCGTATTTACATCACGGGTGAAGGAACTTTTATTTCTATTAATTTCTACCATCACTTGAGTTTGAACAAGAAGAGTCACAGTACAGTTCAAATAGCTCGACAGAGCAGTTCTTCGATCAGAGTCAAACAACTTCAAATCGCGACGTAAAAGTACAAACAAATTACATTTTCACGTGACAGTAAAAATGAAACGTCATCGTATTTACACCACGGGTGAAGGAACTTTTATTTCTATTAATTTCTACCATCACTTGAGTTTGAACAAGGAGAGTCACAGTACAGTTCAAATAGCTCGACAGAGCAGTTCTTCGATCAGAGTCAAACAACTTCAAATCGCGACGTAAAAGTACAAACAAATTACATTTTCACGTGACAGTAAAAATGAAACGTCATCGTATTTACACCACAGGTGAAGGAACTTTTATTTCTATTAATTTCCATCATCACTTGAGTTTGAAGGAAGAGAGTCGGCAGTTCAAACAACTTCAAGTCGCGACGTAAAAGTAGAGGAAAAAAGATCAATTTTCGTGCAACGTCGTGGTAGTCGAACGCACCACAGGTGAAAATTAATACGTTCGCGTAAGGGGTGAAGAAACAGCGTGCGTCTTTGCGCGCCAGCTTAATTACCTCCAGTGGCTTGGAAGCTTGCGCAACTCGGGGAAATTCACTATCAACGCGTCGCAGGGCCGCGTTTCGCGCCTGTTTCTCTTTCTCCAGCCCCTTCTTCCTCGTCGCCGCCCCTTTTCGTTCAGCCCTGTCTAACGTTGGGTACGCGTTGCCCCCTCCCCTCCCGAGAAACATAATTAAAATTTTCTAATTAAGAATTTCGATAAGGAAGCGAGCATGCTGCCGCGAAAAGGAGGCGCGCTTTGCTGTCACCGGCTCTCGCCTTATTTTCTCTCGAAAACTTTCACCCCTCCCCCCCCTCTCTCTCTCTCTCTTTTCTTCTCTGTGCTTAAATATATCGCCGATGCTACTACCCTCTTGCCCTATCTTTGTTTACCGAATTAACGAATCTCTTCCCTTCCACACCGACGAAAAATTCTCAAAGGTAGTGATGGTGTTTATTCGCGAAATCGAACCACCCCCTCGTTTCGTGGCTTCTAATTTTCTAATTTCTCTGCTTCTACGATTCCCCCTTCTCGCGAGTGAGTAAGTTTCTCTGAGCATGCTCTCCGAAGTGTGTATCGGGGCTGGCCTATCGTCGATCTATGATTTCTAGTGGCTCAACTCGTTGATACAGTCTCCAGATCCAGAAAGTTTACTAGCTGGCTGCGCGCCCTTCCTCCCACTCCTGCCCCTCGCTCGATGGCTAATTACTTATTACTAATTGCCCCCGAGTAGTTCGGTAGTTTCGATTTGCTAGCCTGAAACGCGTTCAACTTCTCGCGAAGATGACACGTGATGCCGCTCGGTTCGATACAAGGGGGTGGCTTCGTCCCCTCCCGCCCCCGAAGCAAGAGATTTCCACACTGGGCCGGGAATTTCGTTGACTCGGGGAAATCTGACAGCTATACCCAACCTAAACAGCAATATTTAATCGCTCGATATTTAATTTTACATTGACATGAAATTTTAACCCCCGAAACTTGCTTGTTTTCATCCTAAACGGTGAAACTTCACCTGTGAACTTTTCAGGGCAGATTTTTGTTCTTCTTCGATGAGAAAACTCTTGAGTAACACGTCGAGAACTTTGTCCCAAAATTGCAATATTCCCTCAGTTTTAAATATACATATAAAAATAATATATTATTTAAAAAATATATATGTATATTAATTATAATATATTTAAGTATAACCCGAGAAGAACAAATAATAGATTTATTACTTCTCAGTGTTACTTCTATCCAGTGACAGAATTAATCATCCGGACGAGTTCAAACAGAAAGCGACGAATTATCGTATACGGTTTGGTCGCTCGTTACGGTCCGCAATCAGTTGCCAGCCGCGCAACTGGTTAATGGTAGACAAACACTATTGAAACAAACGCAGCGGCTTGTCCCACGATTTTTAACCACAAGTGTACAGTCGCGAAACTCTCAGAGGTATTCGAGAATCCCTTCTCAAGACGAGATCCGAATTTTCTTCGCCTGTCTTCGCGAATAACGGACTCGAGCTACTCGAATCAATTCACGCCGAGTCAACAAAGAAATTCGCCGGTAGAATTCGACTCGGCAGGTGAGGCGATCCCTTTTGAACGGAAGGATCGATCGATCAGCGAAGTGTCTCGGCCCTAACGATCGTCATCAGACGGAAGGGTGAGGGACAGAGGCTCAAGAGAGACACGACAAAAGACACGACCGGCGATTATTTTATTTATAGACACGCTAATGGCCCTCGTGCAGCGAGGAAGGGCGGCGGGGGTGAAAAAGTCGTCGGACAAGTCGGCTCGTTATTTCCTTTCTACCCTGCAGCTCTTCCGGCTGCTGCGCGTGGCACTCCTCTCCCGTTCTTTTAATCGTCGCAGACGTCGTCCACGGAGGGGAGGGTTTGGTTTCCACGTCGTTCGCCACTCGACGAGGAAACCCGTCGTCAAACCCCCTCCCCCCCGATTATTTAAAACACCGACTCGAGCGGCATTGTTTGGGTCGTTCGGTCAGTGTCCGTGTTTGGCCACTTCCGGTGAACACCGATTCCTCGTGAACAGCAGCTATCAATAGCCGACGAATTTGTCTTCGTACGGAAATAATTTTTATAATTAGTTCTTCAGCTGTTTTGATTGCAGAATTGGAAAATCTGGATCAAGTATTTTGTCCATTTCTTTCTAGTATTTAATTCCGTATTCTTTACAATTAACGTATCTCCTATTATTGATCACGATTCCTCGTGAATATCAATTTTCAATAGCAACAAACACTAATTTTTCTTGGTAAGCAAGTAATTTTTACAATTAATGGATTCGTTCTTGAGTTCTTTTAATAACAGAGCTGGAAAATCTGGATCAACTACTTTTTTGTCCATTTTTTTTCTAGTATTTAATTCAGCATTCTTTACAATTAACGTATCTCCTATTATTGATCACGATTCCTCGTGAAGACCAACAAACACTAATTTTTCTTGGTAAGCAAGTAATTTTTACAATTAATGGATTCGTTCTTGAGTTCTTTTAATAACAGCAAGTTGGAAAATCTGGATTAACCATGTTTTTGTCTGTATTCTTTATAATTAACACACCTCCTAATGTTGATAGATCACGACTCGTCGTGGAGACCAGTTTTCCCGTTTAAACAGACGCTCGATCGTCCAATCGTTGGATACCGATAAAACGCGGAACGTGGACAAATTTAAAAAAAAAAAATAGCGAGCAAGAAAATCCCGGCGACAGAATTCGCGGGAACATTCGTTGAGAACGCGGCGTAAGGGAATTATCAGGGAACTTGATCGGGCGATCAACTGGAATCGGTGAGAATTACAGGATGAAATTGCTTCGAAGTCTTGCATAAAAACCAGAGGAGAAAGAGAGAGAGACAGGAGAGAGTCGAGTGACTCGTAAGAGAATACTTGGTGCGAGAATGCGGAGGTGGCTCTTTGAATACAAACTATCGTGTTGGGCCGTGGCTACATCGAGCTCGTAAAATAATTACCGATCAATCGAATCGGCGTTAATCGGGTAATTAGCCATTAACTGAACCGTAACGTTCGATCGTCTGTAATGTGTCCATACACGTGAAATAAACCCGCGGGGAATATCGGCGATACCATTCGTTTTAATCTTCGCGAACGCGCGGCTGCCCCCTTTCCCGATATTTTCGCGACACTATCGCCGGCATTTCCTGTCGCAACGCGGTGGTTAATAAATACGTCGACGAGTTGGATTCACTCTCCACCAAAATGTAAGAAATACAGGCAAAAATAGGAAAACATCTGTTTCCACGATCTGAGCAGAAATGATTAAAAAAGAAGAAATTTATACAGCAACAATCTGCATACAAATCGTTGTAGTTCAAATAATAACAATCGAAACAAACAGATTTGCAGAAATACGTTTAACAGAAACCAATGTTAACTTTGACAAAAATAACCAGTGTCTTTTTAAGGGGTCAGAATAGTGTGAAATTTTCAAAAAATCGATTTTTTTTTGTTCTGTTTTGTTTTGTTTTAAATAGTAGTTTGAGGTCTTGGAAATAAGATGCAAAAGGTCCTAGCCTTTGAAACGACTTATTTTGGGGTATGATAATCAATCCGCGGATACAGAATAATTGAATTTGCATCGCTGTTTACAACTCTGAGCAGTGTTATAAAGTGTAAATCGTGCGATTCGAATATTACTTTCGGCGAATCGAACATTAGGAGAGTTGGAGTCAATTTAGTTGTGAATTGTGAGAACTGTGAGCCGCGATATATAAGTAAAAGAGAGTAGGTAAAGGATACATGTGAAAAGTGACGTTCTGAAACTTTAAACGCGTTTTTCTCGAGACTAGGTTTTTAGAAACAGTGTGCAAGACACCTCGAAATCTAACCAACCGATTACTGTGAAACTTGGTGCGTATCTTTAGTGTAACATTTACTAGGGATTGACGATCGAACATTTCTTTAATTTTTAACAATTTCGAAAAATATAAACAAAGAACGTAGAAATTCCTGGCATAAATTCGATACGTCAGAAACAAATACCTGCCATTTTCATAATTTTCACAAAAACGAAAATGTTGGATCGTCAATCTCTAGAGAATATTGTTCACTTTTGTCTTGCCTTTTTGTTGCAAACTAATCCTGTTTGGCCGGAATCATGCACACCGACAGGCAGTGTTATGTAAAAAAAAAGTTATGTAAATGCCGTTAAAAAGCTAAATTAGAGCTCTCTTTGTTTCTCATTTAATGTTGTTCTTTATAGTTCATAATGTGTTAAAATAAACCAAATAAAATTTCATGTCGATCAAATATGTAGTGTTCCTTTTTTTTTTTTACCAGCCCTCCAAAGTATACGTAATTCTTAGGCCCACTGTCACACTGTCCTGCCCCCTTAAAAAACAACAAGGAAAGAAAAAACCCTGGGTTTTGGTTGTTCCAGCGTTGAACAACAAACCCGAACCAACGAACCGCGAGGACACCGTTTTCCGAAAACGAAACTCACCCCCTAATTTTCCGAATTTAGCCAGGGCGATCGTCCGTGAGAGCGCGCGCGTGTGGGGGCACAGAGAGGTGAAAAACTTGGTCGCCTGGGGGTGGTAACAGCCTCCATAAAACGACGCCAATAGGGTAAAGATAATTCGATGAAACAGCGACGCTCGTTATTCACGGCAGAACAATTCGATTCTTGCGACCGGTTCGCTTCGTTTCGTTTCGTTTTCACAATGGAGATCGGCGTCCGATAAGCGCGTGACCCCGCGTCCGCGATTTTATTAATTGCAGAAATTAATTCGGCCGAGCGCCACCGCTAACGCTTCAATTAAGACTGGACAGTCAATCAAAGCTAATTGAAACCAGGAGAGGAAAACGACGCCCGTTGATTGGACATTTTTTTTTGTTTGTTTGTTTGTTTGTTCGTTCGTTTCTTTTTTTTTTTTTTCGACGCAACCATTAGCGCCGATATATCGTTTACAAATGCTTTTCATCCGCGTGGAAAACCGCTTCCCTTCCCTTCTCTCGTTTTGCTCTTTGCTTCTCGTTTTTTCTCTTCCTTTTCTTTTGCGTGTAACACGCGAACGTCGCACGAAGGCAGTTACGAGGTGTGGTGGCGCTAGTGTGTTCGTTCGTAGGCAACTTCAGACCGCTGCGTCGCTGCTCGAAGCTTTTACTCAGTTTCCTCGTGCGTTTCAGTTGCATTCGCTGTTAAAACAAACATCTCTTCGTCGCATACAGTGAAGATTCTGTCAACTACGATAAGGATAATTCGATGAATTACGACGAATCATTCTAAACGAAAATTTTTAACCCAAGCTGCTCGCGCGCCGTTGTCTAATTGATCCCTCAATTTCGTTTTGCAACGTTATTTTAGGGTTAAAAGTAGCTTGCAAAATTAAATTATTAAAAATTCAAGCACCACACGATTGACAAAATAAACTTCAATGTTCAGTGGCGTTCGACAAATTCCCAGAGATGAAATTACCAACGTGATTTCCGCGGAAAATTAAAAGTTGACAATTCGACAAATTTATTTACACCGCGGCCGAAGAAGAATAAATTGCAATTAAATACCGGATCGAAGTCCCAGGTAAATCTGGCATCGTTCCTCGACCATTTCAGACCGTTACACTCTGCCATTTCTCTCATTTAGAGCCACGAAATCTGGCGCGCGACCGCCATTTCGAATACCTAACATCGGAACCATCCATTTCCAATATCGATTGACGTGTCATAAATCCACGCAGGATGCCAGAGCCGAGCGACACGTCTCTCGTTAAACCCTATTTCCCTGTTCCAATTAAACCATAGTCGATTAATTAAAGAGTACCGGAGGCTGGCGAGCCTTTCCGAATCATTCGCAATCCCCGTGACGTTAATCAAACCTAGTTCGACAAATAGTCAATTAAATTGTTTGCCCGGTGAAACGCTGGGATTAAGAACGGAGGAACGCCGAATCACAGCTGAAACAGTGAAATATGCCAGAGGGACAGGAATTAACGTGGCAATTTAATAAAATTCTTTTCCTTTTTTTTTTCTTTTTTTTTTGTTTTTTTCAGCTGCAACGTCGCGAAATATTATTATTGTGGAAGCAAACCAAAGCTCAGAGGCGTAAACTTTCTCGTTGGCGGGTTCTCTTTTTAATTTCACCCCTCCCCCCCTCCCCTCCCCCTTTGTTTTCGAGGGGTTGGATTGTTCAGGCGGCGTTTCGGGGATCGCAGTCGAAGCCAGCCATCGAGTGCACTTGGCCTCCTGAATAAGAACTCCCGGCGGATGTGTCGATAATTCTGCGGGCCTTCAATTAGCGAGGCCGGCCGCTTCTCGAGAGCCATTACTTCGATTACTTTTCTAGTGTTCGGCCCATCGACAGCCGCCCGACACCTCCTCCTACGCTCTGGTTAATTAATATAGCGGGATAAAGGCGCGTTCTCTCCGCGAAGAAATAAGTTTCCATCTTCGACGTTATTCTCGAATTGTTTATCAGTGAGAACTGAAGATCTCCACCAAGAACGTAATTTTTGGACAGCTCGGGGACTTTGCCAAGAGTCATCAAATTAACGAGTCACCTCGAATCGATTCAAGGCAAAGGAAAAGGTTTCCCTTCTGTGAGCGTAAATTTCACATTTTCGTATCAACTTTGCCTTGCGATTTTAAATTGAAGCACTGCGCGCAGAATGAAAATTGAAAACTCAAATGCACGGAAAAATGCAGTTTCCTTTTCTCTCAAGCTGAAAATTACTATAGTTAATTAGAACTCTAGCGCACGAACGTGCGCGAATTAAAATTAAGCAACGGGAAATCAGCAAAGCCTCGACCAGCCTCTCGATTTTTCCTATTTTTTTTCGCATTACGCCATTACGTCTCCATCGTTGATTCTCGCTTGACGCTCCGTCAAAGAGAATTATTTTTCTCTCCCCCCCCCCCTCTCCCTCGATAACAAATTCCATTAAGGTAAAAGTGTGTCTTCCGTCGTTGCAACGAGCTATCCTCCGGTGTTTCTTTTTCTTTTCCTCTAATTTTTTCCATCTTTCTGTAATTATTTGACTAACAGAAGCGAAGAGGGTTCCGCGTTAATGCAGCTGCCTTTGAAAGGCATTTTTCAGCGACTCGTCCCCCCACCTATCGATGGCTCGAGATGAAACCCTAAAAACCCAACGCCACGAACTCAAATGAAGAAAGCTGAAAGCCTGAAATCACCTCGAAAGAGGGAATTTTTCGTCCCAAAAATTGTAAGTGTTTTCTCAGTTTTAAGTATATTATTATATTACCAGGTAAAAATAATAAATTTATCAGTTCGAAAGGAGAGGAAAACGGCGTATTACGGTTTGGTCCGCAACCGATTAAAAACACTTTCTTTCCTTCGACGAAACATCGTGGCCCCCCTTCTCCCCCCTCGGTTATAGCGAGGGCAAGATGGCGGCCGCGGAGGGATCTCGAAAGGAAAGCTGTTTCGCGCAGGCGGCGCGCATCGGAAAAGCCATCAGTGCACCATAGAGTCGCCCCCAGTGTCGTGGTCTTTTCTATTATTCCGAGGATTTCGAAGAAATACGAGCTGTCACGCTTCTGCCTCTCCTCAGACAGAGAGGGGGAGAGAGAGACAGAGAGAGAGAGAGAGAGAGAGAGAGACCCCATACACGATATTGCCTTTGAGAAACTGGCTGGTTTCACCCCCAGGAAACCCCCCCCCCCAAACGTTTCATCGTTTCCGAATCACACGAGCGAATCACGTTCCGCTGGAACGGTTTAGAAAAAAAAAAAAAAAAACGAACGGAACTAAGAATAAGTTCAAAACGAGCTCTAGAGCTCTCGAGACGATGCCATTGGTGATTCAAGTACACACGTGCACGCGTTCGTTCTTTCTTTCGTTCTGTGTGGGACGCGGGAAGACAATAAGGAGAGAAGGCGCGGGAACGAGTGTCCCGATTATCGGGAGAACGAAAACTGCATCGAAAGCCATCGATCGGCTGGTAATGGCCGACGTGTGTCGCCAGTAAATCTGGCAAGATGCAATCTCCGACGGCTAACGAACCGCGTCTAAGTGCTGCCGACCCGAACTCCAACCTCTTTCGCTATAGAACTGTCCCCCTCTCTCGCTTTCTCTCTTTCTCTCTGCAAGGATATTTGGAGATTTTAATGTGAGTAATGTAATTTGGGGAATTTATATATTTAGTATTTTTATTAGTATTCTGGTATTTTGGTATTTATTAGTATTTTAATTTATTATTTATATATTTATATATTAGTATATATTAGTATTTTAATATTAGTATTAGTAGTATATGAGTACATGTACTTTAGTATTAGTATTAGTAGTATATTGGTATATGTACTTTAGTATTAGTATTAGTAGTATATTAGTATATGTACTTTAGTAGTATACTAGTATAAGTACCAATATACTTTAGTAGTATGTCATACTAATTAGTAGTTTGATATTCTGTTATTTTGGTATATTGGTGTTACGGTACTCTAGTATTTTGGTATTATGGAATTTTGATATTTTGGTAATTTTATATACAAGTACTTTAGTATTACTGTTTAGTAGTAGTATATTAGTATATGTACTTTAGTATTAGTGTTAGTAGTATACTAGTGTAAATAGTATATTTGTATATATACCAATATACTTTAGTAGTATGTCATACTAATTAGTAGTTTGATATTCTGTTATTTTGGTATATTGGTGTTACGGTACCAATAATTTGGTATTATGGTATTTTGATATTTTGGTAATTTTATATACAAGTACTTTAGTATTACTGTTTAGTAGTAGTATATTAGTATATGTACTTTAGTATTAGTGTTAGTAGTATACTAGTGTAAATAGTATATTTGTATACATACCAATATACTTTAGTAGTATGTCATACTAATTAGTAGTTTGATATTCTGTTATTTTGGTATATTGGTGTTTCGGTACTTTAGTATTTTGCAATTTTGTATATAAGTATTTTAGTATTAGTATTAATAGTAAATTAGTATATACTAATATACTTAGTAGGACGTTAGTAGTATATCACACTAATCAGCAGTTTGGTAGTTTTGTATTTTTAGTATTTTGGTACTTTGATATTTTATATATTAGTATTTTAGTATTAGTAGTATATTAGTATATAAAATATACATACTAATATAGCATTTATTAGTCGTATACTAATTAGTACTACATTATACTAATATACATAATAGTATATTAGTATTTTACTATTAATATACTAGTATTTTCATTACACATTCTTCTAAAACCACCACAATGTATAATTCTACGTGTACAATTCCAGTATGTACAATTCCAACAATAAAAAAAAAAAGAAAAATCCAACTATGGAGGCCTGGTGGTTTAGGAAGCCTAAACAAACACCATCGATGACCAACATCCAAGTTTGACCAAGAAGAATCGTCACACCTCGCGGCAAAACTAGGCGTCAAATTGAAACTCTCGAGGATCGGATGATACCGCGCAGCATGGTAGGTGTCCATCGCGGTCCCGGCCGATCGTTAGACTCATGGTGTACACCGCTCGTAAATCAGCATATAGTCGAGCGGACATTCGTCACGCTCGTCCGAACGAGGCATTCGTTCGAAGCGCGCGATCGCAGCTGCGAACTGACAGGTCACGACCATAAAAATCGCCGGCAAACCCCGACATCGGCAGAGTTTTATCGGTGGGCGACGATTTACGCGCGATACAACGTTGAAGGAGGTTTATTAGATCGGCGCTTCAATTATCCACGGCAACGACGCGGAGAGATTTGTGGACCTGCGTTTCGCAAGTGGCCACCAAACACGCGGCAGGACAAATCTAAATCTGTTTGACTCGTCAATTCGTTTCAGTTTAAACTCACGTGGTTCTCAACGTGATTACTCAAGCCCCATGATCTCAAGAACAAGTCATTGACACTAGAACTGTCACTAGGGATCAAAGTGACCAATTTATAATTATTTGGACTAATTTTGTGGATTTACAGTATTACACTTTTTGAGAATTCGAGTGGTTTTCGTAAAATATATGAATAAAAGTTCGTGTTCATTGTCGTATTATAAATCTTTTCATATTCCTTGCATTCCAATTTCTTTGACACAATCTTTATACTTTAGTATTAATTCCAGTATTGATATTAATTATACTTTAGTACTACTATTGATATTAATTATACTTTAGTATTAATATCAATATTAATTCCAGTATTGATATTAATTATACTTTAGTATTACTATCAATATTAATTCTACTATTGATATTAATTATACTTTAGTATTTCTATCAATATTAATTCTAGTATTGATATTAATTATACTTTAGTATTTCTATCAATATTAATTCTACTATTGATATTAATTATACTTTAGTATTACTATCAATATTAATTCTAGTATTAACATTAATTATACTTTAGTATTAGTATTAGTTCTAGTATTAATACTAATTTGAAACCACGTGGAAAATATACTTCTCACAAACTTGTAAAAACTATATTTAATGAAAAGTATAGGATTTGCGCGCGGGATCAGCGTTAATAACAAAAGGTTAAACAGTGCCAAACCTAACCCATAGAAGGTAACCTCAGATTCAATACAGACCGCTGGTCTTACTCTTACTCAAAAATTTGCCACTCTTCCAAATTTTTTTTGTTTTCTATCCACTGTAAACGTTCAAGCCCCGAATTTTTCGATTTCTGTATCTCTTCGAGGCTCATTCACGAGATAATAATCACCCGGGGAGAAACATCAGGTTAAAAAAAAAATGGCACATCGCCTGAAACGCCAAGTCGGCGTGACGTTCCTCTCCCCTCATCTCCCCTCACCCCCTTAGTTTAGCATCCGTAATTACGAGGATACTAGGGCGGGGAGGGGCGTGTGCGAGTAGTCACTCGTTTTCCCGGGTTCCTTGATTAAGTGATTGCAAACTGCAGGACAAACCGTCCTCGTTGTCCCGGATAGGGACAGGGATAGCAATTACTCTTAATTAACGAGAGAGGCGCAGGGGGCGGTTTCGGCCCCGGTTCTGATCACGTTTAAGAGGTTGGCGCGCGCGACATTCCTCTGCTCGTCCCCCCCCGTTCCCCTAAGGAGCAGCATGAGTCAAGAAAAATGGGTGAAAAGAAACGAGAAGCTAAAATGGTACGAGCCTCGGAACGGACCAACATCTTGCGAGTTATCTTGCGAGATATTCTGACGAAGACAGAGACTTCGTACTATAAATGATACAGAACTGGCCAGTGCAAATAATCCTCGGTTGGAAAGAGGATTCGCCCCCTACCCCAGATACGAACGAACATCCACTGGGATAATCCATTAACGGGTCGGAATGTATTCGGGACGTTTCTGATCCATCGGTGCTAATTAACGTAATAAACGAGCCGGCGATCGAGTGCAAATAATAATGGACGGGTGATTGACGAGAGCAAAGTGGCCCGCGGGGCTGTTCCAACTTTAAACTGCGATCGTTGACGTTTCGACGTCGGACATTGTTTTCCGAAGCGTTGACTACCGAAATCGTTCAGCAAACGGCCGAATCCAGCGCTTTGCCATTTCGAATTGTACATGACGTTTCGAAAATTACATCGATTGAAAGATCTTTATCCGAAATCCAAGAAAGAGAGAGAGAGAGAGAGAGAGAGAGAGAGAGAAGATCCCTCTTCGACTTGAAACTCTCCGTCCTCCAGTTCGATCAGCTCGACATACATGTACATGATAGATCCAGTCATGATATTTGACAGATCGACGATACGCGAAACGATGATTCTCCTTTCTGCCGCGGGGAAACGATATTACGTTTCGGCTGATCAGACTGAAAGTTGGTCTATCGAAGGACGAGAGAGAGAGAGAATAGGGTGAAGGGTGGGCAGGAGCAACGTGAGCCTGATTGGTCGGCTATTAACGACGCCCGAGCCGTAACGATCATGCGGCGTGCGACAAATACAAATTAATTAATAACGTTCATAAACCAGTCCGGCCGAGTAGCTTTAACGGCTGGCCCCGGCTACCGGGGGTTAGTTAATACCCGTTAAATTATCTACGGTACTTACGCAAAGATCATTAATTTATGTTCCGTCCTGCGCCGCTGCTTTTCGCGTTTCGCCCAGCCAGAACCGAGATGTTTGCGCTACGGAACAAAGCTGCGCCATCTACGCGCCGCGTCCCGTAACTAGCAAGCCTAACCAAAGCCTAGCCAAACGTCTGACAAATTGTGACGTTTTCCAATCGAGTCTCGCGAGTCTCTCCCTCGGGCGATGGATTCTCGACACTCTGAACTCGATTTAGTTTCAATTTCGTTACGTATTTATTTGAAGATCAATTATTTTTAAAGATAAACTTACGACGGTAAAGTCTAATGTCTCGTTTAATTTTCTAAAGCGTAATCATTGTCAAGATCTCGAAGAGCAGAGTTTTGCAGTAAGTTTGCAGTAAATTTAAATCAACGTGATGCGAGTTCAAAGACAGTTTCGCCGTTTGTAAACGGAGCAATTCCCAAATTGTTTCGCGGAAATTAGCGATACTGGTGCAACAGTCTCAAACACACATAGTACGTACGAACTGAGTAATTTCGTAATTGTTTCCAAGACTAACACTTCCTCGACGCACCTCGTCGAAATGCGTGGACGCATTTTCGAGTTTAATCGTTTTCCAAAAACTAGACAGTTTCGATGATTCGTAGCTTTAAAGAAGCCGTGAGTGATTTAATTTCGAAATCGTTTCCGAAGATTAGTAATTAATTGATAGCCTCGGAGATTCGTAGTCGCTGAGTAATCTCCAAGATAAATTTGAAAGTTTAACCATCAACTCGGTTACCTCTTCTCCCAACGTGTCACGCGTACATCACGCAGGGAGGCTGCTAAGTCTCGATACGCAAAGTATTTCAGACTGGTCGATTAACCCGCCAAAGTAAGCCAAAGGGGACGGCGCGAACACAGGTGCGTGAACAAGTTTTAAAATTTATAACCGTCTACAAATTTCCGGACGGTGCACGCCGTAACCGGATTAATGCAGCAGCCCTGCCAATAAAGACCACCCTCCTTAATATTAAGGAGCACTTAGGACACGACCTCCTAAGTCGAAACATCGTCACCCTTCGTTCCTAGGCCCGTGGCTCCCTCTCGTTCACAGAACTACGATTAAAACTTGATCGCCCCACTCACTCTCTCTCTCTCTCTCTCTCTCTCTCTTTCTCTTTCTCTTTCAAACTCGTTAAATATACTTGGGATATGATGTGACACTCGGGTGTGACTTTGGAACTACGTTAATTAAGTCGAATTCGAGATCGTAACAAAAATCATTGACTCGCTGAGTAATTTTATTTCGAAATTTTAGTCGTGTATTTTACTTTAATATGATATAACGTTAGTGTAATAATTTGTATAATTAATAAATATTAATATAAATAGAATTCTGAAAAAAGATCGCACCAGCTGGTTTGCAAAAAGAAAAAAAAAGGAGCAATTGCAATGACAAACCGTCTCACCATCCTGGATTCTTAATTTTTTGATATTTTCTGAAAAGAATACTTAAAAAAGAAAAATATTCTTTATAAATATAATTAATTGATATTAATATATTATATAATTAATATATATCAATGTAAATAATTATATTAATATATAATAATTTATATAATTGACAAATTCTAAAAAAAATACCTAAAAAAACTCGAGTACCAGCTGCTTTGCAAAAAAAAAAAAAAACAATTTCAATGATCAACCATCTCACCACCTGAAATTCCCGATTTTTTGATACTTTCTGAAAAAAAAAAATACTTAAAAAAAGAAAAACATTCTTCATAAATATAATTCATTAATATTAATATAAATATAATATACTATGCAAATAATATATATCAATATAAATAATTTACATAATTAACAAACACTAATATAAATATAATTCTAAAAAAAAGTACCTGAAAAATACTCAAGCACTAGCTGCTTTGCAAATAAAAAAAAAAAAAAAAAACAATTGCAATGACCAACCATTTCTCACCACCTGATATTCCCAATTTTTTCTTTTCCTACAAAAAGGGAAGAAAAAGAAAAATCCCGCGCGCAATCCGTCGGTTTCGCGCAGAAGATATAAAGCGCGGGGAGGCAGAGGGATGCTTTATGGGCCAATAACGGGGGGAGGGGGGGGGCGTGTGTCTTGTCGTAAATTATTAAGCCGCCCTCGGCGCGGCCGATAAACCTACGCGGACCTGATGTCCCCAGTGTTGGCGCTGGCCTTGCCAACCAACATACACCGATGCTTCTCACCTCCGCAGCAGGAAGTAACGATTCGCTCGACGACGACGACACACGCCCGGATAAATCATCGGAGACTTTCGCGGCGACGTACGACCCAGCTATTAGAAGGGGGCGGGGGTTAGGGAGGGAAAAGCCCCGGCTGGCTATTAAAAGTCGAAGGGAACGACGATATTTCCCGGATCTAAAAGGCGGTCGTTCTTTGTCTCTGTGGACGACGTGGGGACTTAAGCCTGTGTGCCTAGGAAATGGGTTGCCCGGCACGCGGGGATCGTGTAATTTTATATCGTTTCAGCGTGCAGCCTCGCCAACCCTTTCAACTTCCCCGAGAGAAATTTCCGAGAGGCAGCCGCGTTCCCTCGACGGTTTTTCCACCGAGAAGGTTTCTTCCTAGCCTTTCTCGAACAACAACGTTGTCGACCCACGATTTCCAAATCGTGGAACGTTCTCTCTCGTCAGACGAATTCAAGCTTCCGTCGGTTCGAAGAATGATTAGGAACCTGAATTATATCGGACACGTCCGTCAGCCTGCCACGTAATTTGTTTGCTCGCCACTTGCGCCCGATTGCGGACCATAACGAGCGACCAAAACCGTACGTACAATTCGTTCGTCGATTTCTTTTCCTTTCAAACTCGTCGATGTGACATCACTAGGTAGAAATTACTGAGAAGTAATTATTAAGAACTTGTCACTTGTACAAGCAAGGTTTTTCGAAAAAGGGTGGGAAAATTGTCGTTATCGGTGCGTGACGTGACGTTCTAAACTCGAGTCGAGATTTCAGTGAAAACTGAAAACACAGAGACTCGTAAATTTCGGAGATTTTCGAAATACTTGGAGATGGGAACGAGAAAATATAAAGGACGTGTGCACACGGCTGGGGAGCGGGCAGACAGCTGACTGCGGACCATAACGAGCGACCAAACCGTATACAATTAATTCGTCGATTTCTTTTTGAACTCGTCGACATCATATGATGTCACTGGACAGAAATTATTGAGAAGTAATAAATTTATTATTTGTTTTGCCTGAGTTATACCTAAATATATTTAAAACTGAGAAAATATTTGCAATTTTGGGATAAAAAATTGCCGACGTGCGTGACACGTTATTCCAGTGCAAGAGGTTAACTACTGATTGCGGACCATAACGAGTGACCAAACCGTACACAATAATTCGTCGCTGTCTTTTTGAACCCATCGGTATATAACTGGATAGAAATTACCGATAAATTTATTATTTGTTTCGCCTATTTTGCTTTTACTCAAATATACTTAAAACTGTGAGAATATTACAATTTTGGAACAAAAAATTCTCGAAATGCGTGGCACGTCATTCCAGCGCAAGAGGTTAACGAAACTGTTCTCGTGCTCGGGACATGACGTGTTCTAAACGCGATTAACGTGACGCAGACGGAGAGGATTATCGTCAGCGGTTGTCACACCGAGAACTGTAATAAAGCTCGGTTTCCAACCGAGTTCAAGAAAACTCTCAACAGTTTCCTCACTGGGAAAATAAAATCGTACGAGTTTCGTGGGGAGGCTTCGATATTACGAATTTCTTCGACATCACAGCGACAAATTTTCGAATTTAGTATCGCGACGAAGTATCCCACGATACGTGGAAAGATTATTACACTCTGCACGGCGCGTTCTTTTTTTTTTCTTTCTTTTCTTTTTTTGTTTACGCGCTCAGTGGCAAATTCGAACGACCACCATCACACCGCCGTTTCAAATTCATCGAACGACACGTTCATCTTTCCAAAGTGATGTTTGCAGATTGGCGAATGGCTTCCCAACGGAGGGTGCTTCCGCGAACAGACCGGGGAGAATCGTCGAAACGAGTTTGCCGCTGTTGCCCGCTCGCTCGCGAATTTTAATGAAAGCTGGAACCGGCGAATGGGTAAATAAACGGAGCTGCAGGCGAGCTACCAAGCGTGATTAATCTTGATGCATTATTACAAACCATCCCGTTATTTCCCTTTCTCCGCCACGCCCCCCTTAAATGCAAAACATTATCGGCCGGTCTGTATTGCGTTTCATTTGTAATCATCGCCGAATTACCGATCGGGCATTATTGATTTCGATCGGCATGCTCGAAAGCCAAACCTCCAAAGTGGTAATTAAATCAGAAACGAGGCTGCGATATGCAGGGCGACAAATTTTCGACTCGTCGCCACGTCTGTAACTGGAGTCACATCAAGCGCGAGTTACGTCAAAATCACGTCGAAAAATTCAAATTTCCAGCGGCCTACAGTAAAAAAAAAAAAAAAAAAGAAAAAAAACGAAGATAGCGCGGATCGTGACGGAGTAACGGGGATGTGTTAATTGCTGCTACGGAGGGCTGAACGATTTCAATTATTCCTCAGGCCTGAATCGTTGATCCCTTCCCCCCATATCTCTCGTGGATCTCGCTCACCGAGGTGGAAACGCGTAGGGACGGAAAAAGTCGAGAGACTTTAATTAGAAGGCTCTCCGGTGATCGCGTCGAAGATCAGAGTCACGGAACGAGGGTCGTCGACGTCGACGAAGCACCGCGGGGGTTCAATATACGTGAACTTCACCCCGCGACCCTCGGTTCCCCTATCATATACGCGCACTTTGCATCAGAACACGCTTGCACGTGCGAACGTCGTGGAAATTCAACTGAAATACTGAATTTTTCTTGTTTGATCTGGTTTGTTCTGGTTTGATGTGGTTTGTTCTGGTTTGTTCTGGTTTGATGTGGTTTGTTCTTGTTCGTTCGTTCTGCTTTGTTCTGCTTTATTCTGGTTTGTTCTGCTTTGTTCTGGTTTGTTCTGGTTTGATCTGGTCTGATGTGGTTTGTTCTTGTTCGTTCGTTCTGCTTTGTTCTGCTTTATTCTGGTTTGTTCTGGTTTGTTCTGCTTTATTCTGGTTTGTTCTGATTTGTTCTGCTTTTTTCTGCTTTGTTCTGCTTTGTTCTGCTTTGTTCTGGTTTGTTTTGCTTTGTTCTGGTTTGTTCTGCTTTATTCTGGTTTGTTCTGCTTTATTCTGGTGTGTTCTGGTTTGTGCTGACAAATTTCTCTGCATGACAATCAGCTCGATTCGCAAGGGGTTGAAGTTTCATCTTCCTCGACGACCAGTCCCGATCCTTAACTTAACGAATCGTGAATACAGAATACCGAAAGTCAATATCTTACAACTGATAATACACGTCCTTTTGTAATTGATTTCATGACATCGCGACTGACTTTGAATTCAATTGAGAAAGATTCTATATTTAAGAGAGTAAAGAGCAACGAAATTAAAGTGCGAGCTAAGAGAAAATTAGTGATATAATAAAAAAAAAAAACAACACGCGAGCTTTGTTGAAAAATAAGTATCGAGTATCTATGAAGATATGCTGTCGTAAATATATAAAATTTCTATAGTAAACTGTAATAAATTGTAATAACCATTTCGACTACTTTGGTACATCTATTCATTACATATTATATTTATCTCGTTTGTGTCACTCTGACATATTTATAGAAACAGAAACCTTTCACAGTGTTAATAATTTATAATACAATCATAATTGTATTAACTTATAACATAATAGTTATTTATGTTGTTTAACACTAGAACTACCGATAAAACTAAAGTGCAACATTCGTAGCAGTGCGAGAGCTGCAAGAAGAAGTTAACAATACAATAAAAAAAAAAAGACACAAACTCGAGTATCTGCAAAAATATACTGTCACAAATATACAAAATTTCCATAGAAAAATTACCATTTTAAATTGACCATTTCGACCACTTTCGTGGCTCTAACTTAAAAAACTGCAAATGCACGATGCGCAAAAGTAGCGAGAAGCTAACGTCGATGGAAACGACGAGAGAGAAAGAGAGGGAGAGAGTGATGAAGGTGGGTGGGTAGGAAAATAGAATTGTTGCACTGGCGGTGGAGCGTGTGGGCGGCTGGAGAGAGCTGGGAGGAGAAACGAGGCTGTGCAGGCCAGCCTGTGCGTGGAAATTTTCCCCACCTGTTGCCAAACAATTCCCATGGAAACGAAGTTATGGCCACGGTTTCCGCCAGATAAATACCGCGTGCACGCGCTCGCGCGCCCCGCGACAATGCCTCCCACCCCCGGTCGACAAAGGGCCACCTGTCGCGATTGTTTGCCATCCCCGACCACTGAATTCCCCGGCCCGACTCGCAAGAATCAACGCTGCGCTCGCGCCAAACTCCTCCAAACTGCTTCAAACCGTGCCTCTCGATGCGAACACGCGAAATCTCATTTTTAGGGTACGAATTGTTGGAAGCGTTGACAATGAGATATCATCGACGACATATAAAAATTATTAAAGCCAAAGATGACCAGTGAGAATCACAAGACGAGGCTCAAACGTGATCAAACAATAGCAGAGCGTTTCCTCTAAGATTGCTGGATGGAATGACGACAAAGTGTCGTGACAAAGATTGGTCCTCGTAGACCCACGCAGAACAGTTTCATTCATAAATTATGATCTTTCTTTTTTTTTCTTTTTGGAAACTTTACGTTACTTTCAATTTGCAAATTTTAGAAATTTCAGGGTGTAATCTCTCACAGAACAAAGTCGCCTAAGTATAATGTTATACTTTTGTTCTGGAGCAGCCTAGTTGCAGCTCGGAAGCTTCTACTCTAAAATTTCACTTCACATTTGATAATACTTTAGTGTTACAAAATTCGAGAGAGAGAGAGAGAGAGAGAGAGAGACAAAATTTCAAGCGACGAATGTTGACGAGGAAACGAAGAACTGGCGAAACAATTCCGTTTCCTCTTCCTGGTCGAGGGTGGCAAGCGAACCCGACCAGTCTCTGCCCACCCGGAGCTGGTTAATCCTCGCGGGTGCAATCGGTTATTTAGAATTTCACCGACGACACGACCCCATCGATTTCCCAATCGCGCGCCAGTTTGCGCCTTTTTCTTCTCTTTTTCTTTCACGAGACGCGAGACGATATTTCCAACATGGACTCTCCCTCCTGCGAGCGTTCGAGCAAAGAGAATTCGAGTTTAATATTTACAAGAGCTAATTACAAGTCGGGGGACACGAGGAGCATGAGAAGCGAGGAGAAGTTTTTGCTGGAATTCGTTGCATGACAGAACGGGGGGATCTTTCATTCGCGCAGAAAAGAGAATTTTATTACAATTCTACCTTCTGGCACATCATGGCACACCCTTTATTTAGGAATCTCTATTAAAGGACATTTACTTTGTTCTGCCATAGGGGGAAATTTCTTACAGTTTTCTACAGGGTGGCTAGAAAAAGAAAAAGTCAAGTCACTTGCACAAAGTGGGTCGAAAAATTAAGTTGCAGACGATTTTTTCGTCTCTACAAGTTGTCAACCATTTTCTCCATCCACCCCGTATATATCGGAAATTCTCTATTTAAATTACTCTCTTTACTTTCAAAGGAACGTCAGATTGAAACGATACGTTCGCAAGTTAATTTCATCATCACCTAATCGCGGTAATTTGTAAGTGTCGATTGTATTTTGTAAAAAGGTAACAGAGAGTAATCTCGAAAACAGAAAAATCGCAAAAGGAATAACGGAGAGGGACAAGAAGAAAGGACGGTCACTCCGGTTTCTACAATGGCTGGGAAAATAGAGCCATGTAAAATTTAACAAGGGAAAATGTTCCCCTCGAGAAGACAGTAGATAAAAAAAAAAAAACCTGGAAGCAAAATCTAACAATGGAAATGTTTCAGCCGACGTGTATTAGATAAAGGCCGGAAAAATAACTCCGTTTTTTCGTGTGCTAGTGGGAGGCGAACTTTTCATGAGAAATAACAACTTTTATATATTGATCATTTAATATATTCACCATTCTGTTCGATTGTCTTTTGTTACTTTTCAGGCAAATCCAAAAACGTTGCTATTCAAAACAGAAACTTCCAGAAACGATTCGATATCCTCGTCATCAGTGAAACTTGGCAAACCAATTCTGTCATTGTTTGAAGTGGTTTGAAGCCTTCTTCGTCACATGAATTTTGACGAGCGTTACCATATTGAGGGCGTTTTTCCTCCTTTTATTTTTCGGAACAGCAAATTATTCCTTTTCAAAAAACAATTGTTCACCGTGCATTTTCTTTTCCCCGAACGAGCCCAAACAATCAGGTATCAGATCAGTATCTAACTAATCTACAGTTTAGAATAAGGCTGGTTAGAGTTTAAGATATAAGTCTATTTAAAAAAGTAAAATATTTTTCTTTTCGATGAACGACCCCCAATCTTCAAAACGAAGGAAATTCCGAAGAAACAACCGCAGAAATTCCAGAGATATTTCCACATCGCTGCGTTACGTGCTATACAACCCTCGCAAACATCATCCAACGCGGACTACTCCGCAGGAGACAGACGCACTGGTTCTTCGACGTAAACGAGAAGCTGTCAACGTGGGTGTCAAGCAGCGGAAATATCGGTGTGGAGAAAGGCGGAGAAAGCAAGCATCAGCGCGTGTCGTCCGGGTGGCCACCACCTTCACTATATTTTCACGGGGCAATTTCGTCCGACGTTCACCAGGCTAATTAAATATTTCGAAACGAACCTCGACAAAGAGCGTGTAATAAAAGCGTAATTCTAAAAAAAAAAAAAAAAGAAGAAGAAGAAAGAAAACAACTCAATTAATTAATTGTCGAATTCAACAAGCCAAATTTTTCGCAACCTCTTATGCTGTTTTCTATTTTTCACTTTCTTCCCTTACTCTCTTGGCTTTCTCGTACTTCTTCTTTGTTCGAATTTGATATCCAATGTAGATATAATAACGAGTATTTCGTATAGTATTTAACAACCAATATGGATATTAGTATACTAGTATACTACAATATACTAGTACTATATATTATAATATACTAGTTACTAACTATATTACAATATACTAGTATACTATACACTACCATGTACTAGTTTACTACATACTACTACATAAAATAGTACGCTATCAGTATATATACTATGACTACAATATACTAGTATACTATATATTATAATATACTAGTTACTAATTTTATTACAATATACTAGTATACTATACACTACCATGTACTAGTTTACTATATACTAGTATACAAAATAGTATACTACCAGTATATATGCTATGACTAACACATACTAGTTTACTATATACTAGTATACTACTGTAGTATATTGTACTATATACTAGTATACTACAATATACTAGTATATAATATAATATATTATACATATACATATTAAATTTGTATTAGACATTCGATAAATTCAAATACTAGTATTATAGTATACTATTAAATATACGCAAGTATATTATTACAGTATACTGGTACACTATGATATACTAACACGCCATAGTATTCAGTAATACAGTATAATTCGGAATATTACCCAAGACTGTTGTTTTGTAAAAACGATACACGAGAAGAATGAGAGATCACACGAAGCAATTAATTATCCGGTGAATTATCTTCGCCTAATCGCAAGCTTTCAAGCTTCCACGAGTACTCAATGAACACGCGCGCAGCGATATTTTTGCATTCGGCCGAAATATCTAAAGAGGCCGAGTCATTAGATAAGGAATTTTTTTCTTCGAGAGAGTGAAACTCGAAGGGTCGTGTTTATGGTGATTTACGTGGCCACGATTGACCCGGAGCCACCCGTGTGTCTCGATCCCTTGGCGAGGGATTCTTACGAAACTTTTAGCCTTAACTCACCAACTAGCCGCGAAAAGTCTTTCGGTCCCTCAGGAAACGGGGGAGGAAACTCACCTGAAACAGAGAAAAGAGAGGAGAGAGTCAGTAATCCGCGTGGAGGGGAATGTAAAATAGTCGACGCCCTCTCTCGCAGAGACGAAAACATCGAGCTTCATCATCCAATTTCGTGGACCCTCGTAGCATTCCATGAACAGCGAAAAATTCATCGGAAAAAAGATTATGAATTTTCACAAACATCCAAAGTCCGAGTGGAAAATTATTTCACGTAAGTTTCTTTCCAAAAAAAAAAATTAATAATAATAAAGGGACGTTCCAAACTTTTCAACAGAAACGTACGTGTTTTCGAACAAAATCTGCTCCATCCGGAATACGAATAAATACGTCGAAACTGTCCAGAGAGGGGAGGGGAGGGTTAAACAGACGGGATGTTAATCGAAATGGGGTGAAACGGCGAGACATCGATGTCACCGAGCACCATTACACGGATGTAACAGGTGCCGAAATTTCAGGCGCGTGTTTTATCAACAACCCTCTCCCCCCGTCCGGTGTCGACGGGTGTCGCGAACGTGCCGCAAGAAGCACGCGCGTCAGCCTGTGAAATAAAACGACCCGGGAAATCCTCCACCCGAAGGCCAGAATAAAATCAGACAGTGGAGAATAATTCGCGATCGATCGCGAAGGTAATCGGTGCAGTTTGGAAAATTTAGGAACATGGAAAATTGTGTTACGCACAGGGTGGGTCAAAAAGTTTCTTCCCACTTATTTTTCTTTTTTTTTTTTTTTTTTTTTAACAAGACATCAAAGAAAAAACTAATTTTATTAATTCTAAATTAAAGTTCATTCTGTTTCAAGAAATTTTAAGTTCGTCGTATTTGAAAAATCAGTAGGAAAAGAAAAATTGGAAATATATATATATATAATAAAAAGTTCATTTAGGATTTATTTTATTTTAGGAAGTGATTTTTCGCCCACCCTGTAATTTGAGTACAATGTAATACACGCAATTTCACTCTATTATAGGCAATTCTTTCACAACTTTCATTGTTACGCCACCTTGCGGCGATTATTATCGGCGATCCTTTCCCGAAAACATCCGCCCCGAGAGTCTCGCCCTAAAATCCACAAAAGGTACGAGGCAACCTGCCCATTACCCTAACGAGCGACCATGTCAGACCACCCTCGAGGAAAAGAAGAACGAGTTCTTCGTTTCCCCGATTCGAAAACCGTCGGTATAACTGAAAGAAAAACGCGAGGGAGAGAGGAATCACTTGAACCCCGCACGAGAAAACAACGCGGATTATTATTCGAAATAATTATATCCCCAGATGATCAGCGGGGATCTAGGCTCAACTTGTTTAAGCGTGTAAAATCTAGAAAATCACGAAAGTTCCGTTTCTGACCAAGAGAGACGAGAGAAAGCCCAACTCCTTTCGTCACTTCTCTGCTATTTGCCTTGTGGTTTACATTTATCTTTGATAAAGTCGACTTTTGGAAAACTGTAACTGTGTGCTGTCTGCGTGATTGCGTAATTGTGTATTTTGTTGTTGCGATTCCTCTGGGAAGCAATTCTGCCAGTGAAACGATTAACTTGGAATTTCATTTGGGAATTGAACGGTGGCGATTAGAATTCTTTCTTTGAGTGAAAAATTTCCAGAATCAAATATATCTGAAAGACTGGTGATTAATAAATATAATTATTTTAACATACTAGGTGTTTTAAATTTACAATTTAAATAAAATTGTATAAATTATAATAAATAATTTTTATTTTAAATTATATTTCATTAATATTAATAGTGATATCAAGAGTTGCATTTTTAACTTTATTTGAACGAAAAATTTTACATGCAGCATCGAAAAGGTCCTAATAAATTATTATTTAACGGTTTATTTCAACCTTCTAGTGATATGTTAAAATTAACTTTCAAAGAAATATTTTATTTAAGACTAAATAAAATATTTTATTATAGACCAATAACAATATTTTTTGTATCATCGATATTATGCTTAATTTATCCATGAATTTATAGAAATTTAAATATAGAAAATAGAATAACTTTTCCATTGTTTATCGTAAGATTAAATGTTTATCCAATTTTGATTATTAGATGAATTTCAATAAATAATTATTCAACATTAGGAATAATACGTATAATCTCTCAAATAATTTCATTTGAAGTTTTGAGAATATTTTTAATTTCCTATATAATAACAATAGCAATAGAAAAATGTTAAATTGATTAATTTAATCTTTTATCAATTTAATTTAAAATCTTTTACTTTGACATATCCTTTATATTTTATATTAACTATTAGATTATCAATTGATTTAAATCGAATTCCATTTGATTCAATTGAAGGTGAATCAGGACTAGTTTCAGGATTTAATTTAGAACATTATAGAAGATTATTTATTTAATTTTATCAGAATATACATAAATTTATCATTTAAAAGAACAATATTTTATGGTTTCAATCACTGATATATTTAATTTAATTTGATCGTTATAATTAATCTGTTTCTATTAGTAATTAATAGAATAACTGCAAGTGTTACTCGTTTTCATTAACGAAGCAGTGGAAAATGACAAACACGAATACTCACACTTTAAATCCGCTCCGGCAAGTATGATTTTTACAAAATAGATACAGAGCGACGTAAACCGCGAACGGTTATGTTCCAACGAAACACAACCATCGTACGTTTAGTTCAAACTTCGCCAAACGCTGGCCAAACAACGCGTATAATAAAACTGTGCGCGCGTGATTTTCTGAACGAAAGGCAACAAAGAAATTCTTCTTCAACTCTCCTCGTTCAATTTCGGATCGCGCGTAACCCGAAATTTGCCAGAGATTGAACCGCGATGGCGTCGTTCGCAACGAAGCGACGCGAGACACACACACAAGGAGACAAATTCCCGCAAGTTGCCGGCGTATTAACGTAATTCGCGTCGGCAGCCGGCTTTTTAATTAAAAGTACCGCGCCGCCATTATCTCGCCAACTTATAATCGCGCCTATCCATCCCACCGCCACCACCCCCACCCACCCTTGCTGCACCCTCGCATGCAAGTCGGCCTTCCTTTATTCGCCGCGAACCGCCGCTCGCGCGAGCGTAAATGAGCAATAATTCACATTTCTCTGGCGTCCGCGCGAAAGAAAATAGAACGAGATTGTTCTCCATTTACCGCTCCGGAATAATATAGATCCTTGGATCTCGTCCACCGCCTCGTCTTCCCGCCAACGTTTAATCCCTCGATGGACCTACCCCCCTTCATTTCTTTTCTTTTCCTTTTTCTTCTTTTTTTTTTTTTTCTTTTTCCTGTTCTCTACGTTTCACGGCATTTTAAGAAGATTATTAATTACCGGAACACGAGTTCTTCCCTCTTCTTTTTCTCTTTTTTCTTTTCCTTTTTCCGGGGTGTAATTCTTTTCTCCCAATTGACGCACGTCGAGAATCTTTCACCCCCCCCCCCCCAAAATTGCAATCTTCCCTCAGTTTCAACACAGTTTAAAAAATTTCTTCGTTTTACAGTGAAAATTAAAGTCGTACGTGTCAAAGAATTATTCGACTGATATCGCAGAAAACGAGAATGATTCCGTTCGTTCTCGTCGATCGACAGAGATTATTAAAGAGTAATTTAAAAAAAAATACCTATCGCCTTTTTCACATTGTCCCGCGAAATTCGTCCTGCATTTCAAAGCATCTTACGAATGCGTAAAAAGCTGCACGGCCGATCAACATCCAAGCGCATTCTCTGCTAACTGATTAAATATTTCACGTGGAAAAAATTTGTTCGGTTGTGTTAATATTCAAAAACCGTGGGCAGCTTTGAGGTATGAAATGAAATGCAGCTTGTTTGCTGTTTGTTTGTTTCCAACGTTTCCCGAACGAGCTTTTTCGCCATTCGTTTTTGAACAGTGCTGGCATGAAAGAAGACACGACTCGAGTGTCATTTCACGATATGAATGGAGTCTTCGAGATTGAATCTCAATGACAAAACTCTGACACCCTCCCCCCAAATATCAGGTAAATTTAATTCTATTCAATGTTTTGAAATCACCAGATTCCCTTTTTCTAGAAAACTCGAAACTCGAAGGATGTGAAAAGAGAAAAAAAAGAAACAAAGAAATTTCTCACCCTGCGTTTCGCGTGTACTTAATTTCTGTGCATCGATAAGCATGAAAATTTTCCGGCTCTGTCGTACTTCGGTCCCGCGAACTTGTTTCTTATTTCAGTGCTCGCCGATTAAAAACGAGTGGATCGGCCACCGATTGCGGACCATAACGAGCGACCAAACCGTACACAATAACTCGTCGCTTTGAAACTCGTCGATATGATAATCACTGGATAAAAATTATTGACAAGTAATAAATTTGTTATTTGCTTTGCCCATTTTGTTTCACTTAAATATATAATTTCACTTATTATAACATGTTATGCTATAATATATATATGTTATAACACAACCTATGTTATGCCTAACATAACCTATATTCTAGTTAAATACATTGACATTTAGTGTGTTTATTGTTAAATTATATTACGGATTAAAGCTGCATTAACTTTTAAATGAAATAAAATTTTCTACAGTGTCAGAAAACGACAATACTTATAAGTGTCCTTAACCAGTTGCGCTGGGCCACCGATTGCGGACCATAACGAGCGACCAAACCGTACACAATAACTCGTCGCTTTGAAACTCGTCGGTATGATAATCACTGGATAAAAATTATTGACAAGTAATAAATTTGTTATTTGCTTTGCCCATTTTGTTTCACTTAAATATATAATTTCACTTATTATAACATGTTATGCTATAATATATATATGTTATAACACAACCTATGTTATGCCTAACATAACCTATATTCTAGTTAAATACATTGACATTTAGTGTGTTTATTGTTAAATTATATTACGGATTAAAGCTGCATTAACTTTTAAATGAAATAAAATTTTCTACAGTGTCAGAAAACGACAATACTTATAAGTGTCCTTAACCAGTTGCGCTGGGCCACCGATTGCGGACCATAACGAGCGACCAAACCGTACACAATAACTCGTCGCTTTGAAACTCGTCGGTATGATAATCACTGGATAAAAATTATTGACAAGTAATAAATTTGTTATTTGCTTTGTCCATTTTGTTTCACTTAAATATATAATTTCACTTATTATAACATGTTATGCTATAATATATATATGTTATAACACAACCTATGTTATGCCTAACATAACCTATATTCTAGTTAAATACATTGACATTTAGTGTGTTTATTGTTAAATTATATTACGGATTAAAGCTGCATTAACTTTTAAATGAAATAAAATTTTCTACAGTGTCAGAAAACGACAATACTTATAAGTGTCCTTAACCAGTTGCGCTGGGCCACCGATTGCGGACCATAACGAGCGACCAAACCGTACACAATACTCGTCGCTTTGAAACTCGTCGGTATGATAATCACTGGATAAAAATTATTGACAAGTAATAAATTTGTTATTTGCTTTGCCCATTTTGTTTCACTTAAATATATAATTTCACTTATTATAACATGTTATGCTATAATATATATATGTTATAACACAACCTATGTTATGCCTAACATAACCTATATTCTAGTTAAATACATTGACATTTAGTGTGTTTATTGTTAAATTATATTACGGATTAAAGCTGCATTAACTTTTAAATGAAATAAAATTTTCTACAGTGTCAGAAAACGACAATACTTATAACCAGTTGCGCTGGGCCACCGATTGCGGACCATAACGAGTGACCAAACCGTACACAATAACTCATCGCCTTCTTTTTCTTAGAAACTCGTCGGTGATGATATCACTGAATAGAAATTATTGAAGAGTAATAAATTTATTATTTGCTCTGTCTGGGTTATACCTAAATTATACTTGAAACTGAGAAAATGTTGCAATTTTGGGACAAAAAGTTCTCAATATGCGGTGGTATCTTTTCGTTTCTGTCGCTTCGATGGAAATTCCACATTAATTTTCCTTCCAGCGTTAACATGTGAACAAACGTTCACTTTAAACCTAAGATTCACTCTGCAATCTCTGACTCGAACGGAAATGGTCAGCGTGTCAATAAAGCACTTTGTCTCTCACTCGGGGAAAAACTCTCGTCTTTCTTGCCACTGGACCTTTTATTTTCTGGTCAAGGGAACTTCAATTGCGCGAGAATCGCAACGATCGTTGCCTGCAATCCTTCGTGATAATCTTGCTCGAGTCGTCCGGAAAGAAATTAACGCGACTGGCGCAAAAAATCCTCGTAATCCGCTTTTGTCTCGGCGTCTCGTGCACGCGACACCTGTTCCTCCACAAATTGCCGTTTCCCCGCCAAAAGTTCAAAGGAACTTCCCTCCTTCCCTCGTTTCTAGAAACACCGAGAATAGAGTTCGTTTCGGAATTTGAGTTTGCGATCGCTGTTTGGACGAAAGAGAGTGATTTATAACGACTGGGAGGGATTGCAAACAGTTGAAGCGTTTAAACGGGCAATTGACGGTGCAGCTTTGACGACGTCGGTTTATTTTATTTGAAACTTCCTTCGCGCGTCTTGCTGCAATAGTTGGCGTCGCTCGTGTTTAAGGGGTGAGAACAGTGTGAAATTTTCAAAAAAAAAATCGACGTTTTCTGTTCTGTTTTAAATAAATAGTAGTCAGAAGTCTTTGAAATAAGACACAAAAGGTCCTAGCCTTTGAAACGACTTATTCTGGGGTACGATAATCAATCCGCGGATACAGAATGATTGAATTTGCATCGCTGTTTACAACTCTGAGCAGTGTTATAAAGTGTTAATCGTGCGATTCGAATATTACTTTCGGCGAATCGAACATTAGGGGACTTGGAGTCAATTTAGTTGTGAATTGTGAGAACTGTGAGCCGCGATATATAAGTAAAAGAGAGTAGGTAAAGGATACATGTGAAAAGTGACGTTCTGAAACTTTAAACGCGTTTTTCTCGAGACTAGGTTTTTAGAAACGGTGTGCAAGACACCTCGAAATCTAACCAACATTGTAACATTTACTAGGGATTGACGATCAAACATTTCTTTAATTTTTAACAATTTCGAAAAATATAAACAAAAAACGTAGAAATTCCTGGCATAAATTCGATACGTCAAAAACGAATAGCTGCTATTTTTATAATTTTCACAAAAATGAAAATATTGGATCGTCAATCCCTAGAGAATATTGTTCACTTTCGAACTTCCTTTGCTTTTCTGTTGCTAATCCTGTTCGGCTAGAATCATACGCACAGATAGGCAATGTAAAAAACTCTTTTTTTTTTTTCTTTTAATGTTGCTTTTTATACTTTATACTTCGTTAAGATAAACCACAAAAGCTCCTGTCAATTAAATATGTAGTTTTTTTACTAGCCCTCCAAAATATAATTTTTGGGCCCGTCAAACTGTCCTGCCGCCCCTAAGTAAGAAACGAACGTGTCCCTGGCTCGATCACACAAAAATCTATTGTTCAGTTCCATTCGAGACAAGTAATCGCAACGGCTGCCACGGATTATACCACGGTAACTGTACACGTGGCCGACGTATGATCCAAACGACCGCGTTATCAAACGAAATTCCGGTATCAACTAACCGAGAGAGCATCGCAATCGGAGCTGCTGACTCTCCGGTAGCCGCAACAGGAGGAATCGTATGATGGCGTTTGAAGAACGACGCCGTTCTTCAACGAAGAAAACGGCCGACTGTCCGAGCGAACGACGCAGAAAAGAATCGACTGCACACTGCGCGGATTACGCTTTTCTATTATTACCAAACGCAGTCACAGAGGCCTTGCGAATCGGGCGATTACGCGCTCGGTAATCTCGCGTGTTCATCTCGATCGGCCATGCATGAACAGAGTGTGTTCAGTATCGTGTGCCTGCGTCACGTGTCCAGCAATTCTTCGATAGTAAATGAATCACGTACGCTATTCTGTTCCACGGTCAAGTTCACATCGAGATGCAAAAATATATCGACGAAAAAATTTTCGACGACGTTGAAATGCGAAACAACTTGCGGTCTATGAGTGGAGTCTTCGTGGAGGACTAATTTAAAAAATATTAATGTTTAAAAAGAATGTTGAGAATTGAACAGCAACGTTGAAGAGTTCAAGTCCAAAAAGGCGGGAGAGTTTCGAATTCCCCGCCCCCCCCCCGTTTTTTCTGTTCTTTTCTTTCGAGTCTTCGATCGATCGCACGGCGAGCAGAGGCTGTCGCTATTGTCTGGCCGCAAGAGGATAAAGTAGAATGCTTGTTCGTTGGCTGGCGGTAAGGAAGTGTTCGAAGAAAGAAGAACCTTGTACCGGCTCCTTTTTTTCTCGAGAAAAAGGGACTCATTCGGATTTCGGTAAAATCGAAAGACGTAATTTAGAAATTTACATTAAAGAAGGAGAAATTATAGTTACACTCGTGCAGTAGAGATTCGTCGAACGTGTGTGTAAAAATGAATTCGAAACGATAGTTTCTATCAATAAGAAATAACCGAGAACATTTCCATTGGTTTTTATCGTGCGTGAAAATGAAACAAAGAACGACACGCGATGTATAAGAGAGGGGCCGACACAAAGCACAGCGAGCAAAATGCATATGAATCGCAGGAAATATTTCGCGCGTGAAATGCACGTATAACGAAACAAAACACTCCATCGCCGATTGACTGCCCAAAATCCCCAAAAGATTAACCTTTCAATGCTCCAAGAGGGAAAAAATACACTCGCGCATTAAAAACCGCGTGTATGAACTCGTCGACCCTCCATTTTATTAAAAACAACTACCGATCGTCGACCAAAAAAAAAAAAAAGAGAGAAGAAGCTTCCAGAAAAAAAAGAAGAAATTCGAAAAACCGCCGATATACTTTAAAGTATTACTAAGTACTAACTTACTTCTAAGTACTAACGTCCGATATATCGACAGCTAATATAATATCTGAGAAAGCCGAATGTTCGATATATCGACGGTCTCTCTCTTCTCGTTTTGAGTAACTTGAGTCTTTATTTGATTCGATTAACTTTGAAAATATAGGAACTACAATAATTTATATGAAAACGTGTAAAATTAAACTTCATCTGGCGATTGAAATCCACTAGCGAAGGGTGATTTAAACACTCCGCCCTTAGGACGTTTGTCTTAGGTTTGTGTTAGGTTTGGGTTAAGTTTGGGTTAGGTTTGTGTTAGATTTGTGTTAGATTTGTGTTAGGTTTGTGCTAGATTTGTGCTAGATTTGTGTTAGGTTTGTATTAGATTTGTGTTGGATTTGTGTTAGGTTTGTATTAAGTTTGTATTAGGTTTGTGTTAAGTTTGTGTTAGGTTTGAGTTAGGTTTGTGTTAGATTTGTGTTAGATTTGTGTTAGGTTTGTGTTACATTTGGATTAGATTTGTGTTAGGTTTATGTTACGTTTGGATTAGGTTTGTGCTAGATTTTTGTTAGGTTTGGGTCACGTTTGGGTTAGGTTTGGGTTAGGTTTGGATTAGGTTCTAATTTTTCTAGAAATTCTAAAATTCTAGTTTTAATTATGGAGAGACTTTGAGACGAGAATTTCAAAACCTAGTGGAAACGGTAAGAATTTGTCAACGATACGAAAGAGTTTCGGACCTGTTTGGAAAAGAATCGTCCTGAAAGAAATTAAACGATGAAAAAGAAAACGAAGTTGACGAAGAGGGATGGTTTATGGTGGAAAGAAAGGAATGTAAAGGAGAGGGTGTTGGTGAGAAAGTGACGCGGAGAGCGTTTCCTGGGAAAAGAAGGGGTTGATGGACGAGAGAGGCGCGCCGTGGCGGAAATTTAGCATAAAATTACATAAGAATGGCGGGTGGTTAACGAGACGGGGACCGGCTGGACGGGATACCGGGATGCGTCGATTGTAATTCAAATCGCGACTTGGTATGTGGCCGTGCGAGCGCTTGTACACTCGCTGGCAAAAGTTCGCGCACGCGAAAGTATTTCAGTCTTGAATAAAATTGCACGAGAGAGAGAGAAAGAAGAGAAAAAAAGACAAAGAACGATAACATACCAGGAACGTTCGAAAATTCGAAAATTACGAAATTCAAAGATTCCACATACGTTGGACGATGACGTAGTCTGGCCGAGATAAAATTTCGAAAAGGCAACGAGAGGGTAGTTCGTTTCGAAACGAAGCTGGCTGACTGATAAATTTTTGCGAGGAGAATGCGACGTGTCACAGGCCAGACAATGGCGTACACACATACACACACGCTCGGCTCGGCTCGGCTCCTCGCTGCCACTTGTTGGAGCACTGCCATATGTCCAGCCATACGGGACGTGTACCCGGCAAACTTACGCGTGTGTTCCTCCTCTGGCTGTTGTACGGCGGCGAACAAAAAGTGTCTCGCCCCGCTGATTAACTATCGCCTCGTAAACGTCTTGTTCCGACCAGTGTTCCATCGCCGTGTTCGCCAAACGATTCTCGACGTGGTACAGAGGAGTCTCGTTGACTTTACTCCACGATGGTTCACACCGTGTTTCCATTCGATTTCGCTTTGTAAAGTCTCCGCATCGCTCCTCGATACGCGAATTTTCACGAAAAAAAAGGCAAAAATGGGAGTGTTTCTGAGTGTCTGTCGAAAGCTGGAAGTATAAAACGCAAAGCTCAAGGTGAAGAACGTCTATCTGGCGTTCTTTTATTTCTTTTTTTTTTTTTTTTTTGGCGATGTGTTTGAGAACCACGGGGGGTCAGAGAAGAAACGAAGGTCGGGATTCGAGGATGTACCAGGCGACAGTGCGTGTACCAACGGGTAATTTCATGGCAAGACGTGACCGGACTCGCGAATCCCGAGGCTGGAAGCGTGGGTCCAATTGACCCGGCGGCTCGAACCGGCTAATTGCCAATTGTCGAGCGACGTTGCCGTTTCTACACGACGAATTCGCCGCGACGCCCACTGTCCGGATCGTCGGCCTCTTCTCCATCGGCTGAGACACAGCGAGTAGAATTTTCTGGCCGAAGAATCTCTCGCAGGGATGAAATTCGAGCTCGCCCTCTGCCGCGACACGCGCGCATTGCGCGGATTTCGTAACACGCTCGTTTGCATTTCTATAAAAAGAACGTCAGATTCTCTCAGCTCGCACTCTGACGTGACATCTAGCTAACATGTATTTTTATATCTCGTGCGTTATTTTGTTTCATTATTCCGTTTTTTACGAAGTTTTTTGTTTGTTTTGTTTTTTAATAGGATTGTCGATAATTGTATCGAAGTTCGCAAGATTGACCGCTATTGTTTTATATATACTCTATACTTTATAGTATATAGTCTACAGTCTATACTCTGTACTATTACTAGACTCTCTGTACTCTATATAATGTATTCTACAGTATACTCTGTACTCTATACTGTGCTCTGTACTCTGTATAATATACTCTACACTATTATTATACCCTCTATAATGTACTCTGTATAATGTACTCTATGCTATACTCTGTATTCTGTATAATGTACTCTATACTATACTCTGTACTTTGTATAATGTACTTTATACTATACTCTGTACTCTGTATAATGTACTCTATACTATACTCTATACTCTATATAATGTACTCTATACTATGCTCTGTACTCTGTATAATATACTCTATACTATTATTATACCTTCTATACTCTGTATAATGTACTCCATGCTATTCTGAATAATGTACTCTATACTATGATCTGTACTCTGTATAATGTACTCTATACTGTGCTCTGTACTCTGTATATTATACTATATGCTATTACTATTATTGTACCCTGTATACTCTGTATAATGTACTCTATGCTATACTCTGTACTCTATACTATACTCTGTACTCTGTATAATGTACTCTATAGTATGATCTGTACTCTGTATAATATACTCTATACTATTATTATACTCTCTATACTCTATATAATGTACTCTATCCTGTACTCTGTATAATGTACTGTATATTACACTCTGTACCTTGTATAATGTACTTTATACTATACTCTGTATTCTGTATAATGTACTCTATACTCTACTCTGTATAGTGTATTCTATACTATATCTCTGTACTGTGTATAAATTACTCTATACCATATCCTCTATACTTTACACTCTGTATAACATACTCTAAACTATTCAACACTCTACACTCTATACTCTATATTAAAGATCTCATTTTTACACCTGTTAAAATTCGATCCACGTGAATATTTTCCAAGTTCCCCGACCCTAAATGAATAAATCCGCGAAGGAGAAGCAATCCCCAGTGTTTCGCCAGCATTGATCGGTTCGCTCTGAAAGAGTTTCAGAGGCAAGCTGCCTACGCGCGTACGTACGCGAACACTGGCGATACACGACAATTGACTTTCCGTAGAAAACAGTATTTTCGTCGCGGATGCCTCGCGCGCCGGGGACAGTAGATAAATAAATTTCCGGCCGGCGCTATTTCTGCCACGCGGCCCGCGAGTAAATAATTCCCGCGCGGCGGTCCGCCGAGCGTTACCCGTAAAAACCTATTCTTGGTCGATCGACCAGCCCACTCTTTCCCTTCACTCCCATCCTTCCGCGTGAGATTCTACGGGAATCCTCCTACATACACCGAGAGCCTCCGTCATTGTTCTCTTCGCGTGTTCCCTGCCAATTTGCTCGAGAATCTCTCGATCAAAACGTTCGTTAGGCTGGTTCCCGCTCTTGCTTATTTTGCGTCTGAATTCAGGATTTAATCTTTAAGAATAATATATTATACGATTGTATAATATTACATATAAATATTATTAATAAATTATATATTAACTTTATAATTTTACAATTTAACATTTGTAAGAAAAGTATTATCTGCGATGTGTCGCATAATTTTCAACCGAGGTAAGCGAAATTAGTTTCGTAGTTGACGAGCCAATATTTATATATATTTGTAAATCGTCCAGAAGCGTGAACTCTGTAGAATATATAGTCGCGCGTGCAACGTGTAATTTTTCTACATTTTTGTAACGTTAGTTTTAGAACTTGCTTTCGTAACATAACAATATCATTCGTCGGGAGAAACAATCGGAAACAAGTCGATCTCCGATTATAACCAATTTCCAAAAGACTGCTTTCCAGAGCAGTGGGTATAGAAACCCAAGGCCGAGGGCTGGAAGGATCGGACAGCAGAAGGGCAAAACGCGGAACAAACGCAGATACTTGTACAGTACAAACAGCAGGAGCTTAATGGACCAACCTCCGCCGCTTCTACCTTCGTGGAAGACGTTTACGTACCGCTGACGGTATATTACGCGGCTTTGTGCCGAGCCAGTTTCCTAGCTTTGCGGCCAACGGACTCTCCTCCCCTTTCTCTCTCGATCTGTCTCTCTCTCTCTCTCACTCGTTGCCATAGGCGCGTCGGCCGCGTTTCACCCGGAATTAATCGCGCCCCAACCTCGCCGAGCATTAATTTGATTAAATCCGAAAACGTTCCGCGCGCCGATGAAATTAAATGGACGCAGAGCTTATCGCCGTTTCGGGCTAGTTACGGGCCGCGTGGCGCTAGTGTCGCTCCCCTCTACTGCCTTACCGTTCCACCAACGCGTTTCGTTTGCCTCGCGTTTGTACAACGTGTGTTTGGAAATTTATCGTGAAAACTATAGTCTTTGGTGTCGCGTTCCATAGAGAAACGCTTGCTAATTGAAACGCAAGAAAATCAAGTTTTAAGTTAGTCGCAACAGTGAATCAATAACCGAAATAGATGATTTCTTTTATATTTCATATTTTATACTGCATATTTACTGTAGTCGTATATTATACTTTACTACACTTTTATATTATATTCCATATTTACTGTAGTCGTATGATATACTTTACTATACTTTTATGTTATATTCTATATTTACTGTAGTCGTATATTATACTTTGCTACACTTTTATATTATAGTCCATATTTACTGTAGTCGTATGTTATACTTTACTATACTTTTATGTTATATTCTGTATTTACTGTAGTCGTATATTATACTTTGCTACACTTTTATATTATATTCCATATTTACTGTAGTCGTATGTTATACTTTACTATACTTTTATGTTATATTCTATATTTACTGTAGTCGTATATTATACTTTACTACACTTTTATATTATATTCCATATTTACTGTAGTCGTATGTTATACTTTACTATACTTTTATGTTATATTCTATATTTACTGTAGTCGTATATTATACTTTACTACACTTTTATATTATATTCCATATTTACTGTAGTCGTATGTTATACTTTACTATACTTTTATGTTATATTCTATATTTACTGTAGTCGTATATTATACTTTACTACACTTTTATATTATATTCCATATTTACTGTAGTCGTATGTTATACTTTACTATACTTTTATGTTATATTCTATATTTACTGTAGTCGTATATTATACTTTGCTACACTTTTATATTATATTCCATATTTACTGTAGTCGTATGTTATACTCTACTATACTTTTATGTTATTCTGTATTTACTGTAGTCGTATATTATACTTTACTACACTTTTATATTATATTCCATATTTACTGTAGTCGTATGTTATACTTTACTATACTTTTATGTTATATTCTATATTTACTGTAGTCGTATATTATACTTTGCTACACTTTTATATTATATTCCATATTTACTGTAGTCGTATGTTATACTTTACTATACTTTTATGTAATATTCTGTATTTACTGTAGTCGTATATTATACTTTACTACACTTTTATATTATATTCCATATTTACTGTAGTCGTATGTTATACTTTACTATACTTTTATGTTATATTCTATATTTACTATAGTCGTATATTATACTTTATATTATACTTGACTACACCTTTATATTATATTTCATTTTTACTGTAGTCGTATATTATACTTGACTACACTTTTATATTATATTTCATTTTTATTGTAGTCGTATATTATACTTTATATTATACATGACTACAGTTTTATATTACATTTCATTTTTACTGTAGTCGTATATTATACTTTACCACACTTTTATATTATATTCCATATTTACTGTAGTCGTATGTTACACTTTACTATACTTTTATGTTATATTCTATATTTACTGTAGTCGTGTATTATACTTTACTACACTTTTATATTATATTCCATATTTACTGCAGTCGTACATTATACTTTGCTACACTTTCATATTATATTTCACATTTACTGTCGTCGTATATTATACTTTGCCACACTTCTATGTTATATTTCATATTTACCATAGTCGTTTAGTTAAGCGAGTCCCTGGCACTACGAACCGACAACTGAAACGCAAGATCACTATCGGAGAAATTCAAACAGAAGAGGCAGAAACAATGTTATAACACGATTAAAAAAAAAAAAAAAAAAACGCAAGCAGAAGAAGCCGCGTTTCTGCCAATTACAGCGGCGCCGCTTCTTCCTGCGAAACAGAGGAATTGCCTCGCCCGTAAAAACGGGATCGGCGAAAAGCAACCACTGGCAAGCGGCCACTTTCTCCCAGTGTTCGCCGGTGTCAGCAGCATGCTGCCCGCGACCGCAGACACGCTGTCGACGCGTTGCGCCGGTCAGTCGACCCTCTGAATTATTAAAGCCGTAGCGAGCGCCGCTGCGATGTAAATTTGGCGTGGCCGAGCCACCCTCGCGCTTGCATCCCTCTCGAAACCATAGGGAAGCCCCTTTTCACCTCCTGGCGGAGGCTGGCTGGCTGGCTTTCGAAATGCTTTCGCTACCACTCGACCGCTTTGTTTGTTGCTAACACGAGACCTTCTATCCCGTCTCGCGGATTATTGTTCGCGCCGCGCTGGTACGCGCAATTATGTCGAAAACCATCGGCTGAAAAGCCAGGGGTGAATTTTTTTTTCTTTTCTGTTCCTCTCTCTCTTGGTAATTGGACACAGAGCGCGATTCTTTGTTATTTTTTGGGTATTCTTGTTGCTCGTTTGCGACGATCTTCACTCGAGTTTGAAAAAAAAAGAAATGGAGTCATTTCGAAACGCGACATAATTTTGACATTTCCTTGCTTGCAATGAAAATGAAAATTCACGCGGACAATATTTTCGTTCAATCAGAACACGCTCGAAGATGAACGTGTCACGCTCGTAAATTGGGGCGTGTCCACACGTGTGGATGCTCGCTCTCTTCTCCCAGCACGCACGAACCTAACCGAGTGACACACTGTTCGGGAGGGTGTGGGAGACGCAGGCTGAAACAATTTTCGCGCATCCGGTCATCAGGCAGTCATATCCGGGCCGCGTCGCCTAGGTAAATAAATCGATTCTTCGCGCGATTCCGCCGCTACGATTTATTAGGACGAATGGACAAATTGTCGTCGTATGGCGTCCACGGTCTTTCGAGGCGAGCGGAACAGAAATGAAACTCGAACGAACAAACTCTTCGAACAAAAATGATTATTATTATAAAATTTTCCGCTTATATTATATTTATAGTATTATATTATTTAATATTATAATATTATGTTATTAATATTTTATTATATTTATATTATTTAATATTATAATATTATGTTATTAATATTTTATTATATTTATATTATTTAATATTATAATATTATGTTATTAATATTTTATTATATTTATATTATTTAATATTATAATATTATGTTATTAATATTTTATTATATTTATATTATTTAATATTATATTATATTATTAATATTGTAAGTATATTTATAATATTTAATATTATAATATTATGTTATTAATACTGTATTATATGTACACTCTTTAACATTACAATACTATATTATTAATATTGTATTATATTTATACTATTTAATATTATAATATTATATTATAAATACTATATTATATTTGTATTATGTTAATATTGTAATATTAATATTATTAATATTGTATTACAATATTATATTATTAACATTGTATTATATTTATACTATTTAATATTATAATATTATATTATTAATACTGCATTATATTTATATTATTTAATATTATAATATTATGTTATTAATATTGTATTATATATATATTATTTAATATTATAATATTATATTATTAATATTGTAAAATATTTATATTGCTTAATAAAACAATATTATATTGTGATATCAATATTATTAATATTGTATTACATTTATACTATTTAATATTACAATATTATACCACATTTATAACATTTCTTTTATTTATCATCACTTTGCAAGATTGTCGAAAATAATAAAAATTATCAAAAAATAACAACTGCAATTCTCTTCGTTCGACGATATAATAGTCAGTCGCGACGATAATTACACGAAATAATCGGCGAAGGCTGTTTCTTCGCATCGACGCGTCGGCAGGGGGGAGGGGAGAAAGAAAATCGACGCAAACGCGCAACGAACGTGTTATTAGAGTTACGTCGTTAACGATTACCGTAAGACTTCGTTTCCATCGGCACTTGAAAACGAACCGTACAACTTTCCTTTCACCGGTGATTCAATCCCCGCGATGTTAATTAATCTCGCCCGGTGAAGATCCTCCGGAAATCAGAACGCATCAAGACACTCGAATACGCGGGGGCGGCGAGGGGGGGGGGGTGAGAGAGAGAGGGGAGGGAGGGTAATAATGTTAATTAAAGCGACACGCGCGTCGACAAATTGCCGGCGGGGTATCCAACTCCGTGATGTCGCGGCGGTAATTAGTTTTATTAATTCCCGGTTTAAATAAATCGGCGAGGCTAAACAGGAGAGGCGGAACACGAGGGAAGAATTCGAGAAGAAATTAATCGCAATCCGCTCCGAAAGTTCGTCTGAAATTTTACTCTTTCGTTCGTAGATTCTCTCTTAATCATTACATTAATAAATCTCGTTGATAAAGACGAAATTAACTGCTCTAAAGAGTGAGTGTGCGCTATTATAGAGTGATTTCATCGTTTATTTCAACAGAGATTCTCTTTCATAGATTTTTTTTTCTTTTTCATTATTTTAATGAAATATTTATTTTAATGAATTTGACATTTTAGTAAATCTCGCTGACAAAGACGAAGTCTCGAAGATCGATTGCTCTAAAGTACGCCTGTCGATCATAAAGTGATTTCATCGTTCGTTTCGACCGAGATTTCGTTCGTAGATTTTTTTCTTTTTTTCAATTATTTCATTAGACTCGATATTTTGGTAAATATTTATTTTAATAATGCTCCAGTTGGTAGAAACTGCGTTCCATAGCGATTTAATTAATCACATATCACTGCGTAAGATCCTCGAGTAGTTCTCGAATTTCAAACGTCTCGTTTCCGATCTCTCCAAATTCGCTTCGTTCGTGAATTTTTCATTTCCATGGAGCGAGAAAAACTCGATCGAAAACGCGTCTCTTCGCGGCGACTGCAACAGCGGATTGTTACGTAACGCGCCGTAGTAAACAAGGCAATTACGTGTCAAAATGCGAAAAAAAAAAAGAAAAAAAGAGAAGAGAAAAAAGAGGAATGGATTAACAGCGTGATTGAAAAATCATTCGCGCGATTTCACGCGTGCACGGTGCAATTTATCTTCCCACTCTATTTGTTCCCTTCGCAGGCGCAACAATGCGCGGCGGAAGAAAATTGCAAAACGCAGCGATTCCTCTCCCCCTCACGTTCCCCGGGGCTATTTTTTAACCAAGCCGCGCCGCTCTATTTTCTATCGTCGCGGAAACACACGGATATTGCTAGGATTCTCCCGACAGAAAGACCAGGCACATATCTTACTCTTTCATAATTAAAAAAAATAAAAGACAGAATAAAATAAAAAAAAATAAAAAGACCAAGCACATATTTCACTCTTTCATAATTAAAAAAAAAAATAAAAAAATAAAAGACAGAGAATAAAAATAAAAAAATAAAAAGACCAAGCACATATCTTACTCTTTCATAATTAAAAATAAATAAAAAAATAAAAGACAGAGAATAAAATTAAAAAAATAAAAAATAAAAAGACCAAGCACATATCTTACTCTTTCATAATTAAAAAAAAAAAATAAGAATAAAAATAAAAGACAGAGAATAAAATAAAAAAGATAAGAAGACCAAGCACATATCTTACTTTTTCATAATTAAAAAAGAAAATAAAAAAATAAAAGACAGAGAATAAAAATAAAAAAATAAAAAGACCGAGCACATATCTTACTCTTTCATAATTAAAAATAAATAAAAAAATAAAAGACAGAGAATAAAATTAAAAAAATAAAAAATAAAAAATAAAAAAACCAAGCACATATCTTACTCTTTCATAATTAAAAAAAAAATAAAAATAAAAATAAATGACAGAGAATAAAAATAAAAAATAAAAAGACCAAGCACATATCTTACTATTCACAAAAGAAAAAAAAGAAAAAAACGTAAAGTTGAAGATTCCGTCAAAACGAAAAGACGAAAGATTATTTCTCGAACGTGAAATTTAAAAATACCGTGCATATATCGTTCATTGATAAAACGAGAGGAACTTTTGGAAAAACGCATGCCAAATCTCGACGATTACCTCGACTTCGAGTGAAACGCCGAGTCGAGTACCATAAAACCGATTGTTTATTATTTTTCAACGCGATTATTTATTTTCCCGTCCGGCGCGAAAAAAAGTCCGGCGATCTGTTCTTAATTCTGTTCCACGTGCCTGGCGGGGGATTTTCTTTCTCTTTGATTATCTTCTTGCTGAGAGTGCGATTCGAAATACTTTCGAACGAACGTTTTATTTTTGGAGAATCGTTGCGCCGAGTATGAGTATCGAAAGGTATACGTTGCGTAACCACAGTTTGCACGGTAAGTTGTATCTCATATCGAGGCTGTTATTTTCGAGAATTCCACCGAGTGGAAACATCTCGGCGTTGTAATTTTTGCAATTTCCATCAAGAAGAAGGATCTTTTTCTTCTTCTTCTTCGTTTTCTCTTTTTGCTGACAAACTCCGATCCATCAATCTTCAGAAAAAGAAACAATACCTCCCAGTAAGAGCAAAATCTTGTCAAAAGATCCTCAAACGAATAATAATAGTAATAATTCGAAAGAATAATCAAAGAAAATCTTCAAAAGAATAACAATTCCTATTGATTACTGCTAGCAAAATCTTCAAAGTAAAAGAAAAAATTCCTCTCAGTAAGAGCAAAATTTTGTCAAAATCTTAAACAGACAAATAAAAATGATAATAATAAGTTTATTCACACAATGATAATAATTCCATTTAATTCTTCCTAATAAGAGCAAAATCTTGACAAAATCTTCAGAAACGAAAAAAAAATAATAATAATTTTTTTTCTATTCCTCCTAGCAGGAGCAAAATTGTGAAAAAAATAATTTGTCGTCAAGAGAAAAATCGTAGCCGATCAATTTTCAGCAGACGGCAGAAGAGAAACTGGAGACTATGAAAAATGTGCCTCTTCCTGGGACGTGGCGTTAGAAATCGCGGATTATCAAAGGAATAAGGTTACGCGGTGGACGCGTTACGCAAGGAGATCCGCCGGCACACTTGACCCAGCAACACACTTTCACTTTTCCAATCGGAGCCGGTATACAAACGGCCACGCGAGCCACAGGAATTATCGTCCGCGTTTTTCTCCCTCTGTCGGCCTGAATCACTTTCAGGATCGACGAGAGCCAATGAACTGGCGCCAAACTCACTGCTTGTCACCCCTTTCCCTCTTTCCCTTTGTTAAGACAGAGTCTTAACGCTAGAACTACCGAGCTGGTCAAAACAACTAATTCATAAGTTTTGTTAGATGTATTATAAACAGTGTAAAACAGTGTATTTTTATTATACTATATTATTATTTTTTATATTATTATTTTGTATTTTTACAGAAGGATATGTTACAGAAACAGTGTATATTATATAGTATATATTATAGACAGAATCAGTATATATTACAGTTACAGTTTACGTGTTACGGGGCTAACTGGCGACCCTTGTCCCCACTTTCCTGATCGCTAGTGCTACCCTCTCCACTGCATCGATCCCCACTCCCAGTCTGTTGATTTCCCTACCAAGTGGAGGGGACCGATGCAGTGGAGGGGATCGGTGCAGTGGAGGGGGTAGCGCTAGCGATCAGAAAAGTGGGGGCAAGAGCCGCCAGTTTGCCGACTCTGAGTCAGTATACGTCATAAATACAGTATATTCTTAAGATATATCACAAAAACAGTGTATTTTTAGACAGTTAAACAATTTTTTATAAAACACATAAAAGCTCGTATATTCTTTACTGTATTTTACGATTTCTCCATTTCTTTTTCTTTTCTTTCTTTTAATATCTCTATACTTTGGTAGAATCCTTGGTAGTTCTAGCGTTAAAGTTCCTTCGCGGACAATAAAAGCGAGGCCCCTGCTACATCTAACTTGCTTAAAGAAACAATTAACGACCAGTAAAACAGTGTCAAAAATATGCGTAGAAAATCTGGCTGCTGAAAAGGCTGGAGGTTCGGGGTCAAAGGTGGAAGTTCGTCTGAAAGACGAGTCTGCGAACTTTCTTCGAGGCACGAGGCTGATACGCTCGAGTCTTGCGTACGCCATGCCTCCTCGCGATACGTTGGCTAAAGTTGGATGACAGCGGGGGAGAAAAAGTTGGCTGGATCAACGAGAAGAAAACGCCCGGAAGGCAACAATCGGAGGGAACGCTCGCGACGAAGACTCGCGCTGGTCCCCGTCTATCAAGCAACTGAAGTTGAACACTAGCTGACGTGGAAACGTGCAATCATGATAATCATATCTCAGGACACACTCAGTGTAAATTGCAGTTTAGAAATTGGTGAAATTTCATTCCCACGAAATCGAACGTGTATAATTCATCCACGATAGGCTACGGACACAAACTTTCCTTTCCAATCCTGTACACGTTCAGAGGATCGGTTTCAGCACGTTCAAGGTCAATCCTGGAAACTTTCTGGAGCCACCGTTCCACGAAATGAACACGGCAGGAGGACAATGAGCAATTGGAGCGACGACGTGCCCATGGGCTAGAAACCCAGGCCTCGAATAAAAGAAGAAACTCTGCCTCGCCCTTTCCCTTTCGAAAGAGAAACGTTTCGAGGGTGGAGGCCGCCTTCAAATCGCAATCCCTGGCAACCGTTCAAAATGTTGGAGGTGTCGATCGAGATGATGGCGAGCGAGCAACGCTTTTCCTGACCGCGAATTTACAAACGTGTGAATTTTTGGCAAAAGGACTCGTCTCGCGTATCAAACGACCGCGGAGATACGCCGACGCGTAAATATTTAAACGTCCGGAGCACTGGCTAGCAGGTGTATTTTTATCATCGGCAGAGTTATCGATTGACTGGGTAAGAAGGCGAATTTAGGCTTCCACGCGGCATAGCGCCGGCTGACGTAACGACAAAAAGCAAACGACAAACAAAGAGATACAGACGCATGATCTGTCGCGCTCGAGCGTGTCACGCAGAAAACACACTGTGTACATGTGAAAATTGTGGAGAGATCTTCGAGACTGTTCGAATTTGAACGAATTTTTTTTTTTTCGTTTACTTTCCTTTGCCAAAGTGTCTATTTTCTTTTTTTTTTTTTTTTTTTTTTTTTTACTTTCACTATTCATAGTCGCGTCAACCGCTTATGTGAGCTATTGGCGACTTGGGACTGAATTTTATAATTTTGTTATATATTTATGATATTCGTGTCTTAAAAAGTGTATTAATTTTAGAACCATTTCTTTAATTTTATAGGTTGTCAGGGAAGAAACCTACAGTGTGATTTCTGTGATTGACGACTTTAACTATAGTAGCTTTCGCGTTACTACTATAGTTAAATTACTACTTACAACAGTATAGTGTCTCACTCATCTCTCACTATATTTTGTTGTAATGTATATGTCGTCACGATTTTTCCAATTCTCCACAAACGTCAATATCGCCTGATCGATCTCAAAACTTCGACTTATTCAAAGTTTTCAATTTTCAAATCTTCAACTTTCAACTTTCAACTTGTTCCAAGTTTATTGTTGCACGACTTGCAACAACGACTTACAAAAGTAGAACAACGCCAAAAATTCTCGTCATAGGTTATAGCTAAGAGGTTAGGTTGCGACGGACGTGTAGAAGCAAGATGGCGTCCAACTTCGACAAACAAACCTCGACAGAATTCGTCAAAACTCGTGGAGAAGAAGCGTGACAATCGTCGCTAGCGGCCAAGTCGGCGCAGTGTTAAAGAGAGAGAAAGGGAAGAATTGGAAAAGGAAATGCCGCGCCATCGAGCAAAAACTTTGAAGCGAGAGAAGGAACAGCACTCGCTCTCCCCGGTTTCTTTACGACAACAGAATTCATCAATTATTCCGCTGCCATTGAGCAAAGATCGCTCATTCGCTGAAACTTTGATGTCCAGATCCCCCCACTTACCTCTCAGTCGAATGATCCTCCGCTCGGTTCACCCCTTTGTTAACAGCGAACGTCACAAAGAGGAGAGAGCGAGTGGAGGGAGAAAGAAGTAGAAAGTACCAAGCGGGAGACTTAATAATTCAAATGTTTACCGTCGCTTTCAAAGATAAGCTGATAAAAGCGCGCGCTCACCCCGCGGCTAATATGAGAGCACCAGAGACGCGCGTCTTTCGTCTCGCTGGATCCGCTTGTAAATTGCATTATGTCATGCCCGTGAGCTCGTCGCGGACGTCGATCCGAGATGGACGACGACACGATTCGAAATTGAAGAGAGGGAGAAGACACGTTCGAAAGTTCTAAATATTCCGCCATCGATCGGTTCATGGACGTTCAAAGGAAACGGGAATGGCACCGAAACTGGAAGCACGGCTGCCACGCCGACTCACCGAACGAAATCGCGCGGGCCGCGTGACAACGCGCGTGTCTCTTTGCTCGCTCGCGGTGCGAAAGAACCGCTGCCGAGACGTTTGACAACCGCTGATGAAGAGTGGACCTTGCACGACGATCCCCGAGGAGAGCGAACTCGGACCGGAAGAGAAGAACAAGCGCAGCCTGGTGCGTCGATACCAGGTCTACACCCTCGCAAAGTTTGGCTCTCTGTTTCGTGGGATTGTCGGGGAACTTTGTTCCTCGAGTCGCTTCCCGGGTGATCGAGCGACAAATTCGGGCAAACACCGTGCTCAGCTGGGATAAACCGAGGGAAGCAGTAGCAACGGAACGCCCCGGACTCGCGAATCGAGAAAACGTGATTCTTTTCAGGCTACGAGTGGCACGAAATGCCCCCCCAAAAAAATTACTCGAATTTGATTGAGAAATTTTATCGCGCCCCCCTCGGCATTGTCACTCGTTTCGATCGTCGTGATCTACTTTGTAGCTGGCGAGAAGATACAACAACGACACTGTAAAAAAAAATACAAACGTCGAGTGTTCGACGCTCCCTCGACGAGTATTTTACGCGTTGGATCTCACCCCGCTGAGTTATTCAATTTTAATTGGTCACGTGCAAGATCTCGATTTCGCAACCGATCGGGAACAATGACGCGGCGTCACCAGTTCGAAAATAACAGGCCGCGAGTTTGGAGCGGAGCCGCAACAACCCGCGGGATTCGGTATCGATAGGCACTCACTCACTCTCTCTCTCTGTCTCTCTCTCTCTCTCTCTCTCTCTCTCTGTCTCTCTCTCTCTCTCTCGCTCTACCGAACCTACACGCTTGGTAAATTTTGTTTGAGCCCCGATCGCGCGTATGTTTTGGCAGGATCTCGCCGTGAATGTTTATCCTCGTCTTTCTTTGAAGTCGAACATGTTTTTTCCCCGAGCGGAATCTCGTTCGCGGGCGATTTTGGAAATTCGTTGCTTTTAATCTCTCGCGACGTGACACAAATTGCGATATTTCCACAGTTTCAAGGATATTTAAATGTGTCGCAGGCAAAATGATAAATTCATTACACCTTGATCGTTTCTATCCGGTGACATCATAACGACGAGTTTAAAAGAAGAAGAAAGCGACGAGTTAATTGTGTACGGTTCGGCCACTCGTTATGGTCCGCAATCAGTTGCCCCACGCGCAAGGTGGTTAACAGTTTCGCTTTTAAAGGCCTGTGTATTTTTCCAATAGCGCGAAAATTACAATTGTCGAGAAAAGTTTAGGAACGAAGCGATAAATTTAATTTTAAAGTGTATTTTAGCAAAGAATTTTCTATCGATTTGAAATAAAAACACCTCGTTCCAAATACCTTTTTCTAGCGTTGTTGCGTACGTTTTAAATAGAAATAAATAATATTAAATACTAATAATTTACTCTATAAATTTAACTTTAATCTACTTGGGATACTTGTCGTGTAAAGTGTATAGTACAATAATACTAAATACTAAATACACAAAAGCGCGTGAAAGAACTTCTGAATCCCCCAACTTGCAGTCACAAATTTGAAAGAATCGTTCCAAAAAAAAAAAAAAATTACTCAATTCTTTCGAGTTGAAACATTCAGAGAGAAAGATGTCGAACAATTATCGGAGGATGAGCGATAATTTGGCATCCAAAATGATAGTACAGTTCGTACTTCATGGAAAAGGCACAATTTCTCCGGCCACCACGTAGCCGGAATATAAACGGATAAATCAATAAGCCACTTCTCTCTTCTGGGTCAAGGTGGCGGAGCCAGGTTTCTTTCATCAGCTTCGAAGATCAGCTTCTTCGACGAAGCTTGCGGGAGAGGGGAAGAGAAAGAGAGAGAGAGAGAGAGCCGCCAGCCGGAAGAAAGAAATTCTATTTATTTAGCGTCAATGTCGAACACTGACTGGCGGATAAGAAGATAAAGAGTAAAGGCGAGAGAACACGGGAAACAGGTGTTGCCCCGTCGTTTTCGACGGCGAGACGTCGATAACGGCGTTAACGCTGACAAGCCACGCTCTATTTTCTCTTGGGAGGCTGAAGATTCGCGATAAAAATCACGAAATCATATATATATATATTTCTTTTTGAGAATACAGAGGGAAAGAAGAAGGAGAAGCACAGAAGAGGCAAACGAGCAGTTGGAGGGGAGGAAGGTAAAGGGGATGGGAGGAATAGACATAGAAAGGAGGAGAAAAGACTGAAGGAGAAACAGCAAGACGACACCAAAGAAAAAGCAGTAATAGAAGACAGTATTTCTAGCAAAAGGCAAATTAGATATATAGGACGTAGACAATAAGATTTAGATATAGAAATAGAAATAAGAAACAAGTAAACTCATTGTAAACCGGAAGCCATCCTAAGCCGCCTAGGCAAGGATTATATATAAAATAAAAAAAAATATATATATATATATATTTCTTTTTGTCTCGAACGTCTCTCCTGTTGTTTGAAATCGTTTTTTGAACCTCTTGCGCTGGCTAACTGATTTGCGGACCACAACGAGTGACCGTGTTACATGTAATTTCATTAATTTCATCTTTACCAGTTTTATAGCAGGAGCAATTACAATATTACTATTCGATCGAAATTTTAGTACATCGTTTTTTTGAAGAGGGGATTTTATATGAATTTTATATCAACGTTCATTTTGATTTTTTGGTCATCCAGAAGTATATGTTGTTTCATTTTTACCAGGATCTGTATTAATTTCGCAAATTATTATAAATGAAAGAGGAAAAAGAAAGAAATTTTTGGAAATTCAAGTGCAATTATATGCAACATTAGAAATTGGACTTTTAGGATTCACTGTACGAGCACATCATATATTTACTGTTTGGATCAGATATTCATACACGACCAGCAACAATAATTCGTCTTCCTTTCTTTGAATTCGTCGGTACATCACGCTATAAGTGGAAGTAATCAATTTACCATTTTATTCATATCAACTCACTTATTGTTCATACAAATTTATCACTGTCTTGCCTCAGGTTATAATTTCAACACACTCAAAACTGAGAAAGTATCGCAACTATTGGGCCAAAAATATTCTCGACGTGCGTGGCACGTGAATGTGAATGTGCTCTTAGAACCCTGTTTTCCTTGTTCGATTAATTCGTTTTTACTTTTATTTTTATTTTTCCAGTGCCTATTGTCGAGTGTGCTCAAGAATTTCTTTTTTTTTTTTTTTTTTTTTCATGATTTGATTTCGGTTCTCGCGAGACAGAGAAGAGGAAGAAGAAAGAAGAGGAGGGGACGAAAATTGGAGAAGAGAGCCACCCCCTCCTCTCAAAATATATCAACCGGTGATATTTCGTGATTTAGGTCTTCGTTATGATTTAACCCTTAGGCGAGTCATCGTTATTTCGCGGAATGCGGTCCATTACTGCGCTCCCTGTTGCACCACTTATCTTCGATCATGGCGAGGCTCGCCTGGAATTGTTCTCCCGTGGATCGGGGACGCGACCTTTTCCACCAGCCGGTGGAAAAGGTTCGCGGGGAGCGTTTCCTTTCGCGTGGTCTCACGGCGAGAGAAAGATCGCCGTAAAAACGGGAGCGAGCGTCTCGGAATAATACCATTCGAGGATTTCAGCCTCTTCCCGATCGTTGCAATCGTTTTCCCGATTGAAGTGTAAAGCAAGTCGTTGAAACAAGGTGAACGACGTTTGGCAACACGCTGTGAAATTTCAAATGCCAAAAGTGGAAATTATCTTTTTTTTTTTTTTTTTTTTCGATCAGTGTCGCACACCCTGGCTATACAGCTTCAGAAACGGGGGGAAAGGAAAATTAATCGCGCAGAGTTTTCTGAAATTGTTTCAATCGCTCTTTGGACAATTTTTTTTTTTTTTTTTTTTAATCCAAATTGGTATCACATTGTTACAACCTCGGATTGGAGAATTAATTCCAAAATTCTGGGATTAGTTTTATTGTATCTTCCACTTTTGTATCGATTGTTATTAGTCCCTTGTAGCATCAGATTTAAAAAGGAAAATTAATTGTAAAATTTTTGAAATTATTTTCGTTCGTTTTACTTGTTCTCTCTTCTTTTTTTTGGATACTTTTTTTGTATCGATTAGTGTCAGTTTATTATAGCTTCAGACTTAGAAAGGGAAATTGAAATTGGAAAATTTCTAAAACTTTCTGTTTGCCCGTTTTATTTATTTTTCTAATATTTTTGTATCAATCAGTATTACTCTGTTATAAGTTCAGACTCAAAAGGTAAAATTTCTAAAATTACTTCTCTGTTCGTTTCACTCGATTTTGTATCCAAAAATTAGTATTACTCTACAGCTCCAGATTAAAAAAGAAAAATCAATTATGACACAAAATTTTCGAACCTGCAATCTGCAATATTATAAATTGCACTTTCTGGAACTTTATGGGAAATCTCTATTAACATAATATCAACAAAAGACATATTAACAAAAGTATGCTAATGTGACTTTTAGAATGACGACAGTGATCCCTACACGCACCATCGAACCGAACAAAATTTATTAATTTAATGAGTATTCGCAATTATGATTAATAAATATTCGCGTTTGTACATATTGTTCAGCAACAATCATTCAGCTTTCGACCAGTTGTCAGAAAAGGCGAAAAATCCAAAATTAAAGAAAAATACGATTGGATATACACAGACAACACCGCCTCCGACTTCGTTTTATATCTCGAACGGTGAATTACACAGTTTGTCGACGATATCCTCGCGTTGAGATTAATTAAATATCTGTCTATCCAGCGAGCGGATCGTCCGGATAGCAAAATTGCTCGTTTCCTGGTTGAAGAACCTTCGTCTACGTCGCCCTCTATGGCTTTCCATCCATCGCACAGTCTCATTTTTCCCATTTACTTCAATCCAGGCGGGGCAACAGAGAGTGTAATGAAGAAACGAAGCGTTAACGTTTACAAAATGTAACTGATGTAATAAATAACAACGTGAATAACGACTTTAACGCTATCAAAACGATCAAAACGACCGATTTATAATTTTCGAGAGTAATTTTGCGGACTTACAATGTTACATTTATTAAAAATTCGAGTGGTCTTTGTAAAATGTATGACTAAAGGTTCGTGTTCATTATCGTATTGTAAATCATTTCATAATCCTCGCATTCTAATTTTTTATTGACTCAATTTTTATACTTTAGTCCTCGGTAGTTCTAGCGTTAGATTGTTGCCAGTTTGCGAGAAATTTTTAATTTTTAATTTACTGCTTCCTTTTACCTAAACTCTGTTTCTCTTTTAATTATCTTCGTAAAAGTACGCTTCATAAAAATCTGCATAAACGTACCCAGTCTGGGTAATATATATATATAGTAAAATTTGCAATGAACTTTAGCTACTTTTCTTTTTTTCTCTTTTTTTTTTAATTAGAATTGAGCTGCAAATTTGTGAGGAATTGTAATTTGCAAGAAAATAAACAAAGAACTTTTCGTTTGTTTACTGAAATTCCGCTTCTCTTTGAATTATCTTCACAAAAATATGAATCTGCATAAATCGTTCCAAGTCTGGTTGCAATCCGTTTGAAAAGTCGTCCCACCCACCGATTTTCAACGATTTCCCCCCGTTCATATCGAAACGTTTGCTCGTTCCTTTCCGATTCGCGTCACGTAAACAACAACTAATCCCATGGAATCGTTGGAGAACCTCACCTGAAGGATCCGTGAGAGAAAAATATCGGGAACGCTAACTTCAAAGTTACGCGTTGTTGCGATCGATCGGCAAGTTTCAAACTCGCGTCTTCCTTGTTTGACGAAATTAAACAAGCGTTTCCCCACGTGCTTCCACCGTGTTCAAATTTACTGGATATGAAAACATAATCCAAATCACAGGGTGGATCAAAAGTTTCCTCTCGCCCATCTATTTTTGTTTTTTTTTTTAACAAAACGTCGAAACATAAGAAGAATTATAAAATTATAAAATTACACAATCTTTTTTAATAATTGTCATATTTATAATTTTTATGCTTTTAATTTCACCAAAAATTTGTTATATAGAAGAAAATCTTTACGAAATAAATTACAATGAAAAAATTTATAATAATAATCTGTAAAAATGTTACATGTAAAATTCTATTATCATTTATTAATCTTCCAATACTAATAAATATTAATTGTATATGAAATTTTTGACCAATATTAAGAATTTTTTTCAATAATTCAAATTTCCAAAAAACACCAAATAAAAACTATAGATTGATGACGTTCCAAACTTATCCCCCCCCCCCTCTTAGCCAAAAAATCTGAATAAACCAATTCTAGTATATTATAGATAATTATAAATACGCTAACGGTTAGAGAAAATTTCGTCGGAGGACGCCCTGGTCTCTCTCGACTTGCGACACGATTCTGTCAGTTAAGTAGAAAATTACCATCTCGCGGAGTGAAATGGCACGTAAGGCACAGACAGGTGGTGGGGGGGACAACGAGAAGTGGAGAGGGGGAAGCGCGGGCGAATTAAACGATGACTAAGGCGGCAAAGTCTTTCTGCCCGGCACAAAGGAAATAACAGCGGGACTTATTTAAATTTTTCACCGGTCTCTCTCTCTCTCTTTCTCTCGCGTGTCAGCCGTATCATCGCGTATCTAATTCCAACCTCCATTTGCGTAGATAATCAGCTCTTCCTTTTTCTTCCTTTTCGCCAAACGTAACCAGTTCGCACGTTCCCACGTTGCGCGTACACTTCGTACAAACGTTCGTCCCTTTGAATTTTCTAACATCAAGATGCCAACCCTTTACTTGAGACACATCATCGATCGCGTGATTGCGACTCAACGTTGGATTCCCTCGATTTTGGAATTTCTTTTCCTGAACTTTGGATTGTTTCAAGCTTCCAGCTCATCGCCGATCACCGAGATGAAAGCGCGTTTGAATAATTGAAATACGCTGAATAAAGAACGCTGTCTCGGAAATTAAGTGACATAAAATGCCTGATAATTCATCGGCGCGCGTCTCTAGCTTGTCTCTGTAAATGTAACGGTGTACGCGAATGGAAACGGCTGGTTTTCAACGAGCAGAGGGACACGAACGACGTCCCCGGAGAAAGTGGAGGGCGGAGGAGAACCCGGTCATAACCGGAGCCGCATAATTTTCAGTATCGATCAGAGCCGGCACACACAAGCGAGGCCGATTTAATTAATTAATTCACCGCGACGTGAATTACGAGCACTCCATTGGACGTTCGATCGCCGAGAAAATAGAGCTGGCACACGCTGGAGCTACTAAGCCTCCAATTTTCGGCGAGGGAACCGAGGCCTGCTGGCGCCCCCATCGTTCTCAGACACACTGACACCTTCTACACCCAAGAAACCCAGCCCCAAAAGCCAGATCGATCGACTCTGTCAACTGCACGATCCACGACGATCGATATTTCGGAGTATTGCTCTTGGAATTTTAATGTTTCCTCTGGTGAACCACTTGCGCTGGGCAACTTGGTTCGCGGACCATAACGAGTGACCGAACCGTGTACCAGAGAATCGGTATTACAGATACCGGTAAAATATCGGTATTCTTAGGTTACTGGTCGATTACGTTCGATGAAACCGAAATGGTGCGAATACCGGTACGATGCTATCAAAACGATGTTAGGTCGGTAGATGTATTTCGGTATAATATCGGTAAATGAAATATTAATATATTAGAAAAGGAAAAGGAGACAGTGATCAAATGTTTTCATAAAGCTGCCGATAGTAAATTTGACGACGCTTGTACAAGTATCCTTTATTATTTCTAATACTAATTCGTCGTTGTATCTCCATGCAATATCAGCCACGATACTCTTGCATAATTTTAAAAGATGACCGATTCCTCGATACGTTTTTCCCCTTTCCTCGGTGAAAAATGACCAATTGTCGTACGTCGATAAATCGAAAGAGGAGTTGAAACAACGATGAATATTCCGCTAAATTACTTAAAAAAAATTACTGGAAATATGCCTAAGCGTCTGCGATATATTATTGAAGTTGAGGGCTACCTAACAAAATATTAATTATCGTTTACGTTAACAATTTTCAGGTTCAAATAATGTAGTTCCTCAAATGTCCGAATATTTTTGCCACGCTACATTTCGACATAGTTCAGTTTATTGTTTGATATTGAGAAAAGTATGTGCAATAAATAAATAAAATTCACGTTACTATAAATTGTAACGAATGGTCAGTTATATTATTAAAAAATTAATCCAAATTTACTATTATAAACAATCGAAATCCACAACAATATTTTGAATAGCACGACGTCTGAATATTAATAAGAGTCACTGTACGTAGAAAATGAAAAATGTGTTTTCGTCGGTAAAGCGGTATCGTACAGGTATGTATTTCAGTATTTTTACCATTGTGGACATCAAATACCGATAAAATACGTATGAAAATACCGGTATGGCCGTTTTATACCGATACTAAAACCGATTTCCCAAATAGCGATATAATACCTAAACCTCGCAATATTTCAGTTTCAGTCTCTGGGTATAAATACCTAAACCTCGAAATATTTCGGTTTTCAGTCTCTGCCGTGTATAATAATTCGTCGCTTTCTTTCTCTTCTGGTTTGCCTGGGTTACATATGAATACACTTGAAACTGAGAAAATGTTGCAATTTGGGGCAAAAAAATTAGCTCATTGTCCTCAAGAAATCTTCGACAAAGAGCGTCGAACAACTCGAGCAATTAACAACCACTTAATATTCGAGCTGCATGAAGCAGCTGGTGATTAACGAAGATACACGAGATAAAGGTAGAAGAGGAAGAAAAACCATGGGGTTTCAGGGAGCGAGAGAAAGAAGCTGCGAGTTTCGTGGAATAAAATGAAAGTAACGTGATATGTTAATTATAAACACACACGCGCGAGCGCAGGCCAACGTCGTTGTTATTAACACGCGGAAAGAATTTTATACTTTTACTTAAAAGAAAAGAAGAAGAAAAGTTCGAGCATACCGTCCACGTTAATCAGCATATTACACGCCAAGCCGAACTTACGTAACCGGTGAATAAAACATACCACTCGGCGACTTTTAAAATTCAAATTCAACCGGTTCGTGAGACACATTGTTGATTCACACACTATTGAGACAAATTTTTCATCGAAAATCGAAACTCTTCTGTCTTATCATTTTCTACCCTTATAATTACATTAAATAATATTATGTGAGTAATAGATTGAATTGTAACTTGTGTTGTTTATATACAATTGATATAATACTTTATATTTAGTGTATATTTAGTATAAGAATACGATATTGTACAGTTGTACACAATAAATATTTTATAAATATATATATATATGTGTATATATATAATTATATTAAATAATATTATGTGAGTAATAGATTGAATTGTAACTTGTATTTTTTATATACAATTGATATAATACTTTATTTCTAGTATATAATCTAAAGAATACGATATTGTACAGTTGTATACAATAAATATTTTATAAATACCGTACCCTTTCTCTTTTTGAAATTTTTTCGAATATTTCCTACAACTTCTTCCCAAAGTGTTGGAAATTCGATAAAAAAAAAAAAAGGAAAAATCACGACTGATTTCTCGACCTTCGTCGAGGGGAAAGTCTCGTTCTCGGTTTGGTTTCGAGAGCCACCCGGTATGCAGGAACGATTCGAGGGACTGACAGCACCGGAATGTTTAGTTAGGGCAATTGCTCCCTGTCTGGCTCGTTACAACAGCTGTCTTACGAGATCTGACTCGAATTTTGCATACACAATAGCTAATGGACATCGGGCGCGCGCAACCATACATACGTACACGTCAAATACACGGAGCGGAAATTTCTGCCGAAATTTCGCAAGAACCCTCCCGCACACCCCTCGAGGGACTCAAAAATTTGAAAAAAAAAAAATTGAAAAATTTGGCGAAAGTTTAGTTACTTACTAGAATTGTTGGAGAACTCGGTGCAATATGAATATGTACATGTACATTTTGACGTATTATTGTAATAATATGTAATGACGATGTATTTGATGTATTTAGTATTAGTATTTGATGCATGATATTCAGATTTATTCATATGAAGTTAAATCTATTCGTTTCATTCCATTTCACTCGCTGCTCCAATGTGTATATTTAAAAAAAAAATAAAAAAAAGAAACATGGTATTCCGGGAAATAAAACAAATCATAGGTCGTACAGCGATTCATAAATATTCACGTTTCGCGTCAAGAACCTCATGCTTATTCAATCGTGCCATTACATTTTAATATTTTTCTGCAGAACGTTATAAAAGGCGGAAGAACTATTGGGTCACCGAAACGCCATGACGCTCGATGGACATTATTCCTCCGTAAGAAGAAAATATAATTTTTATAATAAGATCATATATCATATATATATATATATAGCCACGTTTGATTTCGTTTTTTTTTTTTTTTTTTTACTTTCTATCGTTTTTCTTCTTTACTCTAAACAAATACATAAATTCCATTAAATATTCAATTTTACGAAAGCTTCGCGAGAAATTTCACGAAGTATGTAATACATTTCTCGTGCAAATGAAAAGAAATATCAAAAGGCCCCGATTCTGTGTAGTTCTGACACGAAAATAATCAACAGATCTCCCTCTCGAGTCTCCTAACCTCAAATACTAATGTATTTTTATCCACAGCAACCACTATAATTCACCACCCACGACGCGAAATAGAAAGAAAGAAAGGAGTCACTCTACGAAGTCTGGATTTCATCCAACCCGAAAGGAAACGTGAAACAGGCGTGAAAAAAAAATCGAGGACACGGTTTTCCCGCGTAAATCAAACGTCGGCCATTTTCTTTTCCATCGGAGATCTCTAATGGCGACCTAGCGATACGCTCGTGTTTCACACGCTCTTTCACGGGCTTCGAATCGAAACTTTACGAGCGAAAAGGGACAAGCTCGCTGACGAAAAAATGGGGTCTTTATTTGTGGACTTTTTAATGCAAAACGAAAGAGAGCGACTCGAAAAGTCGAGAACTTCCTGTGCCTCTGAGTCGCTGTTTCGATGGAAAAAACCAGGAAGCAAAATTGATTTATACTGGAGTGAACTTTTTATTTCACGAGTCTATCGATAAAAATTGTACATTCAGTAATTTTCATTTTTTTTTCTTTCTCTCTCTCTATCTTGCTGTGTTATCGGTTCATTATTTTTGAAATTTGCACACGTTCCAGAGATTTTGCGACGAGTGCAAACTCGAGCCAAGATAAAGAGTAGACAGTTGAAGAAAAAGAAAAAAAGAAAAAAAGAGTTTCTTGCGCAAAACATAAGAACGTAAGACAAAACCAAACAAACGTTTCGCGGGACAGAAAAATCTACAGATAAGGGAACCGATAAGATATTTTTACACGTCGATTTTTATGTCGTGGCAATTTTGACCAAAATTATATTTAATCATTCGTATATATTTATGTGGTTATACAGTAATTTAATAATAAAATTCGTACATTTCAAAAACAGATATACCAGCTGAGATTTTTTAGAAGAATACTGCATTTTTTTTTTATTTCTTAAATTTAATTCAAGGAGAAAAAAAAATGAAATCCTTTTGTAAAAAAAAAAAGAAAATGACACATAAATGACCAACTTTTCGTCTGATTTTCACATCTCGTCGAGATGCTTCGTGCCAAAAAGAGCACACGGTACACAATGAGCGACGTTAAATGTTATCAGAGGCGTTGTGAAACGTGAATCATCCTCTTACGTCACGGAAATTACTTTCTACGTGATAGAAACATTGAGCAATTGAATAATACCGCAGGCATAAATTACCCTCGCCGAATGAATATTAAACAGCCACTTTCGAGCTGTGGACGTAGACCGATCCGTGGTCGTACAATTACCCAACATAATAACTTCGTCGAAATATTTTATTTTCCACGTACTCCGAACAGTATAGTTCCATCCTGCAAATATTTCAACTGTTTTCGTTTCTTTTAGAAATTTTGATCCTCGATGAAAGTGAATGTTAAATCCTGTCTGATCGAATTAAATTAAATTCCAAATCGGAGCAGTGTGTCTCTGAAAAACTTAAAAAATTGAAAAACCTTCCCAGAGTTCGTTGTGGAGCGATCTACTTGGCACAGTAGATCCAGTCTTTCTCCGTTTTGAACTTGTGCTAATACGTTAAATTTAAATTGCAACGTTTCACGAAATAGATAATGGAAAATGGAAAAATCGCGAATCGACGCTTTGCGATCAACCGCGGGACGCACAACGAGAGAAGAGAAAAAGGAAAAAGAAAACGGCGAGCGTGGGAAGAGAGAAAGGACATTGACTGATTACAATGTGCAAGTCGCGCGACCTTGACTGAGAAAAGAAGCAACTAGTGTCGCACGTGCTTTCTCGGCCGCGCGTCGAAGACGCGCACGAACCAGCGGAAAGTTTTCTTCTTCTTCTTCTTCTTCTTCTTCTTCTTCTTCCTCTTCGACTTCTCCTTCTCTCTGCTTCCTCGATACGAAAATTTGCATGACAGACGATAAGCGTCTCGGCGGCGGCGACAACAGCGAACAGAAATCGATTTCATGAATTTTCAATTTGGCTGCGAGTGTTACATATGCATGAGCTTCTGTGTCACCTCCTTACTTTTTTGAATTGAAGAAAGAGAAACAAATCGGGAGAACTTAGAAACGGATGATCGTCGCTGATCGTGACTCGCAAATTTGGACAGAAATTTATGTAGGGAAAGGAGAACGATTAAATTAAACCAGGCGACTTGTTTGATAAAGTTTGTTAAAAACAAGTCCGAATGGCGGCGATGACAAGGTTGTCTAAAATATTGTTACATAGGTAGTACAATATTATTTGAAACTAATGCTGTCTGAATCCAGAATATTTCGTGAAAGGAAAAAAACAGAAAGAAAGAAAAAGAAGAAATAAAATTCAGTGAATTCGGTAGTAAAACAAGCTGGAGTCTATTGATCGACGCACAAACCGAAAGAATCGTAGAGAGCAACCCTAAAATATCTCGTGAGACGGGAAATAAGGAAAGAAACGTGGCGGAGCATGAAATTACCTAAACTATATAACCTTCAGACACTTGCTTTATTTTTTGCAAAAGGAAATGTAAAGGGAAAAGAAAAAAGAAGAAGAGATATAAAGAAAAGACGAAAAAAGAGGAAAAAACTAGAACCTAACCTAAAATACTTGTTCTCTCTTTTGTAAAAGAAAAATAAAAGAAAAAGAAGAAAAGAGAACTAGAAACCTAAACTAAAATAATCACTTTCCTTTTTGTAAGAGCAAAAATAAAAGGAATAGAAAAAAATAAGACTCTTTTCTTTTTTCTCTTTTTTATAAAAGGAAAAATAAAAGAAAGAACTGGAACCTAACCTAAAACACTTGTTTCCATTTTTGTAAGAAGGAAACTAAAAGGAACAGAAAAAAGTAAGAGGGTACAAAGAAAAGAAGAAAGAAAAAACTAGAACCTAACCTAAAATGCTTGCTTTCTTTTTATAAAAGGAAAAACAAAAGAAAGAACTGGAACCAGATCTAAAACACTTGCTTCCATTTTTGTAAGAGGGGAACTAAAAGGAACGGAAAAAAGTAAGACGTACAAAGAAAAGAAGAAAAAAAAACTAGAACCTAACCTAAAATACTTGCTTTCTTTTTTGTAAAAGGGAAAATAAAAGAAAGAACTGGAACCTAACCTAAAACACTTGCTTCCATTTTTGTAAGAGGGAAACTAAAAGGAACTGAAAAAAATAAGACGTACAAAGAAAAGAAGAAAGAAAAATAAAAGAAAGGACTGGAACCAGATCTAAAACACTTGCCTCCATTTTTGTAAGAGGGGAACTAAAAGGAACGGAAGAAAGTAAGACGTACAAAGAAAAGAAGAAAGAAAAAACTAGAACCTAACCTAAAATACTTGCTTTCTTTTTTGTAAAAGGGAAAATAAAAGAAAGAACTGGAACCTAATCTAAAACACTTGCTTTCATTTTTGTAAGAGGGAAACTAAAAGGAACAGAAAAAAGTAAGAAGAAGTACAAGCAAACGAAAGAAAGAAGAAAAAAACCTAGGACCTAACCTGAAAGACTTGCGTCGTTCCGTGAAAACTAAACAGAAGAAAAAGAAGAAGAAGAAAGAAACTAGAATAACCCCAAAGCACTTCCTTTTTTTCTGGTGAAAGAGAGAACAAAAACAAGAAGGAGAGGGAAGGAAGAAGAAAGAGGCAAGAAGTGAAATGAAGCGTGAGCCATCTGTGAAACGAGCGGTGGATCGTCAGCGTGCCAGCAGGTCGTCGCTTCGTCGAATCGAAACAGATAATTCGAGGGACGACGGCAATTGCAGGTCGCCGGATTCGATGGAGTGCAATCGATACGAGCGTGGAACACGAGAGCAACCTAAATAACGCAAACAGGCGGGCGGGCAGGCAGACAGGCACGACAGGCAAAATAGTAAACGCGTACGCGTAATAAATATTTGATTCCCCGGGATCGGTGTTCACCATCATCGACCAGATCCAATTTATTCGGCGTGCCTCCGCTCGAAAATGCTGTTTTTCCTACGGCTCGTTTCCAAACCAAGCCCGAAATGTGATTAAACGGGAACAAAGAAGAACCGGGAAGGGGGGGGGGATAAATTAATCCGGGAGGGTTTTCGGGGGGGGGGGGCGGTTTCGAGTGATTGCCGCGCGCGCGTTATCACCGAAAACCGCAAACCGATAAATAAAACCGACGGTTTATTTAATTATTGCTCTCTCTCTCTCTCTCTCTCTCTCTCTCTCTCTGTCCCCAGGCGTGGTTTTCTCTGTTATTCCTTTTGTCGAACTTTTTTCCTTCTTTTCTTTCATTCCAGGAACTGTCTCGAAAGAGTTTTTAACTCGTGTTGAGGACAGACGTTCGTTCGGCGGTTCTTTTTCGTTTCAAGGGTTGGAAAGAGTCTAGTCAGTCTGCGGCAAAATTGTATAGGAAATTTTCGGTCGTTTCCTTGAAGATCGCGGTATTTGAGACGTCCCGCGGGTTGACGAACAGCTTTTCGCGTTTGTTGTTCTCAGAGTTTCCGATTCTTTTCACCTAGGCATGCGCCTAGATTCCACAGTTTCTGCCTCGGGGAGCGAACAATCGCAATTGACTCGGTCAAGTTTAGTCTGGAAATCGATCCCGAGAAAACCGAGCAATATTTCAACCTCGATCGTTGAAACCTGCGCAAAAATCCCGCGCGCAGGAAACGGGGGAAGCTTTGCAAAAATGTGCCCTCGAAAATCGGGATCCGATCGTCGGGACGAGAACGTTCGAGGAGCTTCGAGGCACCGTCTGCGTTCCTGGCTTGAGAAAAAAAGAAAAAAAGAACGAGAGAGAGTGAGAGAGAGAATTCCGGAGCTAAAAACCGGTTCCAGATGCGCGGGGCTTCAGGCCAGTGGCAAAAAGAACCCTTTCCAGCGGCTGAAAACCGTCCAGCGGCATCGAAACAGGTGGCCCTTGCGTCATCCGTGAAAATAACTCTCCATTTCGCGCACAGTATGTATACTTCGCGTACTCGAGATCCGGCGTCATAGTTATTCGTATCATCGCGCCGGCTGCATAGACACGTATCACAGACTTGACGAGAGAGAGAGAGAGAGAGAGAGGCAGCTTGGTTCGGTGGCAGTATATTTTTGGAAATGCGCCTTTGCCTAGAGAAGTGACAATCCTTTTCGAGGGCACGTCAATTGTGAATTTTTTTTTTACAGAATTTTTATCTTCACTCTTTTTAATCGGGATCGCTGTAAAATATCAATTGAAACAAAAAAGGGAGAAGACGGACACGAGTAATTTGCCAATTCGCTAGAACTGTTTAGTGGCTGATAAATCGAAATCGCCAAGATCGATTACAATTATTCTATATATTCTATGCTCTAGCTTCTACAACTGTTAAAAAAAAAAAAGCACGCACAAAGTGTTAATATTCCAATCGAGTATCCAACGAACTATAAAATTCAGTTGATGCTTTTTCCGATAGTAAAAGCGATTGAAAATAATTATCACGTTACAATCCACCGTTGGAGCGATAAAAATAATTATCACCATCTTGAAAAGAATAATTGCTATTGGACGCGTGTATCAAACGGCGGACTAATTACTCTCCATTACAGAAGCGACACGCTCTCTCTCTGTTTTAATTTTTCTCTCGTACGGGAAAACTGACGCTGGCGAGTATTTACCCCGGGGACTGGTGGTCGATGCTTAATTTCCTCATTTAATTAACTATAAACAGTATCGGTGGGAGGTGTTTTACGTTGAACTTCCTCTCTCTCTCTCTTTTTCACTCTCTGTATGAAAAAACACGGCAAAGGGAAACGACTCGACCGAGAAGATCGCCTTGCCGACTAATTACGGGAAATATTTAAAGAAAACTTCGCCTGCCGTATCGCGAGAGGGGAATTTAAATCAACTCGGCACCGCCCGAGTTACTTCCGGCGGAACGGGCGTCGAAAAAAATATTAACAAAGTGACTTCCCTTCGTTCGCGAGTAGTTTTCGTTCGAGAAAGGAGAAGCGGCAGGTTTGCCTCCTCCCTTCCCAAGATCCCATGGAAGCGAATATTTCCATCGTGGTGTACATTTCGATGGTATATCGACGTGTTTTGGAAACGTGCAGCTCGACCAATCAAAGAGATATGGAAATTCGGTGTACAGATTTTTAACGTTCGGATCAACTTCCAATTAGAAACGATTAAATCTTTGGAAAGAAAAAGAAAACAATTTAAGGCATTTCGACGTGTTTTGAAACCATAAAAAATAGAGAAAATATCGTAATTTAGTGTATAAACTTTTTCAGATTAATTCCCGATTAGAAACGATTAAATCTTCAAGAAGAGGAAGACAAAAAATTAAAAAGGAGAAACGACAAGTTCCCCCGATTCCATAAAAATGAAACGCGAGTATTCCAAGTCGGAATTAAATGTACTTTTACTTCATATTTAATTAAATTAAAATTAAAAAATATCATTAATAAAATTATTAAAAATGAAATTTAATTTATGAAATAAAAATAAATTATTAATTTTATACAAATAAATATAATTAAATATAAAATTTTTATTACATATATATATATAAAATTTAGTTATATATTTAAACATAAAAATTTTTTAGAATAATATTTAAAAACTTTTAATTTCATTAATATTTTCAATATTATGCTCTATACTATAAGGCATTTAAATTATAATAGATTAATATACTATAAAAATGATCAAATAAATATATATAATGGTAATTCATTTAAATAACAATTTTAAATTAAATATAGAAAACAAAGTTATAATATTAGAAAATATTTCATATTTATTCAACAATTCATTAAAATGATAAATAATAATTTTATACACGTAAGACACTTCGACGTGAAAAAAACTATGCGAAATTAATTTCGATTCCATAAAACAAATACCACCATTCGGCTCAATGGAATCCTCTATTTGCACCAACGATGGTAGGAACCGATATTACAAGCACACAGAGACTACTCACGCTATACTACTCGCGTGCGTAACGTAAAGGCAGCATCGAGGCACGACTAACGCCCGTTAGAAGACGCTTCTAATCGCCGCGGAGAGCCTATTCCCCTTAGCTACAAAGAGTTCCTTTAAGCTCGCTAACGCAGCTAAGAGGAGGCGTGTTCAGAGCTGAACGCAGGAAGTACGTATACGTACGTACACGTGCATATGCGCGCGCGCGCTGATTGCCCGGTTTAAAGCCCGGTTCCCATCGACAATGGCCACCCACCCGGGTTCGAAGGTGGAAAACGTTGCAGCTGCAACAGACGTCGCTTGAATTTTCAATCAAAACAGGCCGCGCAAAGGCGACCTTTAACTACCGTGAAATTGCCAAACGAAACTCGACGGAATATTTATCGAGTCGCTGTCGGGTCGAGTCTTGATCGAGCTTCGTTGGCGGAGGGGGGAGGGGGAGAATAGTTTCGGCGGGAGGGAGGTGGGCCGAGAGATCGAGAGCGCCCCGAGTGGGACTCGAAACGCTCGAAAATTGCCGGGAGTGGCCTGTTGATCGTTCCTGGCGAAAATTGGATTTTAATTGCGAGACAGGGCATTGTCAATTCCCGGGGGGACGACGGCGAGAGTTCGCGCAGGAGAGCAGGCGGCGAAATTATGCGGGAACTCGTGTCGTCGGCGCACGCACGGTTGAATCGGGATCGGAAAGGGGGGAAAATCGAAAATCGAGAGGCTCGAGCTGAAATTAACCGTTTCAGCTCTCGATTTCGCGCGCGTTCGATCGCGATTTTTGTTATTGAAAAGCCGCTCGATTTCGATCGAGCTTACCTTCTTTCTTTCCGATTTCAACCTAAACCATCAGACGGGCAATTTTTCTTTCATCTGGCAGGCTCTCGCAAGAAACAGAAGCTAGTGCACTCTCTCTCTCTCTTTCTCTCAGGCTCGACTGGAAAATCATCTCCAACGGTCGGGGAAAACCGGATTTTCGGTGTCGTCGAAAAATCCGGTTCCGCGAAGCTACGCCGCTACGACTCCGTTCTAAATATAAACGAAACCGCGGCTAGAGAAGTTAACAAAAATAAAGAACGCGCGCGGGCGTGCGTGCTGATCTCGCGATCGCTGCCTGTTTCGCCACGGGTGCATGATTCACAGGGGGGAGGCAGGCTCGCCGGCCGATTCTCACGATCTTCGCCCGCAGGAGCGTGCACACGGCAGAGGCAGGTGTTTCGCAGACGTACGACCGATGGAAACGACGGCCAGGAGCGTGTTCTGTTTGGAAAGCACGGGGAAACCCAGGGGAATTTCAACAAACGAGTCTTGGAATTCATCGAACGATCGATTATTCAATTTCTTGCGACTCAGCTCGAAAATTTTAACGATCCACTTGTTAATTTAGCAAAATGAGATTGATTTGACACTAGATGCACGCCTGGTTTGAAAATTTCATTCGAAATTCTGGCGCTCTTAACTTTCGATAAAATATCGAATGTTTCTTCTCACTGTCGGAAAGTTACTTTGCTCGTCAAAGAACCCGACTGATTATAACAGGAACATATATACAAGTAATTATTGTCGCTGGCAAAAAAAAGACATTGCTCACGAGTGCCTCCTAGTTACAAACTACACAGCCGGTACGTTCATTGTAATTCATGGATTTTAATTAAAAAAAAAAAAGAAAAGAAAAGAAATTCTGTTACGCTGTAATCGGAGCCAACGCCCAAACACCGCGCAATTAACACGCGACATTTTCCCGCGAGTTTCTACATATTTCACGTCCAATCTCGCGCCAATTCCAAAACTCCGTCAAAATTAGAAATTATTCATTTGAAACGCCTGTGAAATAACCGAAATACCCGCGACGCGGGTTCCGCGAGCGAATGGAACACGGTCGCGACCGCAACAGTTGAACACAGTTCAAATCGAATTTCCCCAACTGCGAAAATCCCGGAATTAACGCCTGGTTTGCCGATTTCTTTTCAATGTTTCTACCTCAGCTTCCGTAATCGACCGTAAATCTGGCGCGTTCCGCAATCTAGAAATCTCGCGCGTTCCGCATCGAACTGAAAAACCAAAGGAGTATTTTAAGTATCGCCTGACGCGCGCGAAATTTACGATCTTCTCTCCGGACTTTTATTTTTACGCTAGCTAGTATTTTTACGTTTCATCTCGGCTCTCGCGGCTCCTCGAGAAAAATTGGACAAATCGGGTGGATCGCCCTCCGCAATCAGCCAGCCATCGCGTGAACTTTCTCAATTCGAACGTGAGCGGGGAAAGGGAAATTTTACAAATGTGGGAACTTCCCCCGCGGAAAGCGAATCAGAAGCCAAAGATCGTGGAAAAGAAACACTTCGCGAACCCCTCCGGTACACGAGAGAACCACACCGGGGACCGTAATCCAATGAAAGCCTCCCGTAGGGACGGCCTGCTACCCCAGAAAGCAACTTCCAGTTCCCCAGTTCCCCAACGACCCTAACTAGCCGAATCTTTCCTCCAGATCTGGGCTCTCTGTCGTGGAAACATCTCGGCCGAGTAAAGAGAGATCGATACTATTTCAACGAGCGTATCGGTTGGCTGTGCGAGGCTTAAGCCGCGTTCTCACGGAGAAAATGGGAGGATTTTCGACGAAAAGCAAAAGTACCGTCCAAATTTCACGCTCGGTTCGAAATTCTTCGAAACGAACGAAGAGAAATAGAATTCCTACGAATTCCTATGAAACGCACTCCAGTTGTTACCAAGCTCGGGAGAAAGTTGAAAAACACAGAGGGCCAAAGACAAACGGTCGTTCGGCGGTGTGTATACACAGTTTGTCAACCGCGGCCTGTATGTATTTGCACGCAGAGCCCAACTTGTTGCGGACGAACAAATGTCGCTTGGAAACCGAAACAAACGATCGCGTTGTTTTAGCATGGGCAAAATGTTTCTACCGAGTTGATGTTTACCCGGCACGGAACACAACCCAGGACTGCAAAAACTTCCTCGTAGGTTGGTACTCGGCCCTAGCGTTTCACTCGCGACGAATTTCGAATCCATTCCTGCCAAACAATTCTCTACTCGATTCGTTGCTGCTACAGATCTTACGGAATTTTACGAAAGGGATCGTGAATTAAACGTGAAAAAAAATTCTCAAGCTACAGTGCTTGTTGGAAGCGGAATTAAATTTTAACGAATAAATCTTGTTCTCTTCGCAAAAGATATAAATTAAGTTTCTATGGTAGTCTATAAATATAAGTATATTTTCTATAGTATAGTATAGTATAGTTCTATAGTAGTACTATAATAGTATGGTATAGTATAGTATAGTCCTATAGTAGTACTACAGGAGCATAGCATAGTATAGTTCTATAGTAGTACTATAGTAGCATAGTATAGTTCTGTGGTAGTACTATAGTAGTATAGTATAGTTCTATGGTAGTCTATAACTATAAGTATATTTTACCATAATAGTTAGATATAGTCTCCAAGTATAATTACTACAGTAGTCTATAAATATATATTCCGCTGTGAACACTATTGCTTGCCACTCGCGCAAATTTGCACGAATTTTGCATCGACGGCGAACGCTACTTCTCCGAAGAGGCGCGATCGCGGTTGGCTGTCGTTTCGGTGAGGACGGAGCTTTAGGGGTCGTCGTTTGGCCAACACAGTGGCATGTGCCACGGACTATACGGTCCTTTATAGTCGCGCAACGCCTGCCATCGCGTCGTTCCGCCCACCGCGAGATATCGCGGATATCGCGGCCCGCTAACAACCATTTAATGGGTCAAAACAGAGACGAGCGTTCCGGCAATTCCCGAGATAATTCGCTCTAATTAACGTTGATAACGCGGCCAATCGAACGGCAAATGGACCGGGCGAAATTTCTCAATGAACGACAGGGGAAAGTAACCACCCACCACCCCCCTCGAGAACCAGCGCCCTCCTCGCACTTTTTACGCCGCTCGTCACGCGTGTTTACTTGACTTTCGTTGGTCAACAATGATATTAGTATAAACGAAAATATAAGTAAATAAAATAATAATATAATAATATTTATAAATATAATTATATTTTTACTATATTTATATAATATAAATATAAGTAAATCGTTATAATTGAAATAATTGTGCTTCCGTCCAAACGGAAATTAATATTAATTTCAAGACAAGAGCATCCGTATTTCTCGTGCACTTATAAAGAAACGAAAGCCTGAAATCAGTCGCATCGACGGATTCGATTAACAAAATTTCACTAGAAATTGTTTATAAAACTTCTACAATGATCTCAACTTCTAAATTACTTTAGCCACCGCTCGTAAAAGTAAGAATTAATCTAAAATAATCGGAAATAGATTCTATCGAGCACGGGAAGAAGTTGATCTTCGAATGTTGCATATTGACGTTCACAATAATCTCGTTTAAGAAACTTCAACTTTGTTTAAACAACGCGCTATTTCTGGAATACCGGAACATATACGTATAGCAGAGATCACGTGTATAAACTTCAGAGCGAACTTCACGGTACTTTCAATCGATACCAAGAAATGGGATATCTCATTCTTAATTGTTCCACGATGAATGGCGCGCGAGTTTATTTGGCTCGGTTCAATTCTTATGAAACAGTTTACGTCGATGACACTCGATACCGAGGGCAGAAACGATACGCGGCTGAGATTTGTGAATTGAAATCTGACAGTAAACGGGATAATCGCAGCGATGTGATTTTAAAGTGATTTGGAACAATCGAAAAAAATGCTGAATTTGCAATTTAATTTTGCAATCAATAATCTCCGAATATAATAAATAATTTTAATAAAATATATTTGATAAAACATAATTTTCAAACTATTTAAAAAAATTACGACAAAAGTTACTACAAGAATGGTCCCTCTCCAAGCGCAACAGTGAAAATCCGCCATGAGCACGGCGCAGTGGCGGGAAAATTCAAACTCTCGATTCCGCCATCGTCGCAGAGGACCATCTGCCGCGAGAGATTTTCGTATAATTTCTACCAAATTACGTACTTTGTACGTACTTCGACACGATTGTTCAGCAAACTGCACGCTGATTGCAGACGAGTTTAACTTTCGCGTTTGTGTTCGAGCTCCGGGAGAGGAAAAAAAAAACTCGCGAGCAGTCACGAAGGAAACGAACGGGGTCCATAAAACTTGCACATCCGGTGCCGTGAACGCGTTTTGGCGCGTAGCGGGACGCGCGTGTCTATCGAACGAATCTCGGGCGCGCGAACGTAAACAGAGAGCAGCACAAATATTATGATTCCGCGGCCCGACGCCGATAATCGTGACCTAGACACGTACGACTTTCATACGTGCCCCGAAACTAACGCTCGTGTAGACAAAATTCTAAGCGTCTTTGACGAAAGAAAAAAAAAAAAAAAAAGAAGAGTCGGAGGGGAAGAGAAAAAGAAAGAGAGAGAGAGACGATTCGAAGAATACTGCGCAATAATGGAAAAACGAAAGGAGAGACGGGCGCGGGTTTGAACGCGAGAGCAGCAACGGGTGAACGTTCGTTGGACATGCGCCCTTGAATCTCGCTGGCAACCGGTGGGATGTACGTGCGTACACACTGATTCCGGAGCACGCGCGCACGAGCGAACATCGCGGCGAGATTTCGTTGGCCGATCGCACCTTTACTCGTCGCTTGGTGACGCAGCACGCGGCCACGGCGACCGGCTTCAATGACAAACACGCATCGTACGTGTACACTAATATATATATATGTGTATGTGTATATATCTATATATATATATATATATATATATACATATATACTCACCGTGCAAACGGTAGGACGTGGTCCACAGGCGAGAAGGAGGAGATCGTATCCAAAAAGGAAAAAAAAGAGCGAGGAGTCTTCCCTGAGAAAGATCGGCGTCGTCACGCAAAACGATCATACACACACTGCGAGTATCCTTGGCACAAAGCACAGAAACGGCGAGGAGGCACAGGTTTGGTATGTATACGTATAATTTCTTCTTGTTCTTCTTTTCTCGCGGGACGATACGATTTAGCTAGATCGGTCAACAACGTTTGGCGTTTGCTCCGAAAAAGAAAAGACGGCGACGGGCAAACTTGCACGGCGCCACGCACTACGCGACAATGTGACGTGAATGGACGCGCGAACGCCGCGTGAATATCGAATCGAATCGAATCGAATCGAATCGAGTCGAGTCGAATCGAGTCGAATCGAGTCGAGTCGAGTCGAGTCGAGTCGAAGGCAACGTTACGGTGACGTGAGGAGAGCAGGAGGACGCAGCCGCTCGGTGTCGCGGTTTGCGAAAACCAGACGGTTGTCGGTTTTGGAGGTTAGGTGATGGCGCGTCGCGAGACCCCTCTCGACGAGCCGGTAAGTTTCCGTAAGTTCTGGCGTGATTGGAACGCTCCTTTCGTTTCCGGCCGCACGGCCACGAGATACGAGCGACGAGAGAGGAAAGAAAAGGAAAAGAAAGGAAAGAAAAGAGTAATACGTACGCGGAGCGAACGTCGACCGATTCACACTGAGCAACCTCGCGTTACACACTGGAAAACTTAGCCGGGGCACACAGAGCGCGCACGCGGAGCGTGAACCCGCGTCACCGCACGAACGAACGAACGAGGAAAAAGAAAAACAGATGACGGACGACAGAAGGGAGGAAGGAAGAAACGGCGTGAACAGAGGCACGAAAAGGATAGGGAGGGAGTATAAAAAGAAACGAAGGAAAAAAAACGCTGCGACGAACGAAACGATGCCTGCGAGGACGAAACGTCGTGCGAACACGAAAACTGCGCGTAATAGATCCGGCTAAGAGTTGTAGGCACGCCACGAGTAGAGGTAGGCGACGCTAAAACTTCGCCACGAGTCGTGGCACGCCACGAGAGGAGCCGTGGGGAGAGACGGCAGGGAGAGAGAGAGGGGTAAAACGAGAGACGACGAATCCAGAGGGGGAAGGAGAAAGGTGGGCGAGGGGCTGGAGGAGGGGGACGGTGGCGACCACTCGACTCCGGGCTGCTGATGGGTATAGAGAGGTCAGGGGAGGGGGAGAATATGTCGACTCGCCGGAGGGACGTGGGGTGATTGAAGCGACTAGCTTGGAGGGGGAGAGCCGGGGAAGGGGCGGCAGAGGATCGGGAGTAGGGGAAAACTCGCAGCCGGCAACAGCCGACTCGACTCGACTCGACTCAACTCTCCGTTCTTCTTCTTCTCGTTCTTTCTCTCTTCCGCTCTCGCCGGCACCCTTTTCTCCGTCTCTCGCCAACGCACAGCGTGTATTGGTGTATCGGAGCCACGATTCAAGCCCCTCCGCGCCGTTCTTCGTGTGTACACACCGACGTGTTGTATACAGGGTGGTGCCTTTTCGCATCACGGACGTTTCAGTCGTCTAGCGATCATCGTTCCCGGAGAAATCTCGGCAATCTTTTGTTCGTCCCGTGGAATTTTTCATCTACGTGAAAATCACACGTACGAAAAAACGGAAAAATGCGATTTGTTCGTTTTGTCATTTCGTTACGACGACGTAACTCGCGTAAATTTTAACCTTTTCTTTTTTCTTTTCTTTTTTTCAATTGTCGAGAAACGCATCGTGATAAATTTAAAGTAAATTTATTATTCCCGACTAATTGACTTTGTCGCGAGTCGAGGAGAACTTTTCGAAGATCGGTAATACAATACGAGGCGCCAAACGTTGGAACGTGTAAGATGCTATTCGACCATTGTCTGGTTCGTGGGAGCAGTCGTTCGGTTGCCAAGAGGCAGTCAACCCGCGACTTTGGACGTGGATTTTTATTGTGGTTGCTGTTCGCTTGACTCACGATCGTTCTGCCGTGATATGTTTCGTTAGATGTTGGAAATCGATATGCACGTCTCATACACACTTGACACGAGTCAAACATTTTCCTCTTGGGTGAGAGCGAGTTGCTTTAAATTGCAAAATATCTCTGCAATCTAACCGTATAACCGGAAAACGTACAAATCAAACATCCTACAATATAATTCTTCTATTATTCAAAGAACAAGTCGAAATATACGACCATAAATTATCTTGGCAATTCTCCGACGCATGCGCGACAATTGAATCATACATCAAACGAAACGTTCCTTACCCACCGACCAGAGTGCAGCAATAATTTTTTTTCACGAAACCGATCGCTGTTCCTTTCGACAGGGGCAGGCCTAACCAAAAGGCTAATTCAACGAAGATTTCACTATGTTTGAACGAGTGCTTTGTTCGAAGATAGATACCATAAATCGCTACAAACGAAGCAGCAAATAAATAAAGTAACACACTACTAAATAAATAAAGCAAAGTAAAGTAAGTAGCACTAGTAAATGAAATTATTATTCCCAGATCATCTTCACCGGCAAAATACTGGAATTCGAGGACACCCGGTGTGTGCACGTGCACACGGTCGCATAGGCGAAAAGAATACGCGGCCGGGCAAGGTGAGGAACCGAGAGGGCACGACGAGGGCCCCCGAGAACGAGCCGTGAACGCGACGAGGACGGAACGACGCCTATGGAAAAAGGACGAGGAGCGATGAAGAGGCGAGGGGAGATCCAGCGGGAGGGAAACGAACGGGAGACCTTGCACAGCGTGGCTCCGAGCCGCGTAGAAAACGCCGCTTTGTGTTGGGGTAGCCTGTGCATAAGAGAGGAAGTGCCAGGTCTAAAGGAAAAGAAGGCCCTCGTGCGTCTCCGCTGGCGGCGGATTCGCGGCCGTAAAGGCCTGTTCACACGACCGTTCGCAACGAAAGCACAACGCGATCCACTGTTTCTCACGGATTACTTCGAGGTTACCGAAACGAACGACGACGAAAGTGGCGCTGTAGAAGAATTCCCCCAACGGAAAAAGTCCCAGATGGATGCATTGCCCCCCCCCTTTTTTTTTTTGATCTACCTGACGATTCTTCTTGGATGTTCCAAACTTTTTTTTTTACGATTAGCTTTTCTTGCAATTTTTCTGCTTTACATCTGCTCCCCTTTGGAAATTTTTTCCTTTTTCACCTCATATCGATTTTTTTTTTTTTCACTCATGTCGATTTGAAGCTAGGCACAAAGCCTGGTTGGGACAACAAGGGCCAGACAGGGGATTAAATTTGAGAGATCATAAAGGATGAATCGTAATTCAAATATCAGAAGCGAGCACAAAGTGGTGTTCATCTATGAACGCGTATCGAGATACAAAAGGTAAATTGGAAATACCTAACACGCGGAATAACTGGCAAAGCCACCTTAATCGCCTGCTTTAACTTTCTCAAATCGTGGAGTCAAGATGGAAAATGAACGACGATAACTTTTGTTTCCTTTTCACAAACCATAAGTCGACTGAATAGAATCGCTTCGCGAATGAAAATGCCGCGTTGCAACTTTGTTTTTCGCTGGTCGAAGCTTACGTAACGCGTAACATTTCAATGTCCTCCAATTACAATGGTATTCGCGGCACAATCGATCTCCAATTGCTTTCCAGTCACAATGTCGGTGAAACATAAAATTTCTTCGAAACGCGTTTCAAAGTGGAACAATCGGCACATCGACGTGGACAAATCCGACAATCCTTTCTGTTTCTTTTTTTTTCTTTTAAGAATTTGCCAGCTGTAAGAGCGTTGTAAAAAGAAACAAAAACTCGCCTGAAACGAGTGTTATTTGTAAACTGAATATACGCGTTTCGAATATTTCTCGCGAGGTCGACTTTTCCCCGCGGGAAAACGTTTGAAAAGCAAAACCCGCCGCGGCGCGTGGAATCTCGAACGCACGGATTCGTCGAATTCCTTCGGCAAAAACGTTGCAAGAAATCGAAACGTTAACCTTCGATTATAAATATCCCCCGCCGAACGAATATGGCCGGATAAAAGTCTCACCGGTTGCTCGCACACGCGATGTCCTTTAAGGCCACCAATCGCAACGAATGCGAAATTCACTCGAGAAGAAAAAGAGAAAAATATCAAAGGATCTAAACTTTGACAGCGTGTAAATTCGTTTGAGAAAGTTTTAAAAATACACACAAAAAGAAATTGCAGTTAAAATCAATTAAACTACAATTCGGACACTCTATTTTCAGACGTGTGATGAGAAAAAAAAAAAAAAAGAATCTTCCTCACTTCACACTTCATGTCACAGTCGTCCAAGAAAAGAGTCGCGAGAGAAATGAGAAAGGGGCCCGGCCTTCGCGAAGGGGAACGTGTGAACGAGCCTTAAGGGGAGGAATGGGCCGTGAAACGAAAGGGAACAGGGGGAAAAAAAGGAAGAGGAAAGAAGGAGAAGAAAGAAGAAGCGACGCGTTACGGAGCACGGCGTAAGAAAACTGCATCGAACGGTCTAAAATAAAACGCTGCGAGCTACCGCGACGTCCCTGGCGTTTCTCGGAATCCTCTGGTGGCCTCTTCCTGTCGCTGGACGTCGCACACGCGATCAATCCACCGATTAATATATACTCGAAAAGCCATTCCTTAGGATCGGCGCGGATTACATAAAGCCCGTACGACACCGACGTTGCGTAACACCGAACGCGAAATGGCGTTCTCTCTCTCTTACTCTTTCTCTTTCTTCCAACAACAATCCACATACGAATAATCGAATTACGTAAAAGCCTTTTGTTTAATAATAGTAAAATTTATATAACTGGCCAACTGTGGTGCTGTACGGCGGCTCTCCTTAAGCCGCGTCCTCAGCAGCAGCCAAACGATGACCAACATCGCTAGTGAAAAAGAACTGTCACTAGCCTGTTCCACGACAGAATGTTGCCACGTTGTTTCCGCGATTCGGACAAGAGGAGAGCTTCAGTGGGTAGTTAAATTTGAATCTCAAATTCAAAGACAAATCCAAATTCAAATTTGACTGTCACATGTTCAAAATCAAATTAAAATTTCAAATTCCAGCTCAATTTCAATTTCAAATTTACACTCAAATTCAGACGTATATTCAAATTCAAGTTCGCACACTAAGCAACATTTGCAATTTTCCTGGTTTTATGAATTTACGTCCCAACAAAAATAGGGACGAAGATGACAATTCTTTCAGTTAGACTCTGAAACGATTTTATGGCTAAATTGTGATAAATTTTTATTGACAATCATGTCAGATTGTGATAAATTTTTATTTTAATGAAAGACAGTCGAGAACTCGACTGAACTTAACATCCTGTAAAATAATTTTACAGGAGATTTTAAACAGACGAACGACCGCTTTTTTTCTTTTTTTGGCGAGTGAAAACGGTGCACGTTGTTGCGTCAGTGAGGTAACGAGACAAAGGAGCGTCGGGCGGAGGGCGTGTTGATCGAACGACACGGCACTGTTGAACCAGCCTGCATGGGAACGTACCCATAGGATCCTGGCTGGCCCGCCGCGTGCACAAAGGACGAGCCACCTTTTCCGTGTAAACTCGTGCCAGGAGGGATCGTATTTGCGCGCACGCCGCGCGAACAGGTTTCTGGATGTCCTCCTGCGCGCGTCATTGTCCTCCAGACGTTCTAAATTAGGCGAGTCGCGCAAGGTGACGTGGCTGAATCTTCCAGAGTGTACAAACCAGCAGCCACAACGCAAAGAGACTGTGAAACCTAACCTAAACCAGAGGGGAAGATCGTCCCTTCCTTATCCCTCGAAATCTCGAAATCTCGCAGCACGATCGTATTTTATACAAATTACATCTGGCGTTGCGCGTTGCGTTATCGAAACGAATCTGCATAGATTTATAACAGTTGATTACGCCGCGAGCGTTGTTATTATTTCAGAAGGGGGCTGATACCAAATGCGATCGACACGTATCAAATATTCAAGATGTTAAGAATGTAAACAGGAAATTGATCCGCGCCGAAATGACGTTTAACAAAATTACATATGCAACGGACGTGAACGTTGATAAATAATTCTTTCGTGTAATACACCGTTTAATATTTATCGCGGAATATCCACTTTATTAATATTTACGTGAAATCATTTAGATTGTATGTTTGCAATGCGTGAAAAGGGAGAGGGCGGCGGGGATAATGAAATTTCACCGGTGAAGAATTATTTGCAGAAAGCGCCTCTAATTGCGCGAAGAACACGAATTTAATCCGCAATGCAAATTTCATTGTGCAGAGGTGAAAAATGTTGGGAGGCGCGAGACGGTTCAGAGTGAAAAATTCGCGCGTGCAGCCGCGATTAATTTTTCTCAATGTTAACGAACTTCTCGAATCAATTAAGTGCCTTTACCACCGGAAATTGGCTCTCTCCGCGCGAAAATATATATATATATATATATATTTCTACATCCGCCCGCCACGTGTAATACATTTTCGAATTAATGAGATCCACCGTGCCGGTTCTCATTTATTTAATTTCATAATTATTTTAGACGGGGGGAGGGGGGGGGGTTGGAAATCTGGACGAATTTCCAATTTATGGAAACAAGCCGAAGAATAATGGAGACGTTAATGATTCTTTCAATCCTCCATGCATAATAATTTCACCCCTCCCTATCGATGTACACTCGTCTCGATTAAAATCCTGTTCAAATATGCTCGTCAACTGCATTTGCGAGCGAGATTAAGAACAAATATTCGTACGAATAAAAACTGCCAACTAATTCACGGTGTCCAGTCATTTGGTCGTCCAGTAGAATGAGAATTTCGACTGAGCAGGTGTTTCTAGGAAGTTTGCAGAGCACACGTTTCACTTTCGCGAACTGAAATTCGAGTCAAGTTCCACGGGAATTGTAGCGCTGTCAGCTTTCGTCGAAAGTCAGAGTGAAGCCGGAAGTTGAAGATACAGATCTCGAGCGCGGGAGAATCACAGTTTGTCCCAACGTTTTGGACAACGAGCGAAAACCTGGCGTTGGAAACGTTAAATGCCGTTTTCAACGCGCGAATTAAGATTTATCGCGCGCGCCGTTTGACCGGGAAACCTTTCCGCGTAGCAACCGTAAAGTCACGACGAAGACTTACGAGTTTCGACAACGCCACCCTTCTCCCTCGTGTTTCCGTTTGCCTCGCAGAAAAACACTCGACGAGGGGTTGCAATCGAGTTCGCGTAGCTCGTAGAAGAAATCGTCACCATTTCCAATCCCCTCGGCGGACAGCCAATTTTGAATTTATCGATTTTTCGCATTTCTTGGTATTTTATATAATTTTTATAATTTTACAATTTTATAATTTTATAATTTTACAATTTTATAATCTTACAATTTTATAATTTCATAATTTTATAATTTTACAATTTCATAATTTTATAATTTTACAATTTTATAATTTTACAATTTTATAATCTTACAATTTTATAATTTCATAATTTTACAATTTTATAATTTTATAATTTTATAATTTCACAATTTTATAATCTTACAATTTTATAATTTTATAATTTTACAATTTCAGAATTTTACAATTTTATAATTTCATAATTTTATAATTTTACAATTTCATAATTTTATAATTTTACAATTTTATAATTTTATAATTTTACAATTTTATAATCTTACAATTTTATAATTTCATAATTTTACAATTTTATAATTTTATAATTTTATAATTTTATAATTTTACAATTTTATAATCTTACAATTTTATAATTTTATAATTTTACAATTTCAGAATTTTACAATTTTATAATCTTACAATTTTATAATTTCATAATTTTACAATTTTATAATTTTATAATTTTATAACTTTATAACTTTGTAATTTTATAATTTTATAATTCTGCAATTTTATAATTTTACAACTTTATAATTTTATAATTTTACAATTTCAGAATTTTACAATTTCAGAATTTTACAATTTTAGAATTTTACAATTTTATAATTTCATAATTTTATAATTTTATAATTTTTATAATTTTATATTTATATAATTCATCGACCGAATGTTCTTTTGAAATTATTGAACTTTCTGGGGATCGATGCTGAGGCGTTGTTCGCGGTAACGAGCCACCGCGATTTTCAAATAGTCAGACAGACAGTTTCAAAGCGGTATCGATCGAACGATCTCAGCTCTTCAACTGAGACTTGAAATTCAGGTTCACGGCTGTTTGATCGAGCTTGTCGAGAGGCGCGTCATTTAATCGATCGCTTAAGTAATTGTTTCCGTTTCGATGGCTCTCGCGTGGCAACGCAAAGGCGGATCGCCGATACAATTTTCCGTTTAACAATTTATTTTTTTCTCCTGCGTGTTGTTTCGTCTTGCGCGGTAAAACATCAAAACGTTTCATTACATGAGCGAACGAGATTCGACGAAGATTATTCCACTCTGTTTTAACCTCTTAGCTTTGCGTTACTTCGATTAAATTTCTTGTGAAAAGTGAGACGTATCTGCTTCAGACATTTCAGAACAACTTCGAGACTAAATTCTTGCCATTAATATTAATTCAGTTAAACAAAGTTATTGATCCTTCGAGAAAAGAAAAAAGTGTCATTTCCTTATATGCAATTTAATTCAATTTTACAGCAGCTGCACATGCTCCGTGTTTGACGAGTATGGTCATCGCGTCACACTGTAGACACACGCTTTTAAAAGCAGCGCCAACAACCAACTAACAACAAGAGGTTAAGGAAACTGAGATTTCACGTTTCACTGAATTCGAGAGCAAAAAGCCACTCGGTGTGGAAAAATTGTGTGAAAAAAGAATATTGGAGAAACGGACGAAGAAGTTGAACGCAACTCTCGGACCGGTCGCAGCGTTCGATAACATCGACAGGAACTATCGCGACCACGATGCATCCCTCCGACTCGTGTTGCTCGCGTATCCAATTAGTCAACGATTTAATTACAGAATTTACGATCGACGGTGGCGATGATCCGTGAACGAGCGACGTGGCTCGTTTAGATTACCATTGTAAAAACCGGCGGTATCGTTTTGTATCAATCGTTAACACCGTGGCGGTTAATCTAATCTACATGCGTGGAGGAAGACGCGGGTAGGGACGAGGAACAGAGAGAGAGAGAGAAAGTTCAACCGCCACAGAAATTGGTTATAACATTACGTATACATACATACATACATGTATATGTATATGTATATCCGTTTCACTGCACCGATCCACGATATGAGTTATGAAGCCTTCGCGATCAATCACAGTGCGCTGCGAAAGGCAACAAGACATTAGTAACACGGTTGGATCGTTTAGACACGTACGAGATCTCCTCTATCGTTCAGTTTCAAAATAAGACCAGATCGAAAATTGAAAATACCGAGGTCGAGAACCGAGAGACAAGGAATACGACGATCGGTAGCTTCGACTTCTAAGCGTGATTAATCAGAGTTTCGTTCGGTGACGAAGAGATGTGTGAAATTTTCTCGAGACACTGGTCTTGAAAATTAATTGGTGCGTGTATATGAAAATGAAGCAGTGTTTAAATCTCTTGCGGTGGGAGAATTTTTTGTCCCAAAATTGCAATATCTCCTCGGTATTTAAGTAGGGGAAACGAATAATAAATTTATTGCTTCTCGATAATTTCTATACAGTGATATCATTACCGACGAGTTCAAACAGAAAGCGACGAATTATTGTGTACTCGGTTTGGTCACTCGTTACGGTCCGCGATCAGTTGCCCAGCGCAAGTGGTTAACTTCTTGAGAATTTGTTTGTCCCAAAATTACAATATTCCCTCAGTTTTAAGTATATTTAAGTAATACCCAGGCGAAACGAATAATAAATTAATTACTTCTCAATAATTTTTATCTATAGATATATCGTATCGACGAGTATTTCAAACAGAAAGCGACGAATTATTGTGTACTCGGTTTGGTCACTCGTTACGGTCCGCAATCAGTTGCCCAGCGCAAGTGGTTAACTTCTTGAGAATTTGTTTGTCACAAAATTACAATATTCCCTCAGTTTTAAGTATATTTAAGTAATACCCAGGCGAAACGAATAATAAATTAATTACTTCTCAATAATTTTTATCTATAGATGTATCGTATCGACGAGTATTTCAAACAGAAAGCGACGAATTATTGTGTACTCGGTTTGGTCACTCGTTACGGTCCGCAATCAGTTGCCCAGCGCAAGTGGTTAACTTCTTGAGAATTTGTTTGTCCCAAAATTACAATATTCCCTCAGTTTTAAGTATATTTAAGTAATACCCAGGCGAAACGAATAATAAATTAATTACTTCTCAATAATTTTTATCTATAGATATATCGTATCGACGAGTATTTCAAACAGAAAGCGACGAATTATTGTGTACTCGGTTTGGTCACTCGTTACGGTCCGCAATCAGTTGCCCAGCGCACACATTGGGAAAAATGAACTCGTCCCGTGTTTTAATTTTCGTCGAAACGCACGAAACTGGCCTCGACCAGAAATTCCGGAGGAGCGACGAACGAGCCAAGTAAAATTAATCTAAATTAAGTAATGGTCGTTGTCCCGAGAAAAGAGAAGAAAGAGGGCCGTGATCGTGGCCATCTCCCTCCAACCGCCGCCGGATTAACGCGGTTTTCTCGCTCGTCGTCGAGCCAAAGGGTACGAGAGGCAAACCATCTGCCATCCGTCTGGTTCGTTTAATTAATTGATCAGCTTTCCTCTGCCGCAGCTCGCACAACAGCCGCTCGATGTTAATAAATTCACAGCGCTGTTGTTATGGTCACTCGCGGCTGGTACGTCGATCGTGCATCTTCGAACATGTTGCTCTGTTGTTCTCCAAGAATCGACAGCCTACATACTGGTGTGTGTGTGTGTGTGAGAAGTGAAACGAATCTTTAACTCAAAACACTGATTTTCATTTCTATTGTAGAATCAGTCTGCTGGCTGGTTAATCAAACGAAACCTCGAAGAGATTCGAAAACGATGCAACTGGAAGAAACACTAGTCCTTTGCAGCAGCCACAAGAAGAAACTAATTTTAATATTAATACTAACTTTAAATTATTAATTTTGATATTAACTTTATATTAAATTTGAAACTACGGATTTATTTTTTTAATAGACTGTGATCTCTAGACCATCCTACATAATTACATAATTTTATCCTTGGAAGAAGAGAACATAATTACACAATTATACAATTTAATATAAGTCACATTGCAATTGAAACAGTTTTGATAAAACGTCCCAAACATTGTTCTCATCGTCCTTGGAGAGAAGAAAACATATACAGAGTAGGCCAAAAGTTTTTTCCCCATTTTTCTTTTTTTTTTAATAAAACATCAAAACACAGAAGAAGAAACTAACTTCAATTTTAATAATAACTTTAATTTTAATATTAACTTCAAATGAAATTTAAAACTACCGATTTATTTTAGTAGACAGTGATTTCTCGCCCGTCCTGTATAATTACATAATTTTATCCATGGAAGGAGAAAACATATAATTGCACAGTAAAATTAAATAATATACAACATACATTATATAATTTAGTATACATATTAAAAACAGTTTTAGTAGCCTCTCGAAAGTTGTTTCTTTCGTCCTTGGAAGATACGCTGTTAACTGTCTTAGAGCGAAATAACGTGAAACAAACGTTTGACACGGGGCAGCCATCAGTTTCGCGAAAGAAGATGCGGCTTGCGTAACCCTGTGGGAACGCGCAGCCAGGCCCAAGAGGATATCGGTGACGGGGAACGACCGCGCTTATCTCAGTTGTCAAATTCCTGACAGCGGACGTCAGACAGGGAGAAGCTGGTCGCTTGCATTTCGTCCAGCCGCTTCCACGGGATCTCTCCTCTCCTCTCCCTGGCCTTGTCAAATCTTTCTTCTCCAGGGGAACGAGTTTAATACGCGACTGTACACGACGACAGCCTCCGCGTCTTTCGCTCCCTCCATTCATCCGACTACCTCTTCCGATTTGTCCGCGACTATTCTCAAAAATCTCGCGAAGAATGTTCCACGTTTGTAAACAAGTGAATAAAATATAGAATCCTGCAGTTAGCCAACTACTTGGCAACCTTCTTAACGTTCTCTTGTCACCTGTTGACATTGTTTTTCAATTCATTGATTAGGCAAAGAAATTAAATTTGTAAACTGTATTAATTGGTATTGCAGATTTAAAAGTTTAATTTCTCTAACATGACAAATAGGTGACAAAACAATGTCAACATTTATCCAGATCGAATGTCTATTGCAGAGGCGTCAAACTTCTTTCCCGCTTATTCTTTTTCTTTTTCTTTTTTTTTTTTTTTTGCAATAAAACATCGAAACACAACAAGAAACTAATTTTAATTTTAATATTAACTTTAAATTAAATTTAAAATTACGGATTTATTTTACAGACTACATAGTCTGCCGTAGTTCCCCCACCATTAAAAGAAAATTAATTCCCACAGAAAGCCATATAAACTGCTTTCCCTATCTTCCTTTAACTTTAGTAACTCTTTTAATAAAGAAAACAATTTGTATCTGTACGTATGTACCTAATGTGAGTGTGAAGCCAGTGGAGGGGATAGCGCTGCTGTGGAGGGGGTAGCGCTGCTGTGGAGGGGATAGCGCTCGAAAGGACCGCCAGTTGACTACTCTATTGGAAGATTTTATTTCTCTCGAATTGGGAGCACTAGAGACACGGCGTCAATTACTTTGTATTAACCACACAAAGTTGAACAAATATTGTCACCTGACGATGCAGATTGCTTGGCTCTCCTTAAAATCTGTGGCTTTGATTTTCAAATGGGATCACGTGTCTCCATCAGGACAATTTTCAATTCAATATCTATTGAACGACGTTCGTAGGAAACAATGGCGCGAGTTTATCAGATCATCCGTCTGCAAATCGCAGAGCAGACATGGGGGCTTATATGTCATTAATATGTGCATGAACGCCGAGTTATTATGTTTCGACTGATGAAACAAATTTGAATCGCTATTAAAAAAAAAAAAAAAAAAAAAAAAACTCGACTGTACTAGAAAACTTGGCTGGTACTATAATGAAACTATAAAACTTTGTGCGATGTAAGGAAGTTCAAAATTGCTGCAGAGCATTGTCAGAGGGTTCGTTCGCCCGGAGAAACGAATTGCCTCAGTTTATTTTTTCGAATATATTTCCGGAGAATGATCGCAACAAACTAGAGCAAATACCTCTGAAACTAGCGGTAGACTTTGCTCTGGCAGTTGTCGATCTTTCTCGAGCGTCAGTTCGGTAAATTCGCGCTGCGGGCGAGAGATTTCACGAGATCACGCAGACAACCGCGCGTCCACGCAAAGTCAAACAGACCGAGTAGGGTGAAAGTTGGCCGGCAGCCCAACTGGCAGACGGACAACGTCCCGTTGGAAGAAGGGAACGAGCTTGCAACAAGTCCCGCCGCTTTGACACGCTTTGACACCGGCGGTTAATTAGGTCTCAGCACGACGATCGACTTGTCCGCGGCAATTAACGCGTGTGCTCGCTCGCGGGACTACGCCTGAACGTAGCACGGCTCCAGGCGCGATTTATGCCCGTAATTTCGCCTCTCGCGTTTCGCGTTCACGGAGGCCCACTGTGTTTGACACCGCCGGTCTCTCGTCTCTCGGCTGAAGCGAGATTTATCGGTCTCAGTGGCTCTCCGTGGCTGAGATTCTCGATTTCTGTCGAATTTTCTTTTTTCTTTTTTTCTTTTTCGTTTCCACGCACTATCCAAACAGAGTGATCTTCAGAATTTTTCTGAAGCCTCGAAGAGTTACGAACCGATCGTTTCTCGGAGATTTTTCACAGAGACTAGAAATCGTCGACGATCATCCTCCTGCTCGCGGATCAGCCTAAAGGCGCTCGCTCGACTGTCCTCGCGATTAATAACGGGGACTTCCTATCCGACTGCTCGCCGAGCAAGGAGAAGAAGAGCTCCATCGGAAAAAGGAAGAAAAGAGAGAGCGGGGAAGAAGGAAGAATAAAAACGGGGGATGTTTTTCATCGAGATTAAAGTACACAACCCAGGTTCTTCTCGCCGGGGGGAAATACAACAATGAAACACCGAAGGATTTCTCAGTCGAAAACTCGCTTATCCTGTCCGTTCGCGTAGCAATTCGAGGAGGAGGGAGAGAAAGGGAGCAGGAACTAGAGGAAAATGTCGTTTTTGAGTATCGTTGATTGAAACACGCCTGAAGACATCGACTACGTCGATGTGTATCTCTTTATACGACGAGAAACGAAATGCGAATCGTGAGACGGAGGTGCATCGTTTCGTGATGTAATTGAGATTTCCAACAAGTGGTTTCTACTAAGTTGATACTTTTGTCGAAGAAATGGAATCCAAGCAGAGGTTTCGTTACACTCTGCGCAACAGAATTGTAAATTCTGACTTAAAGTGTAAAATTTGCATCGGACAAGTGAAAGTGTAAAGGGAAAGTCTTTGGTGCAATAGAAGACACATAATTGCATTTATATACTTTATTTACCGAATTGTCGATAACTGCGTCGAAATGATTGGTTATTATTATTCTATACTCTATACTCTACAGTCTGAACTCTATTATACTCTATACTCTAATTTTTACATTTGCTAAAAGAATGTAAATATTTCGTACGTGCAAGAACAGACACATTCGCAAAAGAAGATAAAATATATATATATTTATATTATATAATATATATAATATTATAATATAATACATATTATAATATATATAATATAATATTACAATATGGGAAAGGCTAATGGGAATTAAAGTTCTCTGAAAATTCTCTGAGAATTGTTGCAAATCTATAAAATTAGGTACGACTCATTTCTCAACAATTATAATTTCCTACGTCTAATTTCCCACAATTTTCTATTCTTCAAATTATAATTTTCTACTTGTAACTTTCGACCAGTAATTTTGTAAAAATTCTTTGAAAATTGTTACGAATCTATAAAATTAGGTACGATTCATTTCTCAACAATTATAATTTCCTACGTCTAATTTCCCACAATTTTCTATTCGAATTATAACTTTCTACTTGTAACTTTCGACCAGTAATTTTGTAAAAATTCTTTGAAAATTGTTACGAATCTATAAAATTAGGTACGACTCATTTCTCAATAATTATAATTTCCTACGTCTAATTTCCCACAATTTTCTATTCTTTGAATTATAACTTTCTACTTGTACCTTTCGACCTGTAATTTTGTAAAAGTTCTCTGAAATTTGTTACGAATCTATAAAATTAGGTACGACTCATTTCTCAACAATTATAATTTCCTACGTCTAATTTCCCACAATTTTCTATTCGAATTATAACTTTCTACTTGTAACTTTCGATCCGTAATTTTGTAAAAATTCTCTGAAAATTGTTGCGAATCTATAAAATTAGGTACGACTCATTTCTCAATAATTATAATTTCCTACGTCTAATTTCCCACAATTTTCTATTCGAATTATAACTTTCTACTTGTAACTTTCGACCTGTAATTTTGTAAAAGTTCTCTGAAATTTGTTACGAATCTATAAAATTAGGTACGACTCATTTCTCAATAATTATAATTTCCTACGTCTAATTTCCCACAATTTTCTATTCGAATTATAACTTTCTACTTGTAACTTTCGACCCGTAATTTTGTAAAAATTCTCTGAAAATTGTTACGAATCTATAAAATTAAGTACGACTCATTTCTCAACAATTATAATTTCCTGCGTCTAATTTCCCACAATTTTCTATTCGAATTATAACTTTCTACTTGTAACTTTCGACCTGTAATTTTGTAAAAGTTCTCTGAAATTTGTTACGAATCTATAAAATTAGGTACGACTCATTTCTCAATAATTATAATTTCCTACGTCTAATTTCCCACAATTTTCTATTCGAATTATAACTTTCTACTTGTAACTTTCGACCCGTAATTTTGTAAAAATTCTCTGAAAATTGTTACGAATCTATAAAATTAAGTACGACTCATTTCTCAACAATTATAATTTCCTGCGTCTAATTTCCCACAATTTTCTATTCTTCAAATTATAATTTTCTACTTGTAACTTTCGACCTGTAATTTTACAAAAATCCGCGATAATAAAAAAAATAAATAATAATAAAAAAAAATAGATAAAAAGAGAAAAAACACGGTCAACACACGCAACTTTGTATAATCGAACGGTCGACCTTCGATCGTCGCGTTGCACCCTTTTAGATCAGGGGTTGAGATACTTCTCGTAGCGATCGTCGTAAATCAGCAACTGCATCGCGTGACCTTCACTCTCTCTCTCTCTCTCTCCACTGTATTACAGAGAATTTCTTTCTTCCTCTTTCCTTTTTATTTATTTATTTTTTTTTTTTTTATTACGCGACAGTCACCCTTATCGAACGAACGAGAGGAAAGTGCGTCGCGAGTAGGTTCCAGGGGTGGATTATAAGGGATAATTGTTCCGCTTCGTCGTGGGCAGAGGGTGAATAACAGGTTGATGAATTTATTAACGGCAGCCACGAGTCATTTGCATTCAGCTTCGAGCGGAGACGTTTGTGTCGTTAAGCGATTACGTTCGCGTAAGGTTTCACGGATTAAACCTTACGAAATAAAATGCGTTGCACGTTGGGCGACAGAGTGAAACGCGCCAACGCGTTTGTTTTCATCACTGCGTTTTGATTTACCGCCATGAAACTACAACAGAGAAGAACGCTGCCATTCGCCGCGATGGAAATTCATTCGAATTGAATCGCCGAACTTTGTTTCCACAGAG